>JAMLFY010000001.1:22460923-23060923 GCA_030441495.1 Dalbergia oliveri | reverse complement strand
TGGGTATCTTTTAACATGGGTCTTAATGACATGAATGCAACATATATCTCATGTATGCATGGCAATACCTTGAGAGCGTAAATAACACATGTAAATAACATATATCACATGATCAAATGCACAATTAGAACAATGATGTGACATATGCATATGCATCTTTTACTTTATCATGCTTGAACTCTTCAAGTTCCTTTCTTAATTTCCACCCTCATACGTCATCAGAAATCCAACCAACTCACCGTCCGACGATTTTAACATCATCACCGAAACTCCGCCTCACCGATCGCCTAGGAATGAGCTCAATCCTAACTAGCCGTCGCTAGATTTAATATGGGGAAATAGAGGGGAGACATATTACTTTTATATCATGAGTATGCACTTTCATGTCATGAGAAATGCAACTTTCTTGGATCACCTCTCATAACCTTTAATTCGAGAGTCTAGAGGATCATTTCCACATTAACATATCATATAATGATGCAATATGAGCATGAAGTCATAGAATATCATAAAACATATCATGTTAAGATGTAAGACCACAACCATATCATAGACTTTGCTTTCGCTCACATGCAACTTTGTAATATTTCAAGTAAAATCATAACATACCACATTCATTCAATAATAGCTCTAACATGTAAGATCTCAATTTCAAATAAATCCTCAAGCATATGGAATATTATAACATTCTTCAGAAACTAGTCATTTCACATCTTTAATTCTAAATTTTCCTTATAAATTATTTTTCATCATCTTCGCAACATAATGACAAATCTCTAGATTAGTAGCAAAATTAATCTTTATGGTCTTAGCCACATAATTAGTAATCATTAGATTTGATGGTAAAATAACTCAATAAAACATGTCCTTGCTTAATAACATATATATACATATATATATTTCATAAGTCAAAGTTCATTATGTAAATTAAAATGGTGAGTCTTGAGCAATAGATTCATTCCTTTTTAGTGATGGCATAATGGTAAACATGTAATGCAAGCCTCATTCTTAGTCTTTTTAAGTTGATAGCAAGAAAGATAAATATGCTATGCAAGGAAATATAAACATGAATGCAAGAACTTGAATATAAACATGAATGCAAGTTCATTTCTTTATTTTAGTGCTCTAGGCCTCTTAGAGTATTTACTCTAAATCACATCTCAACCTTAAAGTTGAGATAGGTAGGCTTTGAGATTAGTTATTAAGTGATAACTTGAAAATAAATATGCTATACAAGGAAATATAAACATGAATGCAATGACTTGAATATGAACATGAATGCAAGTTCATTTCTTTATTTAGTGCTCTAGGCCTCTTAGAGTATTTACTCTAAATCACATCTCAACTTTAAGATTGAGATAGGTAGGCTTTGAGATTAGTTGTTAAGTGATAACTTGAAGATAAGTATGCTAGACAAGGAAATATAAACATGAATGCAAGGACTTGAATATAAACATGAATGTAAGTTTATTTCTTATTTTAGTGCTCTAGGCCTCTTAGAGTATTTACTCTAAATCACATCTCAACTTTAAGGTTGAGATAGGTAGGCTTTGAGATTAGTTCTTAAGTGATAACTTGAAAATAAATATGCTAGACAAGGAAATATAAACATGAATGCAAGGACTTGAATATAAACATGAATGCAAGTTCATTTCTTTATTTTAGTGCTCTAGGCCTCTTAGAGTATTTACTCTAAATCACATCTCAACTTTAAGGTTGAGATAGGTAGGCTTTGAGATTAGTTATTAGATGGTAATGAAAGTGCAAGACTTGAATATAAATATGCAATGCAAGGACTTAAAATATAAATATGAATGCATTACTTTAAGTTCTATGCTCAAGACTACAACTTTAACAACATAACAATATCACTTGCTAAAAACTTTCTTAAAATGGAACCTTCAAGCTTTAGAGGTCAAATAAATGATGGTTTTACAACCAACACCCAAGATCCTCATCATCAAGCCATGGTTCCTTTATCATATAGGCCACTAAGGCCGAAATCAAGAAAAAGGAAAAGGAAAGGAAGAAACTGAAATAAATAAAGAAGTTTTCAACATATTAACATCTTAAGACAAAGAAAAGAAAAGCAAACTTTAAAACAACTCCCTACCAAAGACGTTTTTCCTTTTGAAAGATGGAAGCTTGGTCTTGAAACAAGATGAGAAGAATAATTCCTTCATTGATGCTCAAAGGAATTCGGCCAAGAGAAAAAGAAAAGGAAGAAATGTTTACTTTGAGTTTTTGATCTTAAGAATGGAAATGTTATGTGTTTAGAGGAAGGTTTATGGTGTTTGTGTGGTCGTTTGTGTTTAAGAAATGGTGGAGGATGATGATTCTTTGGAAGGATGAAGAAGGAGTAGAAGAAGGATTCTTAGAACTCAAAGCAAGGAAACTTGAAGCTTTGCATAACTGAGCAAAACATTACAAACTTTCTTTGGTGCCTATTTATAGATCAAAAATGAAACACCATGGAGTGCCATGGAGGAATGGCCACGGCATTAAGGAGGAAAAAGAGAAAAATATCTCTTGCAAGGTATGGTCTTGGGTATCGTTCAAAGTATAGGCAAGTATAGGCAAAGGTATGGGCAACCATGTTCACTTAAGCACATTTAAATGAATTTTCAACATGTGATGGATATTTTTGGGGAGGAGTGGCTTATTGGTTTAGGAGCATTTAGGGAAGGAAAATCTCATTTTAATGTTGGTTTATGTGTGTGTTTAGGAGTTGATTTGGTTTGGCCATGAATTAGGAGTTGTAATTTGTGTTTTAGGTGAGATAATGGGTAATTAAGGTGGTTCAAAACAAGATTAAAGAGTGGTCTTGCTTGATTTATGAAAATCCACCTTTATTATGGAGGAATCTCCTCATGTGACAACTTCCATGATTTAAGGAAATTGATTGGAAACTTTACTATTCATGAAAATGTGACATAAAGTCTTAAAATCAATAAAAAGATTTTAAGTTTCTCTAAGCAATCTTAGGTTCTAATTAACCTTAATTAATTATTTTGACTATAGATTATTAATTAGAATTTACTAATATTTAATTAGAGCCTAATATTGCTTAGGTTTTACTAATCACATCATTAGACCCAAAATACACCTAGCTAGGGCAAAACGGTAATTTTTCGCAAAAACCTCCCAAGGCTACCCGGGCTTAACCTATCATTAAGCATTGCTTAAAAACATCATTTAAAACCTTTTGGTGAAGTCCAACTCAACTGGAACGTAAATTGGATTACTTAGCTACAGGGCGTTTTGGTAATTTCTTCGCATCGAACTCAAAAATGAGATTCTTTGCTCTATTAACACACATAACAAATATAATCTCCTATCATCATCAAGACGTCCCCTTGAGGATGGTCGTTCGGCGATCCTCATTTTCAGAGTAAAATAACCTCAAGGGCATTTTGGTCATTTGTAGGGGAAAATGAGCGTACACTCCTGAAGCGAGTTCCAGGATTTCCGATGCGACGGAGAGGAAGTTCAGGAGGAATTGCGCCTTATTGACGAGATGGATCAGCCAAGGCACCGTCTGGGCAAGTGAGGCGGAACTCAGGCGCGGGCAAATCTAAAAGGAGATGCGAGGCTCACGAGCTTGCGTGGCTGGGATCAGAGAGGCTGGACTGCGTTCGTGAGGCGATTGCTTGAAATGGAAAAGGAAAGAGATGGCATCCGTGGCTAATGCGGAGGCGTGATCGCGACTTGACAGCAAGGAGGAAGATCGGGAAGGAGGCGCGGGGAAGGAAAGTCGACCTGCCTTGGCTGGAAGTTCGGTGATGTGCGGTGAAGGTCATGATCTCGCACGCAGAGGTGGCCACTGCCACGGCTTCATAGTGGAGGCACAAATGAAGAAGCAGTTTGTGGCCTCACCATGTTTCCTTTTTTTATTTTGATTTTTTGATTTTTTTTTTGTTTTGATATGTTGTTGGTTATGTTTTGTATCTAGCTTGGATTTTTTTGACTGGGTTAGGTGGTTGTGGTGGCTACGATGATGGTGGTGATGAGGTGGCAGTATGGTGATTGAATGGGTGAACTACATGCCTACACAACTACAAATAGAACAACAAAATGTCAAAATGCATGATGCTCTTGAGAAATACCCAGATTGAAGAACAAACCTTGTGTTCCTTTGCTAATCGGTTCTATTTTTGGTATTGTTCCAGTTTATTTTTTCTTTAATTCCCCCTTTATATAGTTGTTCCCCTATTAATCCAATTTTTTTTATCTTTGCAGGATGGTTGTAAGGATCCAACTCATCTATACCGAAAGATCATTCATCCTTTTGCAAAGAGTAGGGGAGCAACATCATGGCGTTGCCATTCCCGTTATTTTCCTTTTCTTGTTCTTTGTGTTTTGTTTTTTCATCACGGGCTAAAACTAGAACCAACATGTACCCCTTTTTTATTATTATTATATTTTTTTATATTATTATTATTATTATTTTTAATTAGTGCTTAATGGATTAGCCAAATGTGGGCTTAATAAAATGGACTCAAACTGAATAGGTTGGACAAATTGGAATGGGCTATTTGTTGGACTACATTTTTTATGCAAATAACAAACAACCAATATGAACACAAATAGACAAATAAATAAATAAAATAAAAAATAATAGACAAAATAGAGTGTTCAGGTCATGTACAGTGACAAATCTAAAAAATTTTAATAATGGGGCCAAAGATATTAAATAAATATAAGATGATGTTTTATATAACTTTTATCATAGTGTGGGGTTAAACTTAAAAATATAATGAGGACACACACACACACACACACACACACATATATATATATATATATATATATATATATATATATATATATATATATATATATATATTCCTTCTAAGCTAGTATCTTTATAACGAGCTATTTCTACTTTGTATTCTGAGACTTATTATTGCATTTTCTTTTGGAGGGTATTCTGATTCCATTATTTTTCCTGAGGCTATTTTCCAAGTAAAGGTGACTTTTACTAGGGGACAAATTTCTTTTATCTTTTTATTATCATACCTATTTTTCAACCAATCAAAGAAATATAAATTAATCTTATTATCTTCCATATATTGATAAAATATTTTCCTAAGATCTTCAGTTTCTGTTTTACTAAAAGTTCCAAAAAACCATTCTCTTAATTTCTTATTATATTCAGCTTCAAAATCGGCTCTTATCCATTCTTTATCAATCTTAAAAGGCTTTTCTTTATTTAATACATTTAATACTTGATGCGGTTGGTGAATATTGGGTATCTTCATAGACTGGGGTTGCTACTCTAGCTTTACTATTATCTGTTCCTATTATATCAAGATTAATGGTTGATTCATCTTCTAATATCTAGACGGCTAAATTTATATATATGAGGTTCTTGTATTTTTAAAGATGCTGATCTATTCATTCTTAACCTTATGTTGTTTCCTTCTTGAATTATTTCTCTTATTTGAGTATTTTCAAATCTTAAGGGTTCTATTATACCTTCTAATAACCATTCTTCTGGACACGTTATATTACTTCTGAATGTTTTAGCTTCTTAGGAACTTATACAGTGGTCTTTCTTAAGTTTGCTTGTACTAATATGGTTTCATCTCTTAGAGATTGTCTTAAAGCTCTAAAGTTATAATCTATTTTGGTTAATATTTGGAACATAATAAGATTAATTTATATCTCTTTAATTGGTTGAAAAATAGGTATGATAATAAAAAGATAAAAGAAATTTATCCCTAGTAAAAGTCACCTCTACTTGGAAAACGCCTCAAGAAAAATAATAGAATTAGAACACCCTCCAAAAGAAAATAAAATAATAAAAGTCTCAGATAATATGGAAGTAGAAATAGCTTATTGTAAAGATACTAGCTTAGAAGGAAATATAGAGAAAAGATATTAATAAAATTCATCAGCAACTAAATTATTCAAATGTAATGTTAGATATTATGAGTAAGCAACTAGGAATAATTGAAACCAACACGGGAGAAAGAAGTATGAGCACTAGTATAGGTAAAAGCTATGTGACACAAAAATTAATAGAAACTCCAATATACAAGATAAATAGTAGTTCTGATATTTTTAAGTCTAAAATGACAATTGAAGTAGATAGAGAAGATATTAAAGAAAAACTTAAACATTTGAACATAAAGAAAAAAGCCATAAATACTTTAGAGATAGAAATAAATAAGCTAGGTAATAAAGGAAATAATTATCCAAAGTTAAGAAATTATTATGCTAGACAAACCCAATTGATTTAAGCTTTGAAGAAAGAAGTCAATGATACAAAACTCTTTTAGTGGAACAAGCATAGAAGAATGGAATTTAGATGGAATGAGCGAATAAGCTATACTAGATCTTACATGTCAAATAGCAATGGTGGCCACAGCCTATAAGGGAAAACATATGTCTAATTGACGCAGCTAAAACTATAATTCATGGATTTTAGGTCAATTAAAAGGATGGTGGGATAATTTCCTAACCCAAGATGATAAGAACACTATACTTAATAGCGTAAAACAAGAAGGTGAAACTATAGTACCAAAAAGAATAGGAACCCAATTAATTAATTTAAGATGTCCAACTATGTCTGATTATAGGTGATACAAAGATGTATTTATGTCCAAAGTACTAATGAGAAGATGCAAATGCACCCTTTTGGAAAGAAAGATTTGTAGCAACCCTACCTAGATTATTCGCAACAAAAGTAACACAAAAATTACAAACTCACTTTCGTACTTAGATCCTTACGAGCATTTAACTTTTGGTCAACTCCATAATACTATAGTAGAAACGGGAATAGAAGTTTGTACTGATATAAAATTACAAAATAAAATGAGAAAAGAAAATCTAAATAGTAGAAAAGAATTAGGAACCTTTTATCAACAATATGGAATAGATCCTATAAGAGCCCCCAATAGTCAACATAAAAAACATATTAGGAAACAAGCTAAAGCCATAAGATCTTATCACCCCAAAAAATATTATAAAAAACAAAGTTATCAACCTCGCAAAATTATCAACACAAACCAGCTCCTCCAAAGAGAAAGTATAAAAAAGTAATAAAAAAAGATAATGTGTGCTGGAAGTGTGGAAAACTAGGACACTTTGCAAAAAGCTGTAGAGTACAACAAAAAATAAATGAATTAACTAATGAAGACTTAAACAGACTTTGTTAGTAATATTAATTAACTCTTAGACCAGAATTTAGGAACAAGAGATTATTACAAGTGAAGAAGAAGAAGCCGTAAATAATGAAATCTATCAACTAGATAAAAATTCATTAGAAGAATTAGAGATAGAGGAAGATGAAAATCAATGTTTAGGACCAGGTTTATGTAATTGTGAAAGCTGTATAGGAAAAACACTAAATGTATTAACAAGAGATCAAAGGCAACATTAATAACAATAATAGACAAGCTAGAAGACTCTCCATTAAAAAATAAATTCTTACAACAATTAAATGAGTTAATTACAAAAGAAGAAACTCATCAAGAAGAAATAAGACCCTAGAAATAAAAGTAGTTTATAATAGGTTTAAAGCCCCAAAAGAATCAATTACTATAAAAGATTTACAAGGTGAGATTAAAACTCTAAAACAAGAAATTTTAGAATTAAAACAATAGAACATTGCATTAGAATTTAGATTATTAAAATTAGAAGGAGAACAAATTATACAAGTGCAAAATTCTAAATCAATAGTTATAAAAGAAACTGAATAAGGAAAAAGTTCTACACCCTTTATTAATATATTAAGTTTGATGACCACTCATAAATAGTGGATAAAAATCACTTTAATTGTAAAAGAGGAAAGATTTGAGTTAATAGCCTTAGTAGATTCAGGAGCATATTAATGCCATACAAGAAGGAGAAATACCAACAAAATATTATGAAAAGACAACTGAAGAGTTTTAGAAGCAAGCGAAAAGGATTAAAAATAAATTATAAGCTTTCAAATGCAAAAGTTTGTAAAAACAAGATTTGTTTTACTACTTCATTTGTATTAGTAAAAAATATTATGAACACTATAATATTAGGAACCCCCTTTATAGTTTTGTTATATCCTTTCTGGACAATAGAAAAGGAGTAGAAACATATGTAATACAGAAACACTAATTCTATTTGAATTTTTAGAACCCAGGAAGAAATAGTTACATTTGTTACAAGAAGCTTCAATATCAAGAGAAAAATTAAAAGGAACCTTAATAGAACAAAAGTATAAGCAAATTAATTTGTTAAATAGAGAAATTCTTTATAAAAGAATAGAAGAGCAAATACAAACTCCAAAAATATAGAAAATAATAAAAGATTTTGAAGATAAAATTGAAAAAGAAATATGTGATACCAACCCAATGGCATTTCATCATAGAAAAATACATGAAATAGCTTTGCCATATGAAGAAGGATTTAAAGAAAAAGACATACCAACTAAAGCTAAACCAATACAGATGAATGAAGAATATTAAAATATTCAGAAAAGAAATACAAGAATATTTGGAAAAGGATTAATAAGACCCTCCAAGTCTCCTTGGAGTTGTTCAGGATTCTATGTTATGAAAGCATTAGAATTAGAAAGAAGAGCCCCAAATTAGTAATTAATTACAAGCCATTAAATAAAGTTTTAAAATGGATTAGGTATCCTTTACCAAATAAAAGTGATTTAATTAAGAGGTTAAATAATGCCAATATATTCTCAAAGTTTGATATGAAATCAGGATACTATCAAATATCTAAAAGAAGAAGATAGATATAAAAATGCATTTGTAGTCCCTTTTGGACATTATGAATGGAACGTAATGCCTCAAGGACTTAAGAATGCTCCAAGTGAATTTCAAGAGATTATGAATAACATCTTTTATCCATACATGGAATTTTCTATTGCATATTTAGATGATGTTTTGATATTCTCTAAAGCAATTAACCAGCATATACAACATTTAGAAAAGTTTATTGAAATCATAAAAGAAAATGGATTAGTCATATCAGAAAAATAAAGATATTCCAAATAAAAGTAAGATTCTTAGGATGTTAGATTTATCACGAACAATTACACCCATTAAAAGGTCAATAGAATTTATAGAAAAATTTCCAAATGAAATAAAAGATAAAAAACAATTACAGAGATTTTTTGGATGTCTTAATTATGTGACCGACTTTATTCCTAAAATAAGAACCATTTGTGCCCCTTTGTACAAGCGTCTTAGAAAGAATCCTCCACCATGGGATGATGAGATGAGTCAAACGATCATAAAAGTCAAAAGTATTGTTAAGAGCCTTCCATATTTAGGAATACCAGACCTTCTGCATCATTAATAGTTGAAATAGACGCCTTTGACCTTGGTTACGATGGTGTTCTCAAACAAGTCCTTCCAGGATCAATAAAAGAACAAGTCATCAAATATCATTCAGGTATTTGGCATCCGCCAACAAAAATATTCAACCATTAAAAAAGAAATTTTATCTATAGTGCTATGTATCACAAAGTTTCAAGATGATTTATTTAAGAAGAGATTTTTGGTAAGAACAAACTCTAAGGGCTTCCCAATGTCTTACAAAAAGATGTAAAAAATCTGGTTTCAAAGCATATTTTTGCAAGATGGCAAGCACTTTTGTCATGTTTTGATTTTAAAATTGTTCATATAAAAGGAGATAAGAAGGCCTTCCAGACTTCCTTACAAGAGAGTTTATGTAGGGCTCTACCCAAAATGAACAAGAAACCCAACATGAGATAATTATGGTCCCCATTGGATCATAACAAGCAATATGTACAAGCTTCATTATCAAAGCCTATGACTATGTCACAGGTAGTTAAAAGCTCTAGTTATATCTAAAAGCCATATTTGTAAAAGCGATATTGAAATACCATCACAAGGTACTTTTGTACCACCACAACCTTTAAAGCCATCAGATTTGTTTATTATCAAACCAACATATGAAGATTATCCTTGTATTAAAAAGCCCAATCTTTAACAGTCTTACCCATAGAAAAAGAATGGTTCACCCTAGATAGGAAAACCATGTACAAGCATATCTTTCCAGAGCCCTTCCATTATGTTCCAATCCATCCACAAAAACCCGAGTTTTTTATGAGTTTATTTTAGTTGATACTGAGTTCATACTAGTAACCCACATACCAACAAAAAAGACCCAAACAAGATATCCCATTCCAAAATGAAAATTTTAAAAGTCTTAACCCAGAGATTGGAATCAAAGCCTTTTCCAAACAAAAATTCAGAAAGTTTAACCCTCACATTATAATTATTTTGATTATATGGATGCATGGCATCATGTATTGTATTTTAATCCAAACCCCTATTCATGGTTCTTATGGTTTAGAAAAGGAATCCCTTTACACTTCCCAAAGTGGTTTCTAGACTTTGGACCAAACCAGCCATTTTCCTAAAAAACAGCCATCATATGAATATGTCAAAGCCAAAACCTCATTCATTCCAGAAATGAAATTAATAGCATTCACAACCTGTTTAGGAGTTACTTGGATCATGCAATGAGAATATGATTTGGCCAAAATGGCTGAAGATTGAGCATCCAGTACCTTATCAGAATTATTAAAGTAAGATGGTGGAGACTTTTTGAGTTAAAATTAATTAGCAAACAAGCTATTGACGCGTGGCTATCATATCCACACAATAATAAAATCAGTCCTCCACAGAGCCAAGCATCTACAAGCAAAATTGATAAAGCAAAATTTGAAAAAGAGACACAGTTCTTAGCCCAAAAAAACTGTTGGGCAGCCAGCGGGCCACGTCTGAAGAAGAAATGCAAGAGCAATTAAAAGCCATATCATCCAAATCAGAAGAAGACGAAGATATCAGTTCAAGCCCAGGTCATTATTTTGAAGATACTAAAGACCAGTACAACTTTTGAAAAAGTAGAAGTGTCGCAGCATTTGCATAGTAAAAGAAATCCAAGACAAGAATTATCAGAATCTCAACAGTAAAAGCATATAATGATAAGAGTCTTGTGAAAGAAGCAATCCTCCAAGTCAAAAGGCTATTCTAAGCCTAGAAGTCCTTCATCAATTATGGGTGTCCTTCGGCATCTCCATTCAACAAGTATTCAACCACGTGTGTCCTTGTAAAAGTAATGTAAAAGAAAGATAAGATGAGTCACTTGTCTTATTGTAAGAATTATTTATGAGTCATGTTTGTAATAGTAGGATAGCACCCTTATAAAAGCCTTATTGTAAGAGAAGCAAGGCATCCTCTTGCATATCTGAATGCAAGAAAAATCCTCTTTCATAGCCATATTTGAACCAAGTATATCTTATAGCCCATTACCAGGAAAAACCTTGTATAGCCCTACTTGTAAAATTTCCAAGCATTCAATAATATCTCCAAGCTTTCAAGAAATATTTGTAAGTTTCTACATTTTACATTTTCATACTTATCAAAGCACAATGATTCCTTTTTATGTACTTAGAATTGCAAAATGAAGATTGTCAAAAAATAAAAACCAAATATTAGAAACTATCCAAGAATTTGAAGCACATCCTTTTCAGGAGATGAGGCTTTATTAAACCAACTATACGATATGCTTTCAGCTACCATAAATATAGAAGATATGTAGAGTTATTATGTAGCTAGTACTTGTAAACTTTCTTTTAAAAGCATGAAAATATTTAGGCACGGCTTAAGTTCATTCTTTTTTCAATTTTTGTTAATATATTATTGGTAGCTGAAAGCATATCATATAGCTGGTTTAATAAAGCCTCATCTCCTAGAAAAGGATGTGCTTCAAATTCTTGGATAGTTTCTAATATTTGGTTTTTATTTTTTGACAATCTTCGTTTTGCAATTCTAAGTACATAAAAAGGAATCATAGTGCTTTGATAAGTATGAAAACGTAAAATGTAGAAACTTACAAATATTTCTTGAAAGCTTGAAGATATTATTGAATGCTTGGAAATTTTACAAGTAAGGGCTAATACAAGGTTTTTTGCTGGTAATGGGCTTTCAGATATACTTGGATTCAGATATGGCTATGAAAGAGGATTTTCTCGCATTTGATATGCAAGAGGATGCCTTCCTTCTCTTACAATAAGGCTTTTATAGGGTGCTATCCTACTATTACAAACATGACTCGTAACTAATTCTTACAATAAGACAAGTAACTCATCTTATCTTTCTTTTACATTACTTTTACAAGGACACACGTGGTTGAATACTTGTTGTATGGATCAAAGGACACCCATAATTGATGAAGGACTTCTAGGCTTAGAATAGCCTTTTGACTTGGAGGATTGCTTCTTTCATTCTTATCATTATCTCTTTTACCTTGAGAGATTCTGATAATTCTTGTCTTGGATTTCTTTTACTGTCTGAGATGTTGCTAACACTTCTACTTTTTCAAAAGTTGTACTGGTCTTCAGGATCTTCAAAATAATGACCTGGGCTTGAACTGATATCTTCGTCTTCTAATTTGGATGATATGGCTTTTAATTGCTCTTGCATTTCTTCTTCAAGAGCTGTAAGGCTCCCAACAATTTTTTTGGGCTAAGTGTGTCTCTTTTTCAAATTTTGCTTTATCAATTTTGCTTGTAGATGCTTGGCTTTGTGGACTGATTTTATTATTGTGTGGGTATGATAGCCACGCGTCAATAGCTTGTTTGCTGATTAATTTTAACTCAAAAAGTCTCCATCATCTTACTTTAATAATTCTGATAAGGTACTGGATGCTCAAATCTTCAGCCATTTTGGCCGAATCATATTCCTATTGCATGATCCAAGTAACTCCTAAACGGTTGTAAATGCTATTAATTTCATTTCTGAATGAACGAGGTTTTGGCTTTGAAATATTCATATCCCATGGCTGCTTCTTTGGGAAAATGGTTGGTATTGGTCCAAGTCTAGAAACCACTTGAGGAGTCACTTTGGGAAGTGTAAAGGGATTCCTTTTCTAAACCATAAGAACCATGAATAGGGGTTTGGATTAAAATACAATCCAAGATGCCATGCATCCATATAATCAAAATAATTATAATGTGAGGGTTCAAGCTTTCTGCTGAATTCTTTTGTTGGTAAAGGCTTTGATTCCAATCTCTCAAGGTTAAGACTTTTAAAATTTTCATTTTGGAATGGGATATCTTGTTTGAGTCTTTTTCTGGTATGTGGGTTACTAGTATGGACTCAGGTATCAACTAAAATAAACTCATAAAAAACTCGGGTTTTTTGTGGATGGATTTGAACATAATGGAAGGGCTCTGAAAGATATGCTTGTGCATGATTTTCCTATCTAAGGTGAACCATTCTTTTTCTATGGGTAAGACTGTTAAAGATTGGGGCTTTTCAATACAAGGATAATCTTCATATGTTGGTTTGGTAATAAACAAATCTGATGGCTTTAAAGGCTGGTGGTACAAAAGTACCTTGTGATGGTATTTCAATATCGCTTTTACACATATGGCTTTTACTGATATAACTAGAGCTTTTAACTACCTGACATAGTCATAGGCTTTGATGAAGCTTGTACAGATTGCTTGTTATGATCCAACGGGGACTATAATTATCTCTCGTATTAGGTTTCTCATTCATTTTGGGTAGAGCCCTACAAAACTCTCTTGTAAGGAAGTCTGGAAGGGCATTCTTATCTCCTTTTATATGAACAATTTCAAAATCAAAACATGATAAAAGTGCTTGTCGTCTTGCAAAAATATGCTTTGAAACCAGATTTTTTACATCTTTTTATAAGACATTGGGAGCCTTATAGTCCGTTCTTACCAAAAATCTCTTATTAAATAAATCATCTTGAAACTTTGTGATACATAGCACTATAGACAAAATTTCTTTTTTAATGGTTGAATATTTTTGTTGGGCTGGATGCCAAATACCTGAATAATATTTGACGACTTGTTCTTTTATTGATCCTGAAGGACTTGTTTGAGAACACCATAACCAAGGTTGAGGTGTCTGTTTCAACTATTAATGATGCAGAAGTCTGGTATTCCTAAACATAGAAGGCACTTAACAATACTTTTGACTTTTATGACCGTTTGACTCATCTTGTCATCCCACGGTGGAGGATTCTTTCTAAGACGCTTGTACAAAGGGCACAAATGGTTCTTATTTTAGGAATAAAGTCAGCCACATAATTAAGACTTCCAAAAATCTCTGTAATATCTTTTTATCTTTTATTTCATTTGGAAATTTTTCTATAAATTCTATTGACCTTTAATGGGTGTAATTGTTCCCTGATAAATCTCATATCCTAAGAATCTTACTTTTATTTGGAATATCTTCATTTTTCTGCTGATATGACTAATCCATTTTCTTTTATGATTTCAATAAACTTTTATAAATGTTGTATATGCTGGTTAATTCTTTTAGAGAATATTAAAATATCATCTAAATATACAAAAGAAAATTTCATGTATGGATAGAAGATGTTATTTATAATCTCTTGAAATTTACTTGGAGCATTCTTAAGTCCTTGAGGTATTACGTTCCAATCATAATGTCCAAAATGGACTACAAATACAATCTTATATCTATCTTCTTCTTTTATAGATATTTGATAGTATCCTGATTTCATATCAAACTTTGAGAATATATTGGCATTATTTAACCTCTTAATTAAATCACTTTTATTTGGTAAAGGATATCTAATCCATTTTAAAACTTTATTTAATGGCTTGTAATTAATTACTAATTTGGGGTCCTCTTTCTAATTTTGATGCTTTCATAACATAGAATCCTTGAACAACTCCAAGGAGACTTGGAGGGTCTTATTAATCCTTTTTCCAAATATTCTTGTATTTCTTTCTGCAATAGTTTAAATATTCTTCATTCATTTGTATTGGTTTAGCTTTAGTTGATATGTCTTTTTCTTTAAATCCTTCTTCATATGGCAAAGCTATTTCATGTATTTTTCTATGATGAAATGCCATTGGGTTGGTATTACATATTTCTTTTTCAATTTTATCTTCAAAATCTTTTATTATTTTCTGTATTTTTGGAGTTTGTATTTGCTCTTCTATTCTTTTATAACGAATTTCTCTTAACAGATTAATTTGCTTTTGCTTTTATTCTATTAAGGTTCCTTTTAATTTTTCTCTTGATATTGAAGCTTATTGTAACAAATTTAACTCTTTCTTCCTAGGTCAAAAATTCAAACAGAATTGGTGTTTCTGTATTACATAAGTTTCTACTCCTTTTTGTCCAAAAGGATATAACAAAACTATAAAGGGGGTTCCTAATATTATAGTGTTCATAATATTTTTTACTAATACAAATGAAATAGTAAAACGAATTTTGTTTTTACAAACTTTTGCATTTGAAGTCTTATAATTTATTTTTAATCCTGTTCGCTTCTAAACTTTTCATTGTCTTTTCATAATATTTTGTTGGTATTACTACTTCTTGTATAGCATTAATATTTGCTCATGAATCTACTAAGGCTATTAACTCAAATCTTTCCTCTTTTACAATTAAAGTGATTTTTGTCCACCATTTATAAGTGATCATTAAACTTAATATATTAATAAAGGGTGTAGAACTTTCCGCTTCTTCAGTTTCTTTTATAACTCCTGATTTTAGAATTTTGTACTTGTATTATTTGTTCTCCTTCTAATTTTAATAATCTAAATTCTAATGCAATGTTCTGAATTTTAATTCTAAAATTTCTTGTTTTAGAGTTTTAATCTCACTTTGTAAGTCTTTTATTGTAATTGACTCTTTTGGGGCTTTAAATCTATTATAAACTTCTTTTATTTCTATAGGTCTTATTTCTTCTTGATGGGTTTCTTCTTTTGTAATTAACTCATTTAATTGTTGTAAGAATTTATTTCTTAATGGAGAGTCTTCTAGCTTGTCTATTATTGTTATTAATGTTGCTATTTGATCTCTTGTTAATACATTTAGTGTTTTTCCTATATAGCTTTCACAATTACATAAACCTGGTCCTAAATCTGATTTTCTTCTTCCTCTATCTCTAATTCTTCTGATAAATTTTTATCTACTTGGTAGATTTCATTATTTATGGCTTCTTCCTCTTCACTTGTAATAATCTCTTCTTCCTCATATTTGGTTTGTGCTTAGAGTTAATTAATATTGCTAACAAAGTTTGTTTTAAGTCTTCATAGTTAATTCATTTATTTTTTGTTGTATTCTAACTTTTGCAAAGTGTCCTGGTTTTCCACACTTCCAGCACATGTTTTCTTTTTTAATTACTCTTTTATACTTTCTCTTTGGAGGAGCTGGTTTGTGTTGATAATTCTGAGAGGTTGGTAACTTTGTTTTTTATAATATCTTTTGGGTGATAAGATCCTATGGTTTTAGCTTGTTTCCTAATCTGTTTCTTATGTTGACTACTAGGGCTCTTATAGGATCCATTCCATATTGTTGACAGAAGGTTCCTAATTCTTTTCTACTATTTAGATTTTCTTTTCTCATTTTATTTTGTAATTTTATATCAATACAAACTTCTATTCCTGTTTCTACTATAGTATTATGGAGTTGACCAAAAGTTAAGTGCTCGTAAGGGATCTGAGTACCAAAGTGAGCTTGTAATTTTTGTGTTACTTTTGTTGCGAATAATCTAGGTAGGCTTACAAATCTTTCTTTCCAAAAGGGTGCGTTTGTATCTACTCTCATTAGTTCTTTGGACATGAATACATCCTTGTACCATCTATAATCATACATAGTTGGGCATCTTAAATTAATTAATTGGGTTCCTATTCTTTCTCTAAATATGTTTGGATCTCCTATAAAGCTTTTAATTATTGAAAAGATTAAAGTTGGAGTTGCATCTGGTACTATAGTTTCACTTTCTTGTTTTACGCTACTAAGTATAGTGTTCTTATCATCTTGGGTTAGGAAATTATCCCACCATCCTTTTAATTGTTCTCTAAATCCATGTATTATAGTTTTAGCTGCGTTAGCGTCAGACATATGTTTTCCCTTATAGGCTGTGGCCGCCATTGCTATTTGACATGTAAGATCTAATATAGCTTGTTCACTCATTCCATCTAAATTCCATTCTTCTATGCTTGTTCCACTAAAAGAGTTTTGTATCATCTAACTTCTTTCTTCAAAACTTAAATCAATTGGGGTTGGTCTTGTATAATAATTTCTTAACTTTGGATAATTATTTCCTCTATTACCTAGCTTATTTATTTCTAGCTCTAAAGTATTTATGGCTTTTTTCCCTATGTTCAAATGTTTAAGTTTTTCTTTAATATCTTCTATATCTTCAATTGTCATTTTAGGCTTAAAAATATCAGAACTACTATTTATCTTGTATATTGGAGTTTTTATTAACTTTGGTGTCACATAGCTTTTACCTATACTAGTGCTCGTACGCTTTCTCCTTGTTGCTTTCAATTCTTCCTAGTTGCTTACTCATAATATCTAGTATTACATTTGAATAATTTAGTTGCTGATGAATTTTCTTAATATCTTTTTTTCTATATTTTCTTCTAAGCTAGTATCTTTGCAGCGAGCTATTTCAACTTCTGGATTATCCGAGACTTTTATTATTGCATTTTCTTTTGGAGGGTATTCTAATTCTATTATTTTTCCTGAGGCTATTTTCCAAGTAGAGGTGACTTTTACTAGGGGACAAATTTCTTTTATCTTGTTATCATACCTATTTTTTAACCAATCAAAAAAATATAAATTAATCTTATTATCTTCCATATATTGATAAAATATTTTCCTAAGCTCTTCGGTTTCTGTTTTACTAAAAGTTCCAAAAAACCATTCTCTTAATTTCTTATTATATTCAGCTTCAAAATCAACTCTTATCCATTCTTTATCAATCTTAAAAGGCTCTTCTTTATTTAATACATTTAATATTTGTGATGTGATTGGTGAATATTGGGTATCTTCATAGAGGGGTTGCTACTCTAGCTTTATTATTATCAATTCCTTTGATATTAAGATTAATGGTTGATTCATCTCCTGAATATCTAGGTGGTTCAGATTTATATATATGTGGTTTTTGTATTTTTAAAGATGCTGACCTATTCATTCTTAACCTTATGTTGTTTCCTTCTTGAATTATTTCTCTTATTTGAGTATTTTCAAATCTTGAGAGTTCTATTACATCTTCTAATAATCATTCTTCTGGGACATGTTTTATCACTTCTAAATGTTTTAGTTTCTTAGGAACTTGTACAGTGGTTTTTCTTAAGTTTGCTTGTACTAATATGGTTTAATCTCTTGGAGATTGTCTTAAAGCTCTAAAGTTATAATCTATTTTGGTTACCTTATAATATATTCTATATATTATCTAAAAGGATCACACTTCTCATCTATTATATCACTAGGGTTTTTACATATAATTTTATGGCCTCTGATGTATATTCATTATTTATATTCATGGCAAAGTTAGGATAACAATTAAAGATAACTGGTCCATTATGACAATTACTTTCTAAGGTTGCTATTAATGAGTCTTCAAATTTTTTAAACCTTATATCTCTTAATATCATTAATATGGGAATATTCACTCCTATCTTAAAGTTTAGTTTTGCTTGACTTGTATTAATTCTAGATGTATAAAATTAAATCCTTGTTCTCTATGTTCTCTTATCTTTTCAGCTTCTAAAATATTTATTATGTTGTTACTGCTTGTTCCTGGGTGACTATATTCTAACATATGTATTTCTTCATCTCTTTGTCGTCAAAAGTGGTGACTTTTATATACTTCATTTTTTCGTACTATAGGTATAGACCAATTATGTAGTCTCTCTTCTATTTTTGCTATTTGTATTTTTGATGAGGGGTTATTAGTGGATGTGGATGCTTCTTCATTATTTGCTCTTATAACTATTTTATTATTTCTTCCTAAGTTCAAGTTACTTAAAGTTCTAGGCAAGGCTGCCATTAATCCTATTAGAGTTTTATGCTCTGGACCACCCAGATGACCAACGGATTTACTGCCTCTTAGGCCTTACTACCAGGACCACTATCTAGCTTATCAACGTATGAACTTGCGACAGTAACTTTAATTGAGACTAACAAATAGAACTTACTTACAAAATAAGCAATAGAACTTAACAAAGAAATAACTTAACAGTATAAAGAATAAACTCAGAAAAAGCTTGTATCTATATCAAAACCTAAATGGCTCCCGCAACTTAGGCTCTATATAGATATATATGTACCCTATGTACTTCTATAATATTTTAAAATTTTGATGGGGCAGGATAGATCCGTCCCTGCCACGTAACAAGTCGCCTACTACAGAAGAAAACAATCGATTCAGTGCGAAAAAGGGCAAGGCAGCTAAGCCGATAAAATGGGATGAGGATCAGACGTGTCAAACACGAGGGTCAGGACGGGCTCACTGCGAATTGCGAATTGCCAGTTGCACACGCATACCCCTGACTGTGGCCCCACAGTTTCCCGCCGATTCATTCCCCCATCCCTCCCGTTTCACTCCCAACGTGAATTCTGTTACGCAGGTACCCTTCCCATCACTAACCAAAACAACTCAACCCGCATGTGTATATGCCCACACTCATCGACTCGAACCGAAACAAATCATCGAACCACTCCACGATATCACCATCACTATTACTATGCCACTGAAAAGCTTTATACGGCGGAGAACACTCTCTGCGCTCCAGCCATGGCTAAGAGAAGAGCCCCAACTCCACCTCCAATTAGGGTTCCGTCACTCTCTCGCCGTCGCCGAGAGCCTCCGCTTCGACGTCTCGGTTCTTAACCATCTCTTCGACTCCCCTTCTTGCCTCTTTCTCAAGGACCTCTCAATCGAACGCCTCACGCTTCGATTCTCAGCCTGGCACTCCCCGGCCTTTGCCATCGAAGTTCACGGCGTTCGCGTCGTGCTAGGGTTCGAGTACGTAGCTCGCTGAGAACACTGCTCTTTTTTCTTCGCAGTTTTTTCCTTCTTTTTCTCATTTATTTTATTTTTTTGTGATGGCTGTCGCTTCGTTAACTGGCGTGCGTGCCTGTTTGGTTTTGAAGGAAGCCGGACGAGGAAGTACGCGCGAGGCGGTTGCGATCGTCGAAGTTTTATTATTCGGATTTTCTCAGAAAGAATCTTGAGGCTCTTGATCCTGAGGTAATGTCCAAATTCACAGTAAGATAGATGCTTAGGTTACTATTCAGTCTGTTTCAATTCACAGTCAGGTGGATGAATCTTGCTACTTGGAAAGGTTGGCAATTGGGGATGCTTAATCTAGGATTTTAGTCTAATGGCGGATTGTCCTGCTGTATATAATTGAAAATAATAATTGAGATAATTTCCGACAGTTATGTTACTTGGTAACATATATGTACTGACTTGAATGCTGGTGAATACTGTGCTTTAGATTGAACTAGTTTGAATTCATTTGCTCCGTTTTTAGTAAGATATATGAACTAATGGAAAATAGTGCTGAATAGTTGTGGCTGTGAGCGGATATATTAAAAATGGGAAAAGGGTAATTTGGGATTGGTGTGTGTTCTTTGAGTTGGAAGAGGAGGAGATAGATACCTAAGTTGCCAACTATTTGTTGTTAGCTCTTGCATGTGGAATCAAGTTGTTAAATATGATATCATTGTGGTCATCTATAGTTAACTTTTGTTTGAATTGTAGGGCTGTTCTTTGCATAATGTTTTGGAGAGGATCCTACTCACTGATCCCGAGAGAAAAGATTTTACAACATCTTTCTGGAATCTTATTCTGAAGAACTGTCATCTAGAGGCACATCGCATTCAGTGGAGGTTCAATTTCCCACCTTTAATGATGAGTTTATGTGTTTTGGGAAATAAAGGAGTTGGGTGCAAGATCTAAGTATCTGGACCGTAAGTGTCTTCTTAGAAGTTTACTTAGTACAATTTTGATTCCAGTGAGAGAGCTCGTACGTAGTAAATGGCACTGGATTTAGGGTCGGATTTATAGGGAAAAATCAGGCAGACCGTGTTTTGCTTTCATCTAATGTGCACATTTTCATTACATTGAGAGATCTGAAGCTGGTGGATTGCACTTTCTGTTTTCAGAGCTAGCCTTTATATTTTCTCCGATGACATTCCTGTATTTCTAGTTTTTGACAAATTGCTATCTAACAAGCACAATGAAGCTAGAAGTGCTAGAGAATTATGGAGAATAACCGCTAGCAAAATTGGCCATGTGACTGTAACTCCTAGGTTATCATTGCAAAGGTTAGTTGGTGTTATAGGTCAATGGAGACACTATGTCCATGCTTATGAAAATATCTTGCTGCTAGTTGGATATTCTAATGGCTTCGTGTGGAAGAAGTCCATTTCCAAGATGTCTCAAGGCAAACCGGTTTTCAGTTCTGCTAGGCATCATTGGGCAGTGATATTCTGACGTTGAGAAAAAGTTACCCGTTGAAGGCATAGCACTGGCAAGGCGGATAGCCCGTCATCGAGCAGTCTTGAAAGTTCCATCTGATTGTCATGAGGAATGCATGACCACATGTAATTTTGTTTGTCCTTTTCTTTTTGCGCTGACACTTATGTGGAGAGTGATTTCAAGGATAATCCGTTGTCTAGGGAACATATTCTTTGGGAAAAAAATAGTGCAAGATCCAGATTTTGATGGATGCTTGGGAACTCTCACCGAAGATCCTTATCATAGGCATTGTTTTGTGCTGAACTTTGGCAAAATCGTAATAACATTGTCTCAGATCAATGAAATTCAACCATCTGTGAATGAAAAGTTACAGTCATATACTGGGATTGCATACCCAGAGTTCCTTTCAATATGTTTCTATATCAATGCTTTGTTACTAGTATCTGTAAAAGATATTTGTGAACATAGAGTCTTTCTATCATGTGGGCAAATGAAGGTTGAGCCTGCTATTTTGGCAGTGTCAGCAGAAGCAAGTACAATGAATATACCTAGTTCAGCTGAAGGAAATGGAAAGGGAGGTCTTCATGACATGGAATCAATTTTGTGGGTTGAACCTGCAAAAATATTTCTTCTATCAGAAACTAATGTTCCTATGGCTGAAAATTCTTGTGATCCTCATATTCACAGCTTTATGGGAAAATTATCTGAGAGTTGGAAAGGAATTTGCAGTAGTTTTTGTGAAAGTGAGATTAAGTATTCTGAAAATCCATGCCTTCTCTGTAAGTTTGAGATGTCTTCCACATATCATGACGACAAGAATCCAGATTTTGGGTTTTGTGAATATGGTTTAATTCTAGGAAAGTTAAATTTAGTTTTCAATAATTTTTTAGCATCATCACTGTTTCTACTTATCAGTCAGATACAGCATGCTATTTGCTGGGATGGCAGGAGGGAAGCATCTGTAGCTCCAAATTTTGTGCATAAAGCAGACAATGCTTGGGGCAGCAAATATGAATATTATTCCAAAGGATTGATCATGGCCTTGTTTCAAAAGCTTCTGCAGAAACACATTCATTTTGTAGCATTTGTCGATGGTCCTTTAGTAAGATTTTCACTCAGAAGGGAGGCCAATGTTGGTGGTCATGACATTAATGACATTGACAATCAGGATAATTTTGACCTCACTTTTGACTTCTATGAGATTGAAGTGGCTCTTGGTTCACCTTCTTTATTTGATATGACTCCATTGGCAGGTCAGTTGGGGCTGGATGATGTCAAGGCAGATTGTATTACATTGGAACCTCATGTGATTGATATTCCAAAACCCCATAATGATAAGTATGCATCCTCAGGAAAGATTTCACTTGGTTCCTATCTTCGTCTAAATGGCTTAAACATTTATTTGGAGAAGTCAGCAGAAAAACATCAGATTCAACTTTTTGTAGTGAAAACAATCACTGTCCAGATATTATCATTGAGGTAGGATCTTGGCTATGGGATGGTACTTTGTTTTCATTATCCATTTCCCATCTTATGATGATGGTTACTAATAGGTGTTCTTATATCTTTATGAATTTGGTTTCTTTTGTCTCTGTTTTCTGTGACATTTTTTTGTGTGCATGCATGTGTATATATATATGTGCGTGTGTACATATAGGATTTAATTATATGCACTGTTAGTTTAAATAAACTTTACATAGACATCCAACTATGTACTGCCACATTAGCAAACTTGTTTAACTCAATTATCTACTACTTTAAAAGTATTACAAATAGAAGCATATGATTGGATGATAGTGTAAAATTTCTTTACATTGACAATGCATCAAAATTAATCCCATATATGTATATGTGTGTGTGTGTGTGTGTGTGTGTACGGCTTAAAATTTGAATAGATTATTGGACTTGAATGGGCAATTTGTTAGTGGCACAATATGGTATATGTTGGAGGTAGAAAGTATGTCACAGGCAACATATAGATACTTTGCCCTTGCTTTTTGTGGCGTACATGGTTAGGGATGAATATACAAATTTTTGTTTTGATGGACAAATGCTATTGAGTAGAGATAAGGCGAAAAATAGTTCAATTAAGATGTCCTTCAAACACCAAAAAAAAAACAATGATGTCCTTCAAATGAGCTCATAATTAAAAAAAGGGTTAATTGCATTTTAACTCCTTGTACTTTAGGCCATGTGCAATTTAGACCTTGACATATTAAAATGTGCAACGTGATCCCTAGCCTTTTGAAATTGTGCAAAAAGCCACTTTCGTTAAGTTGCCATCCATTTGGATTGTTAAATGGTCATGTGACTAATATTTTGGACAAAAATGCCCCTCCATCCCGTGCACCCTTCTCTTCTTTCTCACCCTTCACCTTCAATTTCCAAATCCCTGATTTGAAATACTCCCCTTTTGCTCTCACTCGCCCAAATCAAAACCAGATCGGGATTGGGATTTGATCAGTGTTGCCAACAATGACAACAAGAAGAAATAGAAGGAGCAAAGCATTTGGGTTCAGCAAGTGATGAATGAAGCTGAACCATGGATGGATATAAAGAGGTTGTTGGATTTGATTTGATTTCATCCGTTGCTCTTTCATTTTGTGCAATTACGCGTTTTTTTTTTTGGTGTTTGTAAGTTGTTCGTTCTATTTTTCTTGCAATGGCTGGAGGAGGAGGAGCTCAAAGAGAAGAGATGTTTCGTTCCTTCAATTCGTGGTGTGATGTGTTGAAAATGAAAGCACTAATAGGAAGGACATGTGCTGCTATGCAAGTACCAAACTAAGTGTGACCCCAACAATGCCGTAGAAATGAATGACCAAACGCTGTGTCATTTCCGTTAACATTAACATTAGCAAAGCTCTTTATTTGTGCTTCTTACATAAATAATAACAAAGTCCAACTCTCCAGTTTATTGATTTTTGAATTTTCTTTTTAGTTTTTAAATAATTATATAGTATTAACCAAATTGAGGTTGCGTTATATCCTTGGAATGAAGATATTCTCCTTTTCACTCTTGAACTATTGTTAGTCAAAATAATGCTAATGGATTTCTTTTTATATCTCTAAAGAAGAGTGATTGGTGGTGGTGGTGCTTCTTGCTATGTTTGTTTCTGAGGTTGGTGCTTGTGGTTCACTACCACCCATTGCTTGATCTCTCTGTAGATTTCTCTATTGTTGCTCTATTGGTCACGTGAGGGGTGAGAGAAGGAGAAGGATGTGTGGGATGGAAAAAGTCAGGGGTTGTGTTTCTTGATTAGAGTTGGGTGGGTTGGGAAATTATTTTAAAAGGAGGGGTATTTTTGTCCAAAATATTGCTCATGTGACATGCACATGACCATTTAACAAGTTCAAATGGATGGCAACTTAAGAAAGGTCTATTGCACAGTTTCAAAAGGCCAGAGGGTCGCGTTCACGTTTTAAATATTGGTCTAAATTGCATATGGCCTAAAGTATAAGGGAGTTAGATGCATTTAACTCTTAAGAAAAATAATGAGTTGGAGATGTTGAACTAAGTGAGTCAGCTTAAAATTTGGGAACTCCTGGGGTCAAGTACCATTCAGATTTCAAACAATTAATCAGATTAATGTTGATCGAATGATCATAAAAGAAATGATAGTTCAATTAAGATGTCCTTCAGTTTGGGGAAGTTTGGGAAATCGCAGCTAAAGGAACAAGTAATCAACTATTCATTGTTAAGTTATTGGTTACTTCATCTTGGCAGTGTATCTTGACGAACATCTGAGAGAAGAGACTGGTAATGAGCGAGGGTTTTGAAAATGGTGGAGGTGCGCTGTCATCTAAGGAAGAAGAATACTTTATGGTAAGGAATACATAAAAGGTTAGGATGTTGGAGGATGGGAGTGGTCCAAGCTGCATGGAAGAAGACCTTGTGCTGGAGGTGATCCAGGTAGGATTCTTGAAGACCTGCTAGCCTTTTGAAATTGCCCAAGTTGTTCTGGAAGAATTCATTGCGTTGTAAGAATTAGGGGCTGATGGTAATGGCGAGGAGACTCTTGATCTGAAACCTTCGATCAGTGTTTATCTACCTTAGAAGTCAACACTAATTGAAGATGAGGTTTCCATTGATGAAGGTTTTTGGGGTGCTGTCTCCCATTCTTGAGGCTCTTTTCCTTTATGAATATCATTCTTTGGAACTTTAGGGGGGCTCATGCCAATGGCTTCTCCTCACTCATTGAGGACCTATGTTTAAGGTTCCAAGCAAATCTTATTATGCTTTTTGACACCTATATCTTAGGCAGAAAGGCCCAAACGTTGATTAAGAAATTTGGTTTTGATGGCACCTTTGTTGTAGATTGGGAAGGCTTCTCAGGGGGCATTTGGTGCTTGTGGAGGAAGAATTGTTGGCATGTGTCTATTAAGAGGTGGCACAAACAATTTGTCCACATGTAGATTAGTTTTCAAAACCAGGAGCCATGGTTTTTTACTGCTATTTATGGTTCTCTTCACTCTAGAGTCTAGCCTAAGAGAGGTATGGGGAGGTCTAAGAGGGCTTGCTAAATCTCTTAATGGTCCCTGGTGTGCTGGGGGGAGATTTTAATTGTGTTATCATTGGAAGATAGTGGTGGCCATTCGTGTCTTGCTTGTGTAACCTCTGCCTGCTGCCTGCTGCCAGATGGATTGTGGTTTGAGTGGTGGCCATTAGCTAGATTTGGGAGGCTTATATGGAACATCTCCCTACGCTAAAGTCTGACCGTGTTCCTCTCCTAATTTGTATGAGTATTATTGGTACCGCTGAAGTTGGTAATAAGCCCTTAAGATTTCTTGCTCCCTAACTCCCTCTTGAGGATTTTGGTCGCCTAATGCAAGAGGTTTGGAGAGATGATGACAGCTTGTTGGATAACATTCGATGTTTTTTCAGAAAAAGCCCAAATTTGGAGGAGGCAGTTTTTTGGGGAGGGGGAGATTGTTGTTGTGGTTGGAAGGAATCTCTTCTAATCCATCTTTCTCTCATAACCCTTTCTTGGAGGACTTCCAAAAATTAGCTTTGGAAGGAGTATGAGGCTATCTTGATCCAAGAGGAGTCTTACTAAAAACAACTCTCCCGCTTCACTGGATTCAACTTGGGGTTAAAAACTCCAATTATTTCCACAATTTGGCATCTGGAGGAGAAGAAAGATGGATTGAATGTTAGTTTGAACAAGTCAAATGTCTTCTCCTCCAAAAATGTAAAATATGTTCGGAGGGAGCAACTTAGCTTGGCTGTTGGAGTTAACCTCACTTCTAATTTGGGTTGGTACCTAGGAGTTCCTCTCATTCATGATAGATGTAAGGCGGTTATTTCCAGTTTATTGTTGATAGAATGTTGAAGCATCTTAGTGGTTGGAAAGCCTAGTCCCTTCTCTAGTAGGTTGGGTGACACTGGCTCTGTTAGCTTTGGCCTTCATCCCTAGTTATATTATGTAGATGATGAAACTTCTTGTTGTGGTCTATGACAAAATTGATTGATTTTGTAGAGATTTTATCTGGGTTCATCGGATTCTAGAAGGCGCATACATCTCGATTAGCTAAGAGAATATTTGCAAAATGAAAGTTGAGGGTGGCCTAGGATTTTGGTGAGTGAGAGATATTAATAACTCATTTTTATTTAAGCTGGCCTAGGGAATTACCCATCATCCCTATGCCCGTGGGTCAAGGTGCTTAGGCATAAATATAACTGTTTAGAGGGCATCCTCCCTATGGTTCAAGACTTTGTTAACCTTTGCATGAGGATGAACTCCAGAATGCAGGTGGCTGATTCTCTGATAATAGGGGGAATTAGAACTAGGGTTTGCTTCACTAGTTTCTCCCCATTGATTGTATTTGTTTGCTCTCCCCTATGAAGGGTTTGGATGGGGCAGGCATGACAGAGTCGCTTGGCTTGATAATCCTAATGACATTTTAGTGACGGTCACGTATGATGCTTATAGGTTGAGAAACTTTGGGAGTAATTGAGTGCCCATTCAGCTATCTGGAATGGTTGCTCTGCAAAGAATCAAAATGTTCTTATGGTTGGTGGTGAATGAAGCACTTCTGGCCAACAATGCTAGAATGTGTAGAGGTATGGTGGTAAATGATAACTGTTCTTTGTGCGGTTGTCATTCACAGACAATGCTCCACATCTTGCGAGATTGTAACCTTGCCAAGAGCTTGTGGATGAGTATTGATAACAGTCTTGTGAATGGTAATTCTAGTGAGTATTTTGGTGCTCTTCATATTGTGGATCATGCGTCCCAACTATGAGATCTTTTTTTGTTCGGCAGATCTCCTGGCAGCCCCCCTTTAATGGTTGGATGAGGATCAATACTGATGGCTTTATGTTTGCCAATAGCTCTTCTGCAGCTTGCGGTAGTATAATTTGCAATCAATATAATGGTTTCATCATTGCCTTCTCTTGGCAATCTAGGTAGCTGCACTATAACATTAGCTGATGTTTGGGGTGCTTATTGGGGTCTTTGCTTGCTTGGCAATTGGGAATTCACTATGTCTAGCAGAAGGTTGACTCATTGGTGTTCTTGACACTTGTGTTATCATTGGTGTTCTTAACACTCGTGTTATCTTGTGTCCTGCACTATCAAATGCCTTCGAGATGGGAATTGTGTTAGAATCTATTAGAATAAGGAAATATTTAGTAATATCTTGGTTATATCTTAGAATATTCATATCATATCTAAGGTCGATTTAGGATGATTTTATCATTGAGTCGATTTTACCTTTGATTTATAAATAGGATTACCTTTGTGTATTACATTACAACACATAATATCAATACATTTTCATACTATTGAGTATCTTTATTCTCTCTCGTTTCTTCTTTCACTATCTAAAACTCTCAATTTCAACATGGTATCAGAGCGGTATCATCCACCATGACCTGTGTGCATTATTCCGCTGAGATTCCAGTAATTTGGAACTCACTTGTACTACGTTCCTACTATCATTTAATATTTTTTCTTTTTGTCCCACCATTGCTATGTCTGTCAAGCCCTTTAGTTCTGTTAGTGGTTCAACAATGCTTTTTTTTTGCTTTCAGAAAGTTTCAAACATCAAACCACCACTGTTTGCTGTCGACCACTTTCCGGTCTTCACCACCGCTATATGTCACTCGGAGCCTACACCATCATCGTTTTCGGCCGTGTCTCCTACCTTTTCTTGTGTTCTTCCTTGTCGTGTCGTCACTTTTGGGAACTTCCTCACTTATCTCCATTACTATTGATGTCATGCATCACTTTTTGGCAAGGTTTCAGATTGCTAACCACCGCTTTGGAGTCATCGCCCTTTGTGCGGCCTTGTCCTGAAGACTGCTTGCCCATCTGAGTTGTGGCGCGCCTACACACATAGCTCTAGGTTGTTGCGCCAGATCTCACTTGCTATTGCCTCTGCCACTGTGCATGGCATGGTCTAGCAGCGTTTTCAATTGTCACCCCAACGGACTCGCCTCGTCATCCTTTTCCTGGATCTGGCCTCGGTTATTGTGTTTGTGCACTTTCTCAGCTTTAGTTTTTATTTTCTATTTTGCCACCTGTTGTTGTTGGGTTGTTTTTTTAACCTTTTGGCACTTCTCGAGCTTGTTATGGGGCTTGTTTCCTAATGTTCCTTGGCATTATTATCTGTGTTGATGTCCAATCCTAAAATAACATTGAGGGGGAGATAGTTCGCACAAGTGTTTGTTTGGTCACTCTTTTTCTTGCTGTGAGATGGCTTTCCCAGCAGCCTAGCCTTGTGAGACGGCTTTCCTAGATGTTTGGCCCCATGAGATGGCTTTCCCAGATGTTTGGCTCTATTTCCCTTGTGACTGTCCCGTCTAGCCATTTATTTTTTATTGTCAAGGATTTAATTGTAACAAGCTTAAAGTTTAGTAAGTTTTAGCTTGAGGGGAGTGTTAGAATAATAAGGAATTATTTAGTAATATCTTGGGTATATGTTAGAATATTTCATATCATATCTTAGATTGATTTAGGTTGATTTTATCATTATGATTAGATTTTATTTTTGATTTATAATTAGGATTATCTCAGTGTATTACATTACAACACATAATATCAATATATTTTCATACTATTGAGTATTTTTATCTCTCTCTTTTCTCCATTTACTATCTAAAACCCTCAATTTCAATAGAATCAATATCTACTAGAGAAGCAATATTGAATATGTATGTGTATAGAATTGGGAATCCTTGGCAATGCACCAAGAACCTTGAGAGAATTACAGGTTGTAGAGGAGAGTAAGAGTCCTCAAGCTCTCTAGAATATCAAATGGCTAGACAACTTTACAATGATCACCCTTTTCCCTTTTTATTCCCTAACTAACTCAACCTTCTACTATTCCCTCCAAATTAACCAAATCTACAGCCGTCAATTCCCCAGCTGCTCACCAACAGTGGGCCTTACAACTGGCCCACTTACTCTTGTTCTTCCTAACACACACCTTGGAGGTCCAGGTTGATCATGTGTTTCACAAAGCTAACTCTTATGCAGATCGCCTAGTGTTTTAGGAAGGAAGTTCGATATTACACTAGGAGGCATGAGATTTTTTAAGTTGCAAGAGAGGATCCATGAGGAAGAAAGGAAGAGGGTCTTTGAGCCCCCTCAAGAGTCTGTCCCTCACCCCTGCCCACAGAATGTTTATATATAAACAAAAGTGGGGGAAGGGAAGCAATGCTCACCCTGAAGGAAGCCTCCTTTTTCCTTTTCTTGTCTTTTCATGTCATATCATTGGTGGCATTTCTTTGTCCATTAGGTAATAGAAGATCTTTATCTGTTAGATAATGAGCTGATTTGTGACCAAACTTTCAAGAGGCTTTAGTGACACACCTCCATCGTTAGACGGTTATTCCATAAGTCCGCTGAAGCTACTTAAGGTGCCTAGGCAAAAATATTTTGTTCTTATTTTACTCCAAAACACCTAGCTAAGTATGGTCACACGTGCTCTTGGCTTTCAATTCTTCAATGTCTTACCTTCGTTTCTTAGCTTGATTGTTTTGGCTGATTGTGCTGGGCATTTTAGCCCGTGAATTGTTGCTTCTGAGTTTGGTTTTCTTGGACAGTTAGCTTTGTTGTTTGTATATATAAAAGAAGAAAAATTAAGATGTCCTTCAAATGTTATCATAAATAACTGTTGACATATTGACACTTTTGTCTTTATCATTTATTGTTTTTGTCTTTATCATTTATTGTGATGGATAGTTTTAGGAATGTCAATATCTTACATTTATTAGGTTGGTTTATGCATTTATTAGGTGGGTTCTACAATGTACATATAAATTGTGTTGTATCTTTCTCTTAATGGGATAGAATAGAAAACAGAATCATTTTAACTTCATTTCTCTGTTTTCAAGTTCTCTATTTTCAAGTTGGTATTAGAGCTCCCGATCTGGGAGCCTGATCACTCTTCGCTGTTTTTCCAGCCTTCATTGCTGGGCCTTTTTTTTCAGCCTTCATTTGCTAGGTTGTACGAGTGTTTGTTTTTCAGCTTTCATTGCTGGCCTATTTTCTGTTTGTTTTCAGCCTTCATTGCTGGCCTGTTTTTTTCCAGCATTCACAACTAACCTGATCCAGTTCAAACCTTCATTTAGAGCATCATCAACCAAAACAGATCAACCTGTGAATTCTAGTCAGTATTACAACCAGTTTCCTCTTTTTCCCTTGTTTTTTCCTTCTCGCCACTGTTACAGCCATTGGCCACCCGGTCACTGTTCCCACCACCTAGTCACTCCATTCAAATCGCCTCACTGTCGTGGCCTACCCCCCAAACCACGCCTCCAACGCTGCAGCGATGCGCCCCACGCGCCACTCTGGCGCGTGAAGGCGCGTGGAACCCTATCTGGCCGCGCTTCCTTTTCCAACCCCTTCTAACCCATTCTGACCAGCCTTCAGCCACCCTACCACCATGGCAGAGCCAAAACCTCCACAACTATTACACCTACACCTTTAAATCCTAATGACCTCCCTTTTGCACCCAACCTACCACCTGAATGGAAAAAATTACTTGCAGTGGGCTCAAGTTATCTGGCATACTCTTAAAGGTCGTCGGAAATTGTCCCACATTGAGGGAAATCCTCCTCAGAAGGACGACCCTACTTTTGAGGCTTGGGATAATGAGGATTCTCTTATTATGACATGGCTATGGAGTTTTATGATTCCTGAAATTAGTCGGAATTGTATGTTTCTTACTTCCTCCCGTGCGGTTTGGGATGTACTTAGCAAAACTTTCTCCAAGAAGCAAGATATTGCTACTTGTTATGAGTTGAAGACGAAAATATTCTCCACCAAACAAGGAGTGATGTCGTAACAGATTACTATGGTGTTCTTATTGGTCTATGAGAGTTGGACCAATATCAAAACTCCAGATGGAATGTAGTAAAGATACTTCTACTTTGGTAGACTTTGTTAAGGGACAGGATTTTTGAGTTTCTCTCGGCTTAAATCAGAATATGATCCCATTCGAGTTCAAATTATGGGAAAGAGCGACTCCTATCTATCTGAGGTGTTCTACACTATGCGGGAGAGGAAAGTTGTAGGGCAGTTATGCTTGATGACAAACCCGGTAGTGGTTTTTGGTCATTGGCAAGGCAGCCAAGCAGGATCCTCTTCTTCCTTTTCAAGGCCTTCTCGAGATAGTCGTTGGTGCCCTTATTGTAAGAAGTCTGGGCATACTAAAGAAACTTGCTTCAAATTTCATGGAAAAGACAAAGTTCTTAGCCGCACAGGAGGATTTCGCGGCTTGTCAGCAGTCAAGCCTCAATGGCTGCATCAGACAATACCCCTTTCCTCAAGTGGATGATGAAATTCCTGCCCTTAGTAAGGATGAGCTTACACACTTGCGATCTCTTATAAGCTCTATTAGTAAGCCATCTGGCTCTTGCTTTCTAACCTTGTTGGTAAGGTTTCTTGTTCTCAATCTTTTCATGTATCTAATCCTGAATGTAAGGATTTATGGATCATTGACTCTGGTGCGACTGATCATATGACCTCTAAAACTCCTCATTTTTCTTCTTACCTTCCCATTTTGAAAAACGCCACATCACTGTAGCTAATGGCTCCCAAACCTCATTCAGGATTTGGTAGCATTTCTCTTCACCCTTCCTTACAATTGAATAATGTCCTTCACGTTCCTCAACTTGCCAGTAACCTTATCTCTGTTCATAAGCTTACCAAAGAATTTAACTGCGTTGTAACTTTTTTCCATTCGCATTGTGTTGTTCAGGATCTTGCCACGGGAGGACGATTGGAGTTGCTAAGGAACAAAGAGGGTTATATTATCTCCTTAATGCACTAACTGAAGGTGATGATAAACAAAAGACACCAACTTCATGTCATCCTGCAAATTTAGAATCTAGGCATCACAAATTTGGTTACATCATAGACGTCTAGGACATCCTCCATTTCAATTAATAAAGTCCATGTATCCGTCTCTTTTTAAAAGAGTTAGTTGAATCTTTTCTTGTGAAGTTTGCCAGTTTGCTAAACACCATCGTGTGTCATTTCCATCTAATTTTAATAAAAGTGATGAACCTTTTGCACTTATTCATTCTGACGTTTGGGTCCGCATCTATTCATAATATCACTGACACAAAATGGTTTGTTTCTTTTATTGATGATTGCACACGCATGACTTAGCTTTTTCTTATGAAAGATAAATTTGAAGTTTTTCAACTCTTTGTTCAGTTTTATAATATGATTAGAACACAGTTTAGAAAATCCATTAAACGTTTACGTTTAGATAATGGTAGGGAATATGTAAATCAACAGTTTTGTCACTTTATGAAAGAACATGGTATTATTCATGAACTTACCTGTTGATACTCCTCAACAAAATGGTGTGGCAGAGCGGAAGAATAGGCATTTGCTAGAGGTTACCTGCGCTCTTCTTTTTCAAATGTCTGTCCCTAGCTCTTATTGGGGTGAAGCGGTTTAACCCTGCCTGATTAATAAGGTGCCTTCTCGGGTCCTTGGTAATGTCAGTCCTGTTCAATCTATGTTGTCTCACTTTCCCTCTGTTCCAATTATGCAAAGTTTATAGCCTCGGGTTTTTGGATGTGTAGCCTTTGTCCATTTGCATCATCAACATCGTACTAAACTTGATCCTCGGGCCATCAAATGTGTTTTCATCGGTTATGCTCCTAACAAGAAAGGGTACAAATGTTTTCACCCATCCAGTCGTCATTTCTTTGTATCTTTAGATGTTACATTTTCTGAAACTGAGTCGTTTTTTAGTCCTGCTTAGGGGAGAGTCTAGAAGAAGCAGAGACCTTGACCTTTTCTCCTCAATCCTTTCTCCTCTCCCATCATCACAAGAATTAGCTCCCTCTAGTTCCCAAGAGTTAGTGTCTTCCACTACACCATCTGAAGCTCAGAAGAAACCACTTTTAGTATATGAAAGGAGAAAGAAACCTATATGATCCAATAGCAACTTCAAGAGTCCAAACCTATGGTAAGTACTAAAAAACTGACTCTTCCAATATTTGTGAACCCAACCTAGATGACTTACCGATTGCCTTGAGAAAAGAAAAAAGGACTTCCACTAAACATCCTATTTCTTTTTTTGTCTCCTCTAAACATCTTTCCTTAGGCATTAGAATTTCATTGTAGCTATTAATTCCATACAAATCCCAAATTCAGGACAAGAGGCATTAAAAGATATGAATTGGGTTCAAGCCATGAATGAGGAAATGAGGGCGTTAAGAAGAATGGAACGTGGGAGATTGTTGAGAAGCCAAAAGATAAAAGACCAGTGGGATGTAGGTGGATATACATGAAGTATCGGTTAGATGGTGCATTAGATCGATATAAAGCAAGTCTAGTTGCAAAAGGATACACACAGACATGGAATCGACTATGAGGAGACGTTTGCTGGTAGCAAAGATGAATACAGTCAAAGTCTTACTTTCTCTTGCAGCTCATTTTGGATGGGATTTGCATCAATTCGATGTAAAGAATGCATTCTTACATGGAGACTTAGAGGAAGAAGTTTATATGGAAATTCCTCCTGGATATGATGTCACCAATGGAAGAAACAAAGTATGCAGGCTAAAAAAAGCCTTGTATGGGTTGAAACGTCTCCTCATGCATGGTTTGGGAGATTTGCAAAGACTATGATGTCACTTGGATACAAACGGAGTCAAGGGGACCATACCTTTTTCCTTAAACATACAGTTGGAGGAAAACTTACGGTTCTCTTGGTATATGTGGACGACATCATTGTATCAGGTAATGATCCAATTGAGAAGAAAATCTTGGAGGAGAAGTTAGCTTCTGAATTTGAAATGAAAAATCTAGGAAAATTGAGATACTTCCTTGGAATAGAGGTGGCATATTCTAAGCAAGACATCTTTATCTCTCAAAGGAAATATATTCTAGATCTACTTAAAGAGACTGGGAAACTTGGGTGCAAAGTTGCTAGTGTTCCCATTGAACAAAACCATCGAATGGGAAGTGGAGAAGAGAGTCCTAGTGTTGATAAGACACAATATCAAAGACTGGTGGAAAACTCATATACTTGGCCCATACTAGGCCAAACTTGACTTATGCTGTGAGTGTGGTTAGCCAATTCATGCATGATCCCAAAGTGAGACACATGCAAGCAGGAGAAAGAATATTACGGTATATTAAAGCCACACCTGGTAGGGGACCGCCGTCAAAAGTGGTGAGGAGCTCTCTAGAAGTCTACACTGATGCTGATTATGCAGGCTCTATTAATGACAGAAGATCAACATCAGGTTATTGTATGTTTTTGGGAGGAAATTTGGTGACTTGGAGAAGCAAAAAGCAAAATATTATTGCTCGATCAAGTGCAGAGGCAGAATTTCGTGCCATGTCACAAGGAATTTGCGAGCTTCTATGGTTGAAAATTATCTTAGATGACTTGAGAATAAAATATGAGGCTCCTATGAAGATGTTAGGTGACAATAAATCAGCTATTAGCATCACTCATAATCCTGTCCAACATGATAGGACAAAGCATATTGAAATTGACCGACACTTCATCAAGGAGAAGTTGGATAGTGGACTTATAGCCATAATATATGTTTCTTCCGAACTCCATTGGCAGATGTGTTGACTAAAGGCCTACCCAAAGAGCGGTTTTAAGAGCTTACATGCAAGCTGGGAATGATAGATATTCATTCACCAGCTTGAGGGGGAGTGTTGAAATATTGACACTTTTGTCTTTATCATTTATTGTTTTTGTCTTTATCATTTATTGTGATGGATAGTTTTAGGAATGTCAATATCTTACATTTATTAGGTTGGTTTATGCATTTATTAGGTGGGTCCTACAATGTACATATAAATTGTGTTGTATCTTTCTCTTAATGGGATAGAATAGAAAAAGAATAATTTTAACTCCATTTCTCTCTGTTTTCAAGTTCTCTATTTTCAAGTATAACAAAAGCTATAAGTTGCGGATGCTGATAGAAGTTTGCAGCTTAAAAATTTAAAACTCCAAAGGTCAAGTTTGCCATTTGGGCAATTAATATGACTAATGCCAATGAAATGATGCAGATTTGTAGACCCCACACATCCATTTCCTCTAATGTGCATGCTACATGTAACAGGAGTTAGGAAATGGATGGCCGTTTATTGTGGAGTAATCTGCATGGTGTTGTTGGTGAATGTTGGGCTTGTCCTTCCTACATGGAGTAGTTTTTCTTGATGTGTTTTGAAGGGTTTCAAAAAGAATGAAGTGGCTAGAATTTTGATTCAGTGTGGCATCTATGCTATTATTTGGTAATGCTTACATGTATGTTAATGTATGCCCTGTTTCATATGTTAATGTATAGTTTGTGCATATGGTCTCTCTGGTGTAGCATTGTTACCCTTTTGAGCCCACTTGGCTTGCTTACTGTTTTTGTCTCTTTTTTTTTTTTTTCTCTTCATTTTTGTTTGTCTGTTTAGGATGATAATTTACCTCCCTCACTTGTTGTCATTTCCCTCATTTCTCTCTATTAAATTTCTCCTTGTTAGTAACCCACTAATCCTGTTGTATATCCATTGAAGAAATGTCCTTGCAGAAGTAGAAACCTATAAAAATGACATTCAGAAATTTTATTCTACAATCTACAACTTTGCTATTTCAAGATCCAATGTTCTCAAGCACCTAAACACCTTACTCACAAAATACATGGATCCCACCATTTTTTTTTTTCCCAACTTATTCTCGATCACTCCTCTCACACCCACATGGGCCCACATGGGTGTAGACCCATGTTGGTGTTGAAATAACATTACCCCACAAACTATACTGGGACTGGAACTACTGTTATATTTATGCCTTGTCATTTGGATAGAGGTGTATTAACATAGTTGAGAGTCACAATCTTCCTTTAGTCACTGTATGATACAGTTGCTTTTAGGGTGTGTAATCTCTTTTGAGGCAGACTTTTGTCGTGTAATCTCGCAAGGAAGAATTTTTTTATGGTCAACAATGTCTTGATGTGACTGGGATATTTATTTGATTATTAATTTGTTACTGCAGGGATTACATATATTCTTTGAGCGCAACAATGTCAGCTTTTTCAGCTGCTTTAGACATAACAGTTGGAGGATTCACTGTTTTCTCATTTTTGGACGAGGTGTATATGATTTGTAAGGTGATCATTTTTTTTTGTTTTCCCTAGTCAAGTCAAGTGATATTTATTTATTTTCTTTTCCCTGGTTAAATTCATTTTCAGAAAAGGTATTAGGTACCCTAATAACACTGCTTCGTATGTATCTAGTACTGCATAAACCCTTTACCTTGTTTTTGGATGTCACCTTCTTTGACCATGTTCCCTTTTTTAGTCACCAGCCATTCACCCTTCACCTTTGCCTGAGGTCTCACCCTTTCCTCCCCTACCATTACCTTTTGAACCTACTATCCCATCACCCTCTTCAGTCTCAGTGTCTCTTCACTTAGTTCGCCTGGTTCAACTTTACTGTCCGCGCATCAAACCTTAGGTGATCAACTAGCAGATGTATTTACCAAGCATTTAAGAGGTCCAAGAATAAGTTATTTATGTGATAAGCTCAGTGCATACGATTTATATGCTCCAACTTTAGGGGGGTGTTAAAATCTATAGATATGATAATTAGGATATCAAATCATGTATTTAGAGAAATTGCATATTCTTGTATATTTGTAAATCTTTTTTGTATTTATTGCCTAGTGTCTAATATACCATACTTTGTTGTGTAGTTGAAATACACAAATTCTCATGTCTCTCCTGGTCAGCCTAAACCCCTGAGAATTTGTTCCCCCTCCTTATGGACGTCTTTGGGCCCCGCTGATTCTTTTTCTCTTGCGTGAATATGTCTTGCCAAATCTGAGGTCTCTAGCAGATACCATATTAGATAGTCTTTAGACAGCACCTGATATTGCTAACCTGCATCTATTCATTTATTTATTTGCATCTTTTGTGCTCTCGAGTGGGATATGATAAAAATTTGATGAGTGTAATTGGACTCTCTCTCTCTCTCTCTGCAGTACTAATGCTGGATTGAAAACTCCCCTTAGCTATGGAATGACTTAAATATCTTCAGTAGACATATATAATTTATGATATGTGAATTATTTTGTAGCTGTATCAATCCATGCTGGTATTCTACTTGTATTTGTATCATAGATTTGGAAGGTGCTTCGGATGTTGAAGGGCTATCAAGTAGGAAATTTGCTTGATTCAAACATTGATGTAGTAGTGATATTTCTAGACTCTGGTTATTGTTGCTTTTTATTTTTATTTTCTTCTTGTGTGCAAGGGAGTATTCAATAAATGCTGTTCTATGGCAATTTATATATTACCAAGTTGTGACTAAAGGGTCTTTCTCCCTTATGACAGGCAGTTGCAAGTTTGTCATCTGTAGTATCTTTGTTCAGTAGCTTTGAAGATGTTGATTGCCTACATCCTGCAATTATGAAACAAGAAGCATTGTTTGCAGAACCTGATAGCTGTGAGGCAACTATGCAAGGAGCTTTACTGACAAATAATATCTTCCCTTTTTATATTAACGGGACCTGCAGATTCAAGTCTATTGATGTCATTTTTCATAATTCTAGGACATGTTATGATGTCAATAGTCATACCAGAAAGTCTGACTTTTTAACTGGCAGCACAGTGCCCGTGTGGAAGTTGCCTGACTGTGGAATTTGGATTTCTGTTAAGCAGGCAACTATTGTAGTATTTGGTGAAGAAGAGAAAATGGATCTGTTCACTGATTTATCAGGAATCATGTCTTTTGTATTTACATACCAGAACTCAATTGGAAACAACAATGATCATATTGCACTTGAAAATTTGCTATTTGAATCTGTTAACTGTTTGCATGAAATATCTGTTTCTGGTTGCTCGTTTACTTTATCCTCAGGTGCTGTTCAAAATACCTCATCTTCAGAAAACGAGAGCAGAATACTTGGTAGCTCTGATTCTGATGGTAATATGTCTGAATTGGTATTAGAAAACAGTTTGACAATTTCTGAAAGGTCAAATAATAAAATGATGGGATCTCCTACTAATATCAGCACACCTGCTTCAGCAAGTCACTGGTTACTAGTAAATGTTGCAGTAACTAATGTCTTCATAGGAAGATGCTCAATGAAGAGTGTTCTGGTTGAAGCACATCATTCGAATAAGTGTCTGTGTTTGCTTTCTGTTGGTGGAGAGCTTCAGCAGATATCCTGGGAGATCCAGGTAATAATTTGAGGAGCTAGAGATGGCATAATAATCTCTCAGGCATGTACCTGCGTCTTTGTTTTTAGCCACATATTACAAATTGAATCACAAGGATGTCCTCTATATTTCAGATGAAACTATTTTTTTTAATGCTAACAACTCAAGATTTAAAATTTACACCTTATCCTACTAAATTATAAACGTTTTTGGGCAGGGTGGACTTATTGTTCTTGAAACATCATCTTTGGAAATGGCCATTGATAACTATACTTCGTATCTTCACTGTATTGGAAGTTTTACTTCTGATGTGATGGAAGCTAATAAAACCATCGAGAAGGCAGGGCATGGCGAACAGATCTATAATGTTAATGATGAAATTGATCAGGGGACTGTTGGCACATCTCAACAAGCTGAAAGTGAATTTCCAGACTCATTGGACTTAGCGCTGTCTCACTTTTCTCTTGTTTTGCCACATGGAAATGATTGTGGTAATTAAACTCTTACCTATTTGTGTAGTATGACTGGTAAAGAAATTATTAAATATGCAATTCACTACTGCAGGTGGTATCCGAGAAATTGTACTGGTGGTTGACATCCATATGAAATTTGAATTGGCAACTACTGAGAGGAAATTCAAAGTTGACCTTTCTCATTTGTCTATCCTCTCTCAGATTATTCATGAGAGAGTGGAAGATGAAACAGTAATACCTCATTTCTCTTCTGTAACGTCCAAAGATTTGTCATCTCAATTTCCTCTTTCAGGATTGCAAAACTTTGGTGAATTTTACTCAGATAGTGAGGGAAGTAGTTCAAGAGGTCCTGTTCCTGTTCAGTTAAGTCATCAGAATCAAATTTTGAAAGATTTAAGAGGTTTCGTGTCACTAGAGAGGCCAGATAATGGTTCCTTGCATTTGTCTCGAGGTTGGTTTGGCATTGGTTCTCTTTCAGGTTTTGATATGACACTTTCTATATCTGAAATTCAGGTAAGTGTTCCTACTATTTTTAATTGTCTTTTTCTTTTTTTCGTTTTTGGTGAACATCTCTTTTTTTTTTTTGAACAGTACTATTATTAATTATCATTATTATGTTCAGTCAGGTTGTTCTTGGCTGTCCCCATTTATTATTATTTGGGAGTAGTGTTGCAGTTAAAAGTATGTTGCATTCTTTTAACTTGTTTTTTTACGGCAGACAATTTTGTCAATGGCCTCCTCTGTCTCTATGCTATCACATCAGAATACGATAAGGGCATCAGAGAGAAATCATTGGTCTACTGACCATTGTGTTAACAATAGTTTGGAAGCAATGATTCCTGACGGTACTCAAAGTCAAGCTTTATGTTAGCTGTTTATAATCTTTTGGGAAATTACATTTGTAATTCACAAATGTCTTTTGTAGGGGCAATTGTTGCTATACAGGATGTCAACCAACACATGTATTTTACAGTTGACAGCGAAGAAAGAATTTCAGTATAGGTGGCGTCATTCATTATTCTCTTGTAGGAGAAAGGGCTCTGTTTAGGGTATGTAATAAGTCCAGCATATCTGCCTTTATAGTTTTTCAAATTCTTTGTTTAATCAGTGGCTTATTTATCAACTGCTGCAAATTTCTATTTCTGTGTTGTAATAAATTCTTGAAGTTGTTGTCAAACTTTAGATTACTCAAAGTCATACACAGGCCTAGTTGTTGCAGCCCCTTCTTATCCCTTCCTTGACTTGGACTTATTTGACCATGGATTTTCTTGTGGATTTACCAAATGCCTAGGGGCTGGATACCATACTTGTAGTGTGGATGGGCTCACTGAATATGCCCATTTCATTGCACCTTCTCACCCTTGTACAGTTAAGGAGGTCGCTGCCTTATTTGTGAAAAGAGATTGTTCTTCCTTTACTAAATGCCAAGGGGCTGGACGCCATAGTTGTGAAAGAGGTGGCTGCACTTTCTCATCTGATCTATCATCTATATGCTCCAGCATATGGGAGAGTGTTAGATTCTACAATTTAACTCTGTAATTAGGATAATTAGGCTGTCACAAAATATACTTAGGCAAACTATATAGTATTGTGTAAACGTAAATATCCCTGTTTTTATTTTTTAGTGTCAACATAGTTCAGCCTGCTGTGTAGTTGAAACACATGGATTTTTATGTCTTTCTCTCCTCTCTCTCTCTCTCCCTCACAACAGCCACTAAGGTATGAGAGGAGGAGCCGAACTGGGCTGCCCAATACGAAATTTGTATGAAGCTTGAGTGAATTACAGGAGAATGGGAAAGTTAGTTGCGTTGAGTTGGATAAGGCTGTTTTGTTGTTTTTTTTTTTTTTTTGGGGGGGGGGATGGTTGGGGGTGGTAGTGAGGATTTGGTAGTGTGATATGCTTGAAAAGCTTGATGCCAGTCATCATTTTCTTTTTAGTTTTTCATGAATTGGGCCTTGGTTGGTCCCAGTCTCTATTAGTCTTTCACTGCTTCACTTTTGTACAAAATTTTGTAGTCATTCTAATTCTCTGTTGCGAATATTGTTTGTTCTTAGCTTTTCTGGTGTCATAAGTATACGTAGCAAATGTATCAACTAAAGCTATTCTGCAGGTCAAGCACTGCCCCAAAAAGCAATGGAAGTCTACAGTTGTGTGGTTTTCCTTGATATCCTTGTTTGCTAAGAATGATATGGGTGTACCTTTGAGATTGAATTGTAGTCCAGGATCATGTTTTGTTGACATCACCTGTCCTAATGATGGAGAGCGGTCACTTTGGAGAGCCTATCCTTGTCAGGGTGAAAGTTATGAAGGAGTTGCTGATTGGGAGGCTAGCAATCAATCAATGAAGAGAACATTCTATCTTGTGAACAAAAAGAATAACTGTGCTATTGCTTTTGTTGATGGTGCTCCGGAGTTTGTCAGGAAGCCTGGGAGCCCAATCAAGTTCAAAGTTTTTCATGATCTTTCTGCTGTTTATGATGTCTCAGATAGAGCTAGGTGCCCCGGAATGTCTCCGCATCTCGTCTGCACACTGATGAAGAAAGCATTTCTTGGCAGGGAGGAAAACTTCCCTGTATTGATATTAACATTGAGAAAATTTCTCTGCATATTGTTCATGAACTTCCAGATACAGAAGATCTCTTCCCTCTCATATGCTTGTTTATCAACGATACACAACTTATTGTACAAAGTTTAGCAACAAAATCCCGGGTCATAGGCACCTCAAGTGCTGTTGTTCGATATTTTGATGCTCCAAGAAATTTATGGTTAGTCTAAATGCCCATTAGAACTTAGAATTGTAAACATCCTTTTTTCCACTCACTTATTTTTTCCGTGATCCTACCCCTCTCATTTTCATTGAACAATATTTTTTTTCCATAAATACATCAGTGATTTTTATCTTATTTTCTTTTCCTTTTTTGTTTTAAATTGTAGGGGTGAACTTCTCCATCCGGTTGAAATTTGCATTTTCTACCGCTCTTTTGCTCAAGCTTGGCTTTCAGAATATTCATCTCATACAGTTCCTATGAATTTCTTCTGCAGGATTAAAGAGGTTTTTAAGAGTTATATCTGATTTTATGGTTCTTTACTGTCATTTGGGTATTATATCACTATTTCTAAAATTTCTTGATCATCTGGGCAGTTGGACATATCCCTAAGTGAGAATTCGTTGGATGTGCTTCTCTTTCTGATTGGGAATTTGAATCTGTCTGGCCCTTACATGCTGCGAAGCTCCATGATTCTGGCTCACTGCTGCAAGGTGACCTCTACGTATTTTTTACCATTGGGAAAGAAAAAAGGACTTAATTTATTGCCTTTCTCGCATTTCCCTTTTTCCTCTTAACCTCATAGTTTTTGGTTTGAGATTCTTTTCTTCTCCATCTTGTCTGCCATGATTTTTGTATCTTAACTTCTAAAGTCAAATATGCTAATTTTTTAAGCACTACCAAATCAATGGTTGTGATTGGTGTCAATTTGATCAACTATCATTAAATTGCTATGTGGCAGGTGGAGAATCAGTCAGGATTAAATCTTCTTTCCACTCCAATCAGCAAAGGGTAACAATACCTAGAAAACAGTCTGCCTCCATTTTATTAAGGTATGCAGTTTCTTATCATTCATTGCCAAACAGTCTGGCCCCATTTTATTAAGGTAGTCAGTTTCTTATCAGTCCTTGATATTATATTTGCCGAGTGTAAGCTTTCTGGAAAATAAAAGAACTTTCATTCTCAGAATAATTTAATTGACATTTTCATGCATAGAATGGCTGTTCCTAGTTAACTATTTCTAGTGCAATATTTTCACTATAATTTTTAATTGTAAAGCTGACAATTTGAGGCCTTGGATTTTGTTTCTGTCCTGTTGATTATTTAATGCAAAGATGAGAATGTTGTATTTGATGTATACTAATCAAGATGGGATTAGGAATTAATACATTAGGGAGGAACTCGAGGTAGCACCTATTGTGAAAAAGATGGCAAAGTCTTGTATTTGGTTGTTTGGTCATGTATGGAGTAGTAGAAGCCCTTGTTAGGATAGTATAGATCAGATGGAGGGTAGATCAATAGCTAGAGGTAAAGGGGGATTGAGAAGAACTATTGCCAACATCAGTAAATATTTCAATTTTAATGGTTTGCGATAGACATAGTTCATGATAAGATACTTTGGCATCGTCTCATAGTTGTCAATAGGGGATGATAGTTCACGGCAGTTTGCCAAATATTTGCTATGGAATCCTGCCATGGCAACGCCATTTAAGCCAGAATCATCATGACTGGGGGGCCAAAATTTGCCATGCCATGGCCGCCATTTAACAACGATGCATCATCTGATATATGTAGCTGACCTCATCTAATGGGCTAAGGCTTGGTTGTTGGTACTGTTGTTTGGGTTGATATTGGATGTCTAGTCTTGATAAACTTGGGTTCAAATTCTATGCTTGTCTGATGTTATGAGAAGTTTTTGAGAGGATCTCATGTATCCTTTCTCTTCCTCCCCTCTTTGTTCCTCTTTCCCTCCCTCATCCAATTTTCAGCATATGACATGAGCCATGTGATTTAGTTCTCATGCATATTTGTCAATGGGGATCAAAATTTAAATGGTCAATGTTGGATTCCCATTTGTTTAACTGATGACCATGAATTTCCGATGTTGACAGGAGGCTTTCTGATTTCAAAAATCATGAATCAGACACTGCAACTCCTGTTTCTATTCAACTTGCTGATTTTGGTTCCTTCACAACTTCTTCAATTCAACTCTTACTTTCACAGACACAGACCCTTGCTTGGAGAACACGGATTATGTCAATAGAAGGTTTTTTTTTACCACTTTCTTGCCCACACATTTTTATTGAATGCTTTTATACACCTTGGCTGGCCTATGTAAACTGAGATCTAACAACATTGTTATCTAGTTGTGAGATATAAATCCATTCATGGCCATTCTCCTAATAGCTAAGATATTAGGAGTGTTCAAAGATTGATTTTGATACTATCATTGATTCATTGCTTGTCAAAATGAATAAAATTTCTTGTCATTCCATGTCAAAATGAATAAAATTCTTTTCTTCTGTTCCTCCTTCATAGTATTGTTTATATCCTCCAAAGTATATGGATTCCATTCTTGAGTCATGCATTACCTTCATTGAAATATTAATTTTGATGTTTTATGTTCTTTAATCATTAATGACTTGCATTATAAGTGTGGTTATTTCATCACGAAGGAGAGTATGTTTCATATACGTATTGCTATGCAATTTCTATGCAAATTTTTAACTATGGCTAGAGGAATCAGGTGGTTAGGGAGGGTATATGTTCTTTATATTTGTGGTTGATTTAAAGAATGTGTGCATATTTGAGATCATTCAACTTTTGGTAAGGCTGTCCTGATGCTTTTCATCATTAATTGAACAGGTTCACGAACCTTCCCAGGGCCGATGTTTGTGATTAAGATTTCTAGAAATCCGGAGGTATGTACAAATCCATTGTCCTTTCCCTTTAAAACTTATGCATGTGTTGGAAATTTGAATTTTTGTTAATATGGACTTTAAAAGTAATATATAGCATTAAATAAAGGAAAATATATATTAATAATACTAATAACAAATATTGAAAAAATGAGTGTGGATAAAATATTCAATAATTTAGTTGAGGTATACAAAGTATCAAGTGAGAGGAGTGAATAATTTTGAGAGAGAGAAGCAAAACCGTTAAATCATTCATGAATAGTTGAGCCATGTGACTCTGTTGTAATCATTAATCTTGAATATCCATATATAGTTTGATAGTTAATATTAACTCTCTCTCTCTCACACACACACACACACACAAAGTTTAATTCATTTAGATGATTGCTCTTATTTAATGCTATAAGCCTTAACCATTTTATGTTTGTTTTGTTATTAGGTTGGTTTGTCGGTTGTGGTTTCTCCTTTGATTAGAATACATAATGAAACTGGATTTTCAATGGAACTTCAATTCCAGCGATCTGAGCCAAAGGAAGATGAGTTTGCATCTGTGGTGTTAAAACCAGGGGATTGTATTGATGATTCCATGGCAACATTCGATGCCTTAAACTTCTCTGGGAGTAAAGAGGGCTTTAATGTCTTTAAGTGTTGGTATGCACTTCAACCCACTTTGGTTTTATTTACCTGGAAGTTCTAGTTTAATATTGTTCATATTTTGATAAATTGTGTTTTACCATGTGGAAGGTGAATATGATTGTGTCTTCCTGCTCGTTGTATTGTGAGCTCTTCTGTCATGGTTGATTTTGCTGTATTTTTTTACTTTCATATTCAGATTTTGTGTGCAATTTCAGTTTTAATGCTGATTTATACTTCATCTAATTTTACCAGAATTCACAATGAAATCTTGGATTAAATTCCTTTTTAAGATGGAGAAGTAAAGGAAGAGGAGGGATTTGGGGTGTGGAAATTCAAACATAATAGGAAAGGATAGGATGTGTAAGGTAGGCAAGAGCAGAGTAAGGTGGGGAGGTTATGGGAGGGTTGGAATATTCTGTGTCTGCAGAAATTCCCTAGTTATTTTCTATGAATTCAATCTCAACAGAATGCTAACTTTACTTGGAAGGGGCTAGTCTCCATTTAAGGCCTAGTAAGGTTGTCCATAACGATTCAGTGCCAGAGCTTCTGCTCTAGGGAGCTCGAGAAAGAATGGAAGGCGGTATGGAGTGAATTGAAAATTTGCTAGATAAGTTGGAGAGGCAGCTTCTGGATCAACAAAAAAGATTTAACTGGGCGTGCCGTTGCAGTAAATACAGTGCTGTTGAATAGATCCCTCCATTATTCAGTATGAATTTCAAATGGTTGCTGATAGGACCCTGGTTTTTTAGGACAAGAATGCGAAGAAAACATCTGTACTGAATTTCAGTGGGATCATGTATACAAGTGACCAAAATGGAAAAGAAAATAGCCTGGGCAATTAGAGGAGCCCTTCACCCTCCCTACTCCTTTCCAAACTTTGCCTAACTTCGTCCACACTACCATTGCTCGTAGATAACAATATTCCTTTTCCAAATCCCACAAAGTTCTCTTTCCCTCAACAAGCACTGCTGACTCAGCAGCTGGTTACATAAAGTATGCTCCTCACTCTCTCATATATTTTCAGTAATTAATAAAACTAAGGCCCAATTTGTACTGATTTTGGCCTGGCCTGATATCTAACAGTTTCCATGGGCGAGATTATGGCTTTTATGTAGAAAAAGAAGAAAAGGCATAGCAAGATTATGATTAATTAGGGTGTTTAAAAAATTCTTGGTTAATGTTAAAATAGGAGTTTGCATGAATTCCTCTTTTTTTCCCTATTGTCCCTAGAAGGGATAGATCTATTAAGGTTAAAGGATTTCTACCTGTTAGTCTGGTGTGCAATGTTTATAAGATCATAACAAAAGTGCTTGCTTCTAGGCTAAAGGAGGTACTTTCTGATACCATTACTGAAAATCAAAGTGCTTTTATGCCAGGAAGGCAAATTTTAGATGCAACCTTCATTGCTAGTGAGGTGGTGGATGGTCCCATTTCTTTAGAAAAGATGTGTTGGTTAGAAAGGCCTTGCGAAGCAGAGGAAATCCATAAGGCTATTTTTAGCTTGGGGTGCTAAAACGCGCCTAGTATTGGTGACTTTACATTTGCCTTCTTTCAAGAGTTTTTGGGATATTTTTAAGCATTACCTTCTTAGGGCGTCTGCTGAGTTCTTTCTTAATGGCAAAATTGGAGTTTGCGTGAATTCTACTTTTGCTTGTTTTTTAGATGCATCAGTAATCATTAATGAGTTAAATCTAATACTCATTATGTCTTTTTTAGTTATGATTCTTTTTTTCTGGTTAAGTGTGTTTTCTTTTGAAGTATCCATTTTATTTTTTGTTCTTCTCAGACAGTTGTGTCAATGGAACTTTTATCATGAGTTGATGAGGTTTAATGATTAAATTTCAGGTAACTTCTTATTTTCAATTAGACCCAAAATGAAAATAAGAGTTTGCCTGAATTCCACTTTTTTTGTTTTTTAGATTCATCAGTAATCAGTAACGAGTTAAATTGAATATGCATTATGTCTTTTTTGGTTATGATTCTTTTTTCTGGTTAAATGTGTTTTCTTATGAAGTATCCATTTTATTTTTTGTTATTCTGACAGTTGTGTCAATTGAACTTTTATCACGAGTTGATGAGGTTTAATGATTAAATTTCAGGGAACTTCTTATTTTCATTTAGACCCAAAATGACAAACGAATTGATAAATTCTGAACGCCCTCTTGCTTTAGAATGGTCAACTTATGTTAAAGGTGGAAAAGCTGTTCGTCTATCTGGAATATTTGATAAATTAAACTACAGGGTTCGCAAGGCATTATTTGCAAAATCAATTAAATGTTCCTTTAGCACAGCACATTGCGTCCTCAATTCTAAGGGTGAACGAGTTGCCAATATGCATTTTCTCATTCAGACAATTGGCAGAGATATCCCTGTTGCACCACCTGAAAATGTGGTAAAAAATGACAATTTACCAGTTTCATTGCGAGAGCAGAAAGAAATATATCTTCTTCCTACTGTACGGATGACCAATTTATTGCATTCTGAGATAGATGTCCTTTTAAGCGAAACAGGTAAAGAAATGCATGCTTTGAAGATTGTATTTCATTTAACCCTGAAATAACTTCCAATTTTCATTGTGGTGAAGATCAGTTGAAGCCTGTTGGATATGAAAATATTGGAAAGCAGGCAACAATATCGTATGGTTCAACAGTTGACTTTTATGCCAATCCAGAAGTTATATACTTAACTGTGACTCTAACTGCTTCTAATTCAAGTTCGAAGCTTATAAATAGTGGGGACTGTGTGAAGAAGTTACTGAAGCAGAACAATGATGTCCAGCATCTGGATATAAATTTGGACTTTGATGGAGGAAAATTTTTCGCAACCTTGAGACTGTACCGTGGGAACAGGGGAATACTGGAGGTTGTCTAGCATTTTTCATTAACATTGAGTAGAATTGATATTTAGTAGTGAATTTCTAAATCACACATTGGTTCAGTTACTCTAATATATTCTGCATCTCTGGAGCTTCTTGCAGGCTGTAGTTTTTACATCCTATTCCATAAAGAACAATACAGACTTTCCAATTTATGTTCTTGCAACTAAAAGGTGGCCTCTAACCAGGTGATTCCTACACTTCTAGACAGTTAATAAGTCAATTTCAACAATGAGCAGATGCACACTAATCTCATCTTTGCTCTATTCTTGACAAATTGGTGCTCTCCATATGCAGAATTGAATTCGACAATTTAAATTGAACATTCCTTCAGAGCTAGGCTCATGTTTGCCTCCAAAGTCAATTAGATCATGGTTCTTGAAGTAAGATGGATTCTTGTCCATTTGACATTTCAATTTTGAATTTTCCTGTTCTTCTATCTAGAATTGCTCCAGTTATTAGGTTTCTGTTTTTTTTTTTTTTTTCCTGCAGTGTCTTATATTGCTTTGTTTGTCCAGATCCAAAAGGGTGCAACTGAAATTGCTTGAGGACCATACATCTGAGGCACTGTTTGACCTGGATTCTTTATCAGGCCTTACGGAAATTAGCTTCAAGAAAGAAGAAGGATCTGGGATTAAATCTGTAACAAAGCTTGGGGTGTCTACTGGTCCTTCTTCAGCAGAATTTTGTGTGCCTTCACAGTTGGTGATGTTAGTTTCACGATATGTTATTTGTAATGAATCAGAAGGATGTATCACTGTTCGTCAATGCTATTTGCAGGTATGCTCTCAGTACATAGTGGTTAAGATTGTGTGTGTGGTGTGTTTTTCCTGTGACGTGTTAATAATTTAGATATCTGTGAAGCATGAGGTGGCAGGTGTTATCTCCATTGAAAGTAAACAGCGAATGCCTCTGCAGCTGAAGGAAGGGTTTAGCAAGACAAGAGAGTTCAGTGTATTTGAGCATTTTATCAGAAAGCACAGAAGTTCCAATGACAATTCTTTATTATATATTCAGATTCAAACAAATGAGCCTGGATTGGGATGGTCAGGGCCAGTGTGTATAGCTTCACTTGGACAATTTTTCCTTAAATTCAGAAAACAACCTAGTGAAGTGGCAATATCAGACAGCAGGATGACACAATTTGCAACTGTTCATGTGGTAGAAGAAGGTTCTACTCTTGTTTTGAGTTACTACAAGCCACCAAATTTGAGTCTGCCTTACCGAATCGAGAACTGTTTGCATAATATATCAATAACATACTATCAAAAGGTTGTAGAATAGTTCTATTAGTTTTGCATTTTTACTCTATCGTTCACTATTTTTATTTCTGCTCCTTACATCAATGGATAAATTTCCAGGATTTTTTAGAGCCGGAGGTTCTTGGACCTGCAATGAGTACAGATTATGCCTGGGATGATTTAACGCTTCCACGTAGATTGGTTGTTCGGATTAATGGTGCTCATTTGAATCTTGCTACATACTCTTTTCTTTAATTTATTCTCAACATTGGCAATGGTAGGATAGTGCTTTTGCTTTGGACTAATTTGATTCATGAAATCTTAAAAAAAAATTTGCAATATAAGGTGTGTTTGGTCAGGGTAAAAATGAGGGGTAATTTTTACAGATGAACTCTAAGTGTTAACAAATGGAGTTTATCCATAAAACTTACCCCCATTTTTATCGCTGGACCAAATACATCTTTAAGAATATTGGTTATTGACATAGTTGTTAGTATGAAATTAAGTCACTAATCGCTATAAATGTTACTAACCATTCAAGTGTCTAATGTCACTAATCGTCTCTCTCTCGTACAAACTTCTATGACCCCACTCCTTTAGTTGTGTTAGATCTCAACTACACAAAGAGAGATATATAGGCACTTTGCAATAAATACACAATAATTACAAATATATATTTTTCCTAATTATCGATATGATATTCCTGATTATAGATATTTATAGATTCTAATACACCCCTTAAGCTAGGGCATATAGATCATATGCACCTAGCTTGTTATATAGGTAACTTATTCTAGGACCTCTCAATGATTTGATGAGAACATCTACCAGTTGATCATTTGAATTGATGAAGCTTGTGGTGATGTCTGGATAGAATCTTCTTAATGAAATGACAATCAACTTCAATGTGTTTGGTCCTCTCATGAAAACTGGATTTGAGGCAATATGCAAAGTAGCTTGATTGTCACAAACAAGTGTGATGTGCTTGGTCTCCAAATTGAAGTCTTTAGGAGTTGTTTAGTTAAGCTTACATGTGGTTGAGACCATGGCACACCAGCACTGCAACTCCTTCATGAATGATATGAGATTATGAGTTTGCAATAAAGTTTTGATCCTCCAGCATCAGAATAAGCTATCTTAGTATGCTATTTTTGTTAGGTCGTGATTTACCTTGTGTTGGGCCATTAAAGCCCAATTTACTAAGGGGCAAAAATGACTTTGTGGGGTAAAAGTTACTTTCTTATTTCATCAAAGTTCAAACTTCAAAAGTAAAATATACACAAGAGAGCTTTCCATTGGATTCTGAGACCTCCATCATTACATCCAGAGCAGGTGACTCTCTCTCTTGTCTTTCCTTAAGTTTTCCTTTTCCCAAGCCAACTATCATTTTTCCTTCATTCTTAGGAACCATAGTGAGGCCATATATTCCCTTTTTTACTTCATTTGTTTCCTTCAACCATCATTGTAGGGCTTTAGGCCTTATATTTATCATTTTCCTCTCCTCTTGGTATTTCTATTTCTTTTTCATTCAGATTTTTAGTAATGGCAACACCATCACAAGGAGCTGCTCCCTCTTCATGTGGTTTAGTGAAACCCATGATTGACCATTGCATGGCAATGGAATAGTTTGAAGATATTAATAATAGGAAGAGTGTCACTTGTGATTTTTGTGGAAAAGTGACTTGGAATCACTAGAAGACACCAAATGTGTGTGAAGGGGGATGTTGATAAAAAGGTTCCCCCAGAAGAAACAGCTTCTCAAAGAGCTTTGGAGAAGAAAAATGCTTTGAAGGAAGCATATTTAGCAGAGATGCAAGAAGATGAGGATGAGCAAGAGGAAGTACGATAAATTCATCAAATTAGAAGTTTCATTGTTTAGGCAACCCAAGAAAGGACAAAATGTGAAAGGCCCCATGGATGTGCTTCTTCTCGTGCACAAATGAAACTTGGAAAAGCTCATATGCAAACAAGCATCAATGATGCTTGTGATAAAGAGGCAAGGGAAAGTACATTGCTAGATTTTTTTATAGGAATGATTCCTTAACGTTGCATCAAAAAGCTTCAAGATGATGCTTGAAGCTTGGAAACTATGGTCCACATTTTAAGGTTCCAAGCTACCATGAGTTGAGAGTTCCACTCCTTAAAAAGGAGTTGGAGTTTACAAAAGATATGTTGAAGAGCCATAAGGAACAATGGGTGCAATTTGGATATTATGTCAGATGCTTGGATGGATAGGAAGAATAGGACCTTAATCAATTTCATGGTGAATTGTCTAGAAGGGACAATGTTTGTGAGAAGTGTTGGTGCTTTTGCTTGCATGAAGACAAAAGTGTTTTGAGTTGTTGGATAACTTTGTGGAAGAGATTGGAGAACAAAATATTGTTCAGGTGGTAGATAATGGAAGTAATTATGTCTTGGCTGGTAAGAATTGCTAACTTAGTCTAATGGACTTGCTTTGATTATTGGCCACTCTAGTTTCATTAATTTGATTCTTCTTAGCAAACTACTTGAAGCTGAAGACTCCATGTGCTGCACAACTTGATATTCGTTGGAAAGCTTTCTCAGTTGACAATCTCAAGAGGAATAAATCTTGTGGGCTTCATCTAAAACCACACATTTTGAACATTATGAGAAAGTTTACTAACCATGGAGTGACAAGGTTTGCTACAACCTTCTTGCCTTGCAAAGTTCAAACAAAAGCACAACCTTAGGAATGTTCACTTAGAGGAGTGGTTGAAGTCCAAGTTAGCCAAAGAAGTGCAAGTGATACTATATTGCTAGCTTCATTTTGGAATGATGTGCAATATTGTAAGCCACTTGTCAATGTCCTTAGGCTTGTTGATAATGAGAAAAAGCCTACCATGGGATAAGCAATGATCGGGACAAGGAAACTATTCAACAAGTTTTCAAAGAAAGAATGTATAAGGATGTTTTTGCTATTATTGATAGAAGATAGGAGTCACAATTTCATCATCCATTGCATGCAGCGGCTATTTCTAAACCCTGAGTTTTATTATAGCAACAAAAGTACGGAGTTTGATGAAGAAGTGATGCAAGGACTCTACAAATGTATTAAGACATGAAGAGGAAGCTGACAAGATTGTATTGGAGTTACCTTATTACACGGGTGTTTGGATCAAAATTTATAATAAAACATAGAACATGGCTCAAGTTTAAGATATACATATATTTAGTATTTCATTATTGATAATTGATTATTGATAAACATAGCAAATAGCAATGTTAATTAATTGGCTTTGAATCCTAGTTGAATGGTGGAGGAATTATGGATCATCCACTCCTACATTAGAAATTTGCTATCAAGGTGCTAAGTTTGACTTGTAGTGCATTGGGATGCGAGCAAAATTGGAGCACTTTTGAGTTACGTTAGCAAATATTATTAGTTATCACATTATTCTCCTCTACAAAGTTCAAGTTAGTGCCTTAGAACTAACTTCAAAGTTCGAATTGAATTGTGAATTTGTGATGTAATAGATTCATTCAAAGAAAGGAAGCAAGCTTGAGCATCAAAAGTTGCAAGACTTGGTGTATGTCAAGTACAATCTAAATCTCAAGGAGCACTTTGATTGTAGAGATGTGATTGATCCAATTGTCCTATGTGATGTTGATGAATGCAATGAGTGGTTGGTTAGGCAAATGGACAAGGAAGGTGCTGAGGATGGACTGGTGTTTGGTGATGATGATGATTTGACATGGGGTGATGTTTCTATTGCAATAGGTGCTAATGAGCCTCTCCAAAACACTAGGCTTGCTACGAGATTGAAGAGGCCTACTCCTACTATTGCTTGTTGTTGTCTCAAAGACTTCTACATCAAGAAAGAAGGGGAAGGAGCCTATGCAAGATCAAGAAGAGGAATATTTTGAAGATGATGAGGAAGAAACAGAGTCAATGAGAATGAGGGTCAATATGAAGAGATTTTTAGTCTAGTTCTATGGAGGGGAAAGTGATGAAGAGAACTTGGTTGTGGGGATGATTATGTTGATGATGATTGATCATTGTTCTCTCATGGGGAAGAACGTTTTAGTTTTTACTTTTTATAGTCCAAGAAACTCAAGTAGTTTGGGCCTTTTGGGAATGGGAACTAGTGTTATATTCTTTTATTTTTGCTTGGCCTTATGACCCTTAGTTTTGGCCTTTTGGGAATGGGAACTAACATCATGATGATTTTAGAGTATGATATGAATATGAATATATGATATGCCTTTAAATTATTAGATGATTGAGTTTAATTGTGGATTTTTTTTTCAATATTTATATGTTATGTACTTATGTGTAAAATGCATAATATTTGCACATATTTTTATGAAATAGCGGCCATCCGCTATCCGTTATACCGCTATAGCGTTTTGGGTCAGCCACGATCCAGGATTGGCTACTATGCCCTTGTCTTTGTAAATAAGGCCCTTCCCTGGTGCTCCTTTGACATACTTCAAAATTCGTATCACGCGTCCTAGTGAGCTTCACATGGTGAGTTTAGGAATTGACTAACTACACTTATCGCCAAAGAAATATCTGGACAAGTTGAGATAGTTGAATTTCCAAACTAATCTCCTATATCTTCCAGGGTTCAAATGGCTCCCTTGATTTGGGGGAGCTTGACATTAGGATCCATAGGAGTATCAACGGTTTTTACTCTATAATGTCAGCAACATATTTTCTTTGAGAGAGGACTACGCCATCTTTGGACTTGCTATTTTAATGCCAGGAAGTATCTGAGTTTGCCAAGATCTTTGGTCTGGAAGTGATTGCGTAGGCGCTTTAATCTTGCGCTATGCCATGAAATCATTCCCTAATGACAATATTGTCAACATACACAACTAGGTAGGTATTACTTCTCTAGTATGATCTTCACTAGAATCATACCAAATTGTTGAAACCTTCCAAACCAAGCCCAAGGAGACGTTTAATCATCCTGTGATTTTTGAAGATGACAAACAAAACCAGAAGACTCCCTGAGCAACAAACCCAGGAGGTTGCTCCATATAAACCTCTTCTCAAGACCACCATGGAGGAAAGCATTTTTAATATCCAACTGATGAAGAGACCAACGACGCATAACAACCATAGAGAAACAGACGAATAGAAGCCATCTTGGCAACAAGGGAGAAAGTATCACCATAATCCAAACCAAATATCTAGAGTGTATCCTTTGGCAACAAGATAGGCCTTAACGATCAATTTGGCCATCAGGATCCACCTTAACTATAAAAATCCATCGACAACCAACTAGATTTGCCTAGAAGGAGAGACACCAATTTCCAGGTACCATTGTTATGAAGTGCACACATCTCATCAATTATAACTTGTCTCCACCCAAGATGGGAGAAGGCCTCACCAGTAGTTTTAGGAATAGACACAGAAGACAAAGAGAGAGGCAAGTATAATGCATAGAAGATAAACGGTGATAACTCAAAGCGGTATAGTGAGGAGATGGGTTATGAGTGGAATGAATACCTTTACGAAGGGCAATGGAAGATTAAGTGCAAGGGAAGGATGGAGGCAGTGGAGGATTGGGGTTTCCTTATTTACTATTATTTCATGATTATTTCCTTATTTAATTAGGACTTGCGTGTTAGTATTATTATTAATAGGAGTAGGTGTTTGTTTCTTCTTGTAAGAATCCGTAAGTATTATAATTGGTATATCAATAATGTATTTAGGAAAGTAGAATATTCTTATATATCTGTACATATTTTGTATATACGTTCTCCATTGTGTAGTTGAAACAAATGTGCATATGCTTTTCTCTCTGTCTTCTTTATCTCAACATCGTATCTAGAGGCTAAGAGAAAGACAACCCTAAATCCGTGCTGTAAGAGGTCCACCGTCCTCCAAAGAAATTTTTCTGAAACTGGTTTCCTTCAGGTTTTTGATATCTCCTCCTGCCATGTCATCCCTCTATGGCAACATTTTTCTGGCTTGCTATGTGTCCATTCTGACAACCCTACACCCACTGTCCGCGGCCTCCTCCCATTGCCGACAACTTTTCCGTGCAAATTCCGACCGTCGACTTCACCACCGGCCTTGCCGTCCTCTGCACGGCGAACCCATTCCTTCATGTGCATTACATGTGTTACGCTGCCAACACTTCGCTTACTTTTTGCCGCATGTGGCGGCGCGTCCAACGGCTCCTCCGGTCGCCGCCGCACTGTTTAGATAGCCTTGCCATCTTTGTTTTGGATTTTCCCATAGCTTTGTCATTCATGCACGACGATCGTCGACTTTTGTCTTTTACCCTATTTTGTGCCCTGTTCCTGTTGGTTTCTCCTAGGTGCTTTCAATGATGTCCAGACAACTATGCCTCCATGTTTGTCACGGCTTTATCCGCTACCCAACTTATCAGAGTCTGACCATCCTACCACCTATGCTGATTTCTTGACATGGTATGCGTGACATCGGACTCTTGTTCACTGCCTTTGTAGCGTATATTGGTAATCCTCATGCTTGTCTTTCTTGGTCTACCTCTACTTGGGTCCTTGATTCTACTACAACTAACCATATCTCTAGTAATAGAGCTTTATTTTCCATTATCTCAACTGGTTGTTTACCCACTATCACCTTGGGCAATGGTTCTTACAGGTCTTAGGGGTTGGCATGGCTCACCCCTTTCCTTCTTTGTTCAGTCGATTTGTCCTTTATGTTCCTGGTTCTCCATTTAATCTCCTATCCATTTGTCGTTTGACTCATTATCTTAAATGTATAATTTCTTTTATGAAGACTCTATCTTTATGTAGGACGGGGGCTCGGGTTAGATGATTGGCATCGAATATGAGTCCAATGACCTTTACGGCTCTCATCTCCACCTCGTGTTTGCTCTCTGACCACAAATCCTTTGACCCTTCATACCCAATTAGGTCATCCTAGCTTTGCCAAACTATAGAAATGGTGCCCAACCTATCCAACTTGTCCAAGTTGCCTTGTGAGTCTTGTCAGCTGGGAAACACATTCGCAGTGCGTATCAGATGGAGTCAGGAGTCATGCTACATCTCCTTTTGCTTTGGTTCATTTTGATGTTTGGGGTCTTAGTCGTATTGTGTCCATTTTGGGATCATGATATTTTGTTACATTCATTGATGATTATTCAAGTTGCACTTTGATATTTTTAATGTCTAATAGATTTGAGGTGTTTTCTATCTTTCAAAAATTTTATCACGAAATTAACACTCAATTTGGTGTTCCTATTTGTGCTTTACATAGTGACAATGCTAGGAAGTATTTGTCTCATGAATTCCAAAATTTTATGGCTTCTCATGGCATTCTTCACCAAACCTTTTTTGCTAATGCAAAATGGAGTTCCTAGGGCAAAATCCGCCGCCTAATTGAAACAACTCGTACTCTTCTCCTTCAAGGTCATGTTCCTTTTCGTTTTTCAGGGAATGTTGTTCTTGCTGCTTGTTACTTGATTAATTGCATGCTGTCCTCTGTTCCATGTAACCAAAGTCCTCACTCTGTCGTATTTCCCCATGAACCACTATATTCCCTTCCTCCACACGTTTTTGGGTCCACTTGTTTTGTCCGCAACCTTAGTCCTGGTCTTGACAAACTCTCGCTCTCCTGGTCTTGACAAACTCTCTGCTTGGTCTCTCAAATGTGTTTTCCTTCGATATACTAGGTCACAAAAAGTTATCATTGTTTTTCTCCTACTTTACGTCGTTCTCTCGTCTCTCCTATGTCACCTTCTTTGACGATGTTCCCTTCTTTGAGTCACCTACTGGACCCCTTCACCTACATCTAGGTCTTACCCTTTCCTCTTCTACCATTGCCTGCTGAACCTATGGCTTCGCTACCTCTCTTGTCCTGGCACCTCTTCCCTCAGCTTGCCCAATTAACATTTACCATCTTCATGTCCTAACTTGGCCACTATCCGAGCCAAATTCCCCCTTCCCTTTCGCGCCTTGGAGTCCGTTTAGGCCACTGTGGACTCTCCTTCGCACCTACTCCTACACTGACTCTGGCCTCGCTTCCTGTGCTGACCTTGCCATTGCTCTTCGTAAAGGTATCTGTTCTAGACGTAACCCATCTCCTCATTATGTTGTTTGAAGTTATCAACGTTTATCTTCTTTGCATTATGCTTGTTTTTCTTCTTTGTCTATCCCTAAATCTCCAAGTGAAGCCTTAACTCATCCTTGGTGGAGTCAAGTGATTGATGAAATGTGTGCACTTCAAAGTAGTGGTACTTGGAACTGGTCTCTCTTCCTCCAAATAAATCCGTAGTTGGTTGCCTATGGATTTATTTTGTCAAGGTGGGTCCTGATGGTGCTATTGATTGTCTCAAGGCTCATCTCGTTGCCAAAGGGTACACTCAAATCTTTGGTTTGGATTATGGTGACACATTCTCGATTGTTGCCAGGATGACCTTTGTTTGACATTTTTTTTTCTATGGTTGCTATGCGTCAATTGGCCACATCATAAGCGGGATATCAAGAGCACCTTTTATCGTCTTAGTAAATCTTTGTATGAACTTGAAGCAGTCTTTGCAAGCTTGGTTTGGTACATTTTCCACCTTGGTTCAATAGTTTGGTATGATTTGGGGTAAAGATGATCACTCTGTGTTTTTTTGTCATACATCATACGGTTACTTCTATTTGATTGTGTGTAGATGACGTTGTCCTTACGACAGTGATAGTCATGGCATAATGCAGGTCAAACAACATCTAAGAGTGTGTTGGTTTGGCGTTTGCATGTCCAACGCAAGTTGAAATTTATTGAACGTAGAGCTTTATTGTTTGGGTACTCTTTGGTTGTTCAACTCCAATGGGATTTTGGGTCTAAACCCACGTTCAACCCAAAGCAACAATATGGTGCTTTTCGTTGCATTTTGTTGCTAAAAATTTAGAAGTTGGAATTTTATTTTTATTTCTCACCCTTTACATGAGTTGACACATAAAAGCACATGCAAGGCAGATATAGTTCGGGTGTTGAGAGCTAGTTTCAAAATTTGTTGAGCTTGTGAACTATCTCTTTTGGTTAAAATCTTAATTTAAATATTTTTATGCACTTTGTTTACATAAGTATTTGTTAATTTTTTGTTTATAATTTAATACTAATGATAACAATTATTCTCATATATTAAAATAATTTTATTTATAATAATATTAATATAATTTTTTATGAAAATAATATTAATATAGTTTATTTAAATATTTAAAAGAATAAAATAAAGGAATGACATAAAAAAGTATACTACAAAATCCATGGCCTTTTTAGTAATTATACATTTAAAAGTGATTTTAATTAATGTTATCCAAACAATATTTATTCTAACATAATCACTTCTGAAATAAAATTTCCAAACATAAATCACATTTATATCAACTCACTTCTAACCAAAATCAATTCTACCAAATCATGTTGGTGCAAACCCCGTTGCAAACTCTAATCCAAACACACACTATGTCATCACTTTCAGACCAAAGTCCTCAGCAAGCTCCATTATTTCTTTGGAATTAAAGTAGCACGTCCAAAGATGGTATAATCCTCTCACAGAAAAGTATGCTATGGACGTCCTAAAAGAACGGCTTACTTGGTGCAAAGGCGATTGATACTCCTATGAGTCCTAATGTCAAGCTCCTACCAAGTCAGGGGGAGCCATTATCTGAATCTAGGGAAATATAGAAGACTGGTTGGGAAGTTGAATTACCTCACTCTCACTCGTTTAGATATCTCTTATGTAGTGAGTATAGTGAGTCAGTCCTAAACTTACCATGTAAAGGTCATTGGAATGCGGTGATTCGCATTTTGAAGTACGTAAAGGGAGCACCTGGAATAGGTTTTGTGTATTAGTATAAAGGGCATACTGGATAATCAAGTACTCAAGTGCTGATTGGTCAAGTTCCCCCATTGATAGACGTTAATGTCTGGCAATTGTATACTTCTAGGAGACAATCTTATTTCTTGGAAAAATAAGAAGCAAAATGTGGTTACAAAGTCTAGCGTTGAAGCGGAGTATCGTGCCATGACATCTGCCACATGCGAACTTATTTGGTTGTAGCAACTTCTTAAGGAACTTTAGTTTGGGAGAATAAGCAAATGGGACATGTTTATGATAATCAAGCTACATTGCACATTGTCTCTAATCCAGTTTTCATGAGAGAACCAAACACATTGAGGTTGATTGCCATTTTATCAAGGAAAAGATTCTATCCGATGACATCACCACAAGTTTTGTGAACTCAAATGATCCATTGGCAGATGTTCGTACCAAGTCTTTAAGGGGACCTAGAATAAGTTACCTATGTAACAAACATGGTGCATATGATCTATATGGTCTAGCTTGAGGGGGAGTGTAAAATCTGTAAATATTATAACTAGGATATCAATCATATATTTAGCAAAGTAGAATATTCTTACATATCCATAGATATTTTGTATTTGTTAGAGTCTATATATATCATTCTCTGTTATGTAGTTAAAACACATGGATTCACATACGTTTTTCTATCTCGTTCCTGTTTATCTCAACAATTGTAACACACCATATCATAGCACATAATATCAATATATTTTCATATTATCTAGAGTTGTTATTCCTTTCTCTCTATTATCCTCCACTATCTAAAACCCTTAATTTCAACAAGTTGAAATACTCTTGTAATCTTTAACAATGTTATATTGATATTGCGCTTCATTATTTGGATACACAATTATCTCGCCATACACATAAGAAGAAAGCAATATCGGCATGGTACGATTGCATTGTTTAGTATTTATTAGTTGGGCTCCTCTTGTTTCAGCATGTAGGTGGATCTGGAGCCTGAAGTAGGTTAGTGGTGCAAAAGTGGTTAATTTTAAAATCTAATAGCACTTTTGATTTCTCTTGTAGATAGCCTTCAATTACAAGAAATTAAATTGGATAAGGTGCGAGCATGGAAACCTTTTTACAAACTTGGTCAACAAAGAACATTGGCTCCACATTTGCTTTTAGACAAAAGGTCAAGAGATCATGGCATGGAGATGGGAAAAGTGGGGTATGAAATTTATGCAGAGGGAACAACCCGAGTTTTGAGAATTTGTGAGGTCTCTGATAGTTTCAAGAGAGATACAGTTCTTGATTTGTGCGCAAAAGTTCAAGTTAGAGTTTCACAGTTTGCTGTTCACCTACTCGAGCATGTAAAACAGGTATTCTTCCTTTTGTTGAGTGGTTGAATCCATCGAATGTTAATACCCGTAGATTTATGTTGTAGTTGCATTTTTCATGTTTGTAATTTATAATTTGCTAATGTGAGTGTATTTTGTGAAATTGAGTAAGAATATTTTAGTTTTGGGACTAATACATAGATTGCTCCCTATTTTATCAGATCAATCTGAGTGTTTCACGTTTGGACTGGGCTAGTAAGTCTGTCCATACAAAAATAGTAAAATAAAAATCAAAAGGGCATTTCACTTGTATCTATGATCAACGGTTTCACATAAACAATATATCAGAGGCTCATTTTCAAAGTCTGCCAATATTAGCGTGATTTTGAACCTTTTTTACTGTCATTAACTGTGTTGCTCTAGGAAAAGGCTATAATTTTTCATAGTCTAGCTTTTTTTTTCACTTGCTAGTTCCTAATGTTATTGCTAAGCTACTATTTTTGAAGGATGGAGATGGGAATGAGCTGCAAGATTTCACTCCATTTGCTGTTGCGAAGCTTGGGAATCTGCACATGGTTACTGTCTCTAATAATCACGAGAAATGTAACCAGTTCAGTGTAGAGGTACTATGATTAAGAATGTGCAGGAAATTTTTTATTTGAAGAGTTTGTTGACCATATCCTATTAATTATTGATCCAGGATGTGAATTTTGAGCTTAAGTGGAATGGAGCTCCTTTCGCATGATGCTTCGCAGACATCAATTAGATTACTGTGACTCAAATGATAGTGTACTGAAGGTTGTTTTTATTCTACTTACATCCAGTCCCAACATTAGGCAATTTAGATACTCATCAATTTTTCTTCAGGTAAAGTTGGATCTCGTTTTTTTCTCACTTTTAATTCCTTTTGGGTTCTGCTTCATGCTACTTTTTGACTAATAGAAAACAATATTATTCAGTTATAGGGTTAACTTTTAGTATCAAAATATCCATATGTGAATTGGTTGTGCTCACACTTGATTTGAGATTTTGGTTTGTGTAGCCAATTGATTTGAACCTTGATGAAGAGACATTAATGAAAATTGCTGCATTTTGGAGAACTTCTCTTAGTGACTCCGAGAGTCAGCGGTTTTACTTTGATCATTTTGAAATCCATCCAATAAAGGTTTCCTTTTTGTTAATGTCTTTCCTTTAGTTTGAATACTATGCCTTAATTACTATTTCAGTGTGTCTACTATATTTGTAGATCATTGCAAACTTTATTCCTGGGGAATCACATTCAAGTTATAGCTCTGCACAGGAGGCTTTGCGGTCCTTAATTCATAGTGTGGTTAAGGTTTGTTTAATGTACTTCATCAATTGTTTTTCTCTTTTAAACCATGATTCATACTCATTTAATTAGTAATGTTACACTGTTATTTTCCCTTTCCAGGTGCCTCCCGTAAAAAATATGGTTGTAGAATTGAATGGAGTCCTGATTACCCATGCTCTGATAACAATGCGTGAATTATTTATTAAATGCGCACAACATTATTCATGGTAAGACTGATAAACTTTCATTTAAATTTCGTATTAGAGGTGTGGCTGAAAATTCAAGAGCTTGTCCAGGTATGCAATGAGGGCCATATATATCGCTAAAGGAAGCCCCCTACTTCCGCCAGATTTTGTTTCTATTTTTGATGATCTGGCTTCGTCATCTCTTGATGTCTTCTTTGATCCATCCCGTGGGTTGGCAAATCTTCCAGGATTCACTTTAGGTATATCTTATTTTCTGTTTGTCTCATGATTGCTCGAACTTTTATATTCTAACACCTTACACTTCGTCTCTTACAAGTTTTCTTTTCTTAGTTATCTACTTGTCAAATTCCATCTTTTGCTTGTTAAACTGGTATCAAGCATGAATAGAATTAAAGAACACCAAGTGATACTGAATAATCCGAGCTGAGGTTCAGTGTGAATCATCAACCAGAGTAAGTGTGATTTTGTATTATGAACAAGTAAAAACGAGAGTAAAGTGGTATGTGTTTACAGTAATGAAAGGGAAATGAGAAGTCTGGGCATAGGGCCCTTCACCCTCTGAGCCTAATTCCCAATTTCTGAATTACCTCCCCAAAGTTCCCTCCACTACCAATAACAACCTTTCGTCATTCACATGTATGATGGTGCTACCCCCTCTCTTTCCTAGTCAGCCTAACAAATTCATTCACCTTCCTCAGCACCCCTATCTCAGCAGACCCAATTATCTCAACAGATCCAATTGGGCTGATGTGAGGCCCAATTCCCTTATATCTTCTGCGGCTTTAAGTCTTAGCATACTTGGGGTCTGTAACAGTGCTTTTTCTGCATTTTTCTTCCATAGATTGTGGTTGTTGAGTTCATTTGAATAAACAGTATTAGAAAGTGGTGTGTGTAAACAGTGCTTGAGTGAATTTGCACTCAGTTCCATATGTATTCACTAAGATAACTGATATTTACAAGTTATAATAAATAGTGTAACCAGGATCTAAATGGCCTTATATTTCCAATGCTCCATAGCACTCGTGATGTTGCCAAAATCACAATCATTACAACAATAATTGCTATGACCATTTCCAACAGATCTAGGATCATTAGTATAATAATTATTGGGGCTGTTTGCTTCTCAGGAGCATATCGATCATATATGCCATACCTGTTACTAATATAATGCTTTCCAATTTTTCTTTGTGAATATATATCCTCTTGTTTTTCACTAGAACTGATAAATTCGATGATAATTTCCTTGAAAAGAACATTTTGTCGGCTGAAAAAGTTGTAAGAATTAATAGGCTCATGTGCATAGGAAATAGCTGCTCACTAGTAGTATGCATTTTCATATATTGTAAATTCTTGTATTTTGGATGTATACGATTACAATACATGCCAAGTGCTAGTTACTTGAGAATTTCAATAAAAATTTCTTTTCCAATTGCTCTAAACTTTTTCTTTCTCAAGTTGGTATCACAACAGGCACGATCTTGCTTCTACTCACGTCTTAGTCTCAAGGTTTTGCTCCTGATGCAGCATAATCCTATTTTCTTTTTTACTTTAATCTATCATATTTTCCATGCCCGCTAATCAATATTCACAACACTCCCTCTCACATTAGAGCAAATTGGTTGTATTTGATAAGCTTTTTCCAGAGATTACGGGTCGGTTTGGAAGTGTTTTCTATTTTATGTTGTCTAAAACACTTTTGGAAAACAAATTTGAATTTAATTTTAAAAAACAAAAAGAACCAAAAAAACTGCTTGAGTAATTAATTTTAAAAACAAGTTTTAAACATAACAAAACAAAAAGCTGATTGGCAAAAATAATTTTAAAAATCACACATCCATTCACCCTTCCTCTTCCTCTTCTTCTGCTTCTCATCCTTCCACCCTTCCTCCATCCTCCCCCTCTAAATTTTTCTTTTTTCGATATTTCATGGGAAAAACCTCAACGCTTTACAGGAGAACACACAATAAACCAAAAACTAACATCTTGCACTTAGACAAACATTTGGTGTTGGCCGTGAAACACTTGTTAATGTCATTGAGTAAAATGTGTTGACACCTGAGCAGCACCACTATAAACCAGGGCCACCGAAAAACAAAATTCGTCATGTATATGAAGCACCCAACCTACTTCTTTCAACCATGGTTAGGACAAGCAAGCCTCCAACCAAATTGCGCAGGAATTAGATCTGCGGACTGCAGCGACTATGTGCAGATGGAGGAAATGACGCAGACCCCAGCAGAGACAATGGCAGTGCTGCTACACAACTTTGAGCCAGATCCGGTGGCATCAAGTGTTGTGCGGTGGTGATAGTGGTGGAATGCTGAAGTTGAGGCTGCAGAACTTGGCAGCTCCCTTGCGGCGGTGGATGTGGGACTTGAAGACGGACCCAACACCCTTACGTTGTGCTCGGATGACTCTTTGCATGGCAGAGATTTGGCAGCTCTCTCTACTATGCAGTAGAAGTGATGGAAGGCAAATGGCCATTCAACTTGAGTGCTTAACCTGTAGGTGCATCTTCAAGAAAATCTATCATATTTGGATGAAAAGAAAAAGAGGAACAAAGGACACAGGTGAGAATCAAAGGAGGTTAGAAGTAACAAAACATCATAATTACGTGAATGCCACTGTGTTTCTCATTGTTTTTCAGAATAGAAAACCAAGAAACATCTTAAACTTGTTTTCCATTTATTGTTTTAAAAACTTAAATTCTGTTGAGTTTTTAAAATCTGTGTTACAAAAACATGTTGCCAACTAGGTTTTTTCATCTTTTATTTTTAAAAATTGAAAACAATTTTAACATGTATTGCCAAACGGCCCCTACTAATTTGAACATTTGCCAACCGATCATTTGAATTTCCGAGGCTAGTGTAGATGTCTTCAATACAAGCTTCTCTTAAAAAAATGACAATCGATTTCAATGTGTTTAGTTCTCATGGAAAATTGGATATGAGGCAATATGTAATGCTACTTGGTTGTCACAAACAAGCTTCATCTGCATAATTTCTCCAAACTAAAGTTATTTAAGTAGTTGATTTAACCAAATGTGTACTTTGGCCTTATACTTGGCAGCCACATTTTGTTTCTTTTCCAAGATATTGGGTTTCTAACTAGAAGTGTGTCGTCTGTTAGTAGACCCTACCCAACTGATATTTGAATATCCAACTATCTAAGTTTTTCCTTTATGCATTTTTTAATATACTTTAAGGTCCTAATCACGGCATCCCAATGACCTTTGCATGGGGAATTCATATCATTTAGAAATAAGGAAATATTTAGTAATATCTCCATTGTATCTTAGAATATTTTATATCATATGTTAGATTGATTTAGATTGATATAGGTTGATTTTATTATTATATATAGATTTTACTTTGGTTTTTAAGTAGCATTATCTTATTGTATATCACACACCACAAAATATCAATATATTTTCATATTATCAAGAGTTGTTTTCCCTCTTTTCCTCCTATGCTATCTAAAACCAACAATTTCAACATGGTATTAGAGTAGTACCATCTTCCGTGATTTGTCCAGCTTTTCGCAACCAAGTTCCTATCTAAAGATCGGAACTTGTTGAGTATGCTTCCAAAAGAAAACCATTGAAAACTCAAAATTTTCTTTTGTTGTATGTCAAACCGCCATTGTTTTCCGCTATTGGCGACGTTTCTAGCCAACAACCCCGCCATTGGACTTGGCTCTCTCTTGCAGCAAAACCCTATTAGCCGTGCCATGTTTCGGTGTCAAACGCACTGTTGCATGCCATCTACACATTTGCGCTATTGTTCATCTGTTGCGTCTTTCCTCCGTGTGAGGGTGCGTTTGGTGTCATCTTCGATCACCGCTTGTACTGTTGGACTCGCCTTTCTCTGTGCTGCTAAACCGAAGTGGTCTTGTTTTGTTCTGGCCTCTGACGCACTGCCACAATCCTTTGCAGCTGCTCGCGGTACTATTCATCCACCACTGCTTTAGCCGCACATGAGGGCGCATCTAGCAGCCTCTTCGGCCTCCACCCCATTGATGGACTCACCTAGCTGTCCTCTTCCTGGATCTGGCCTCTATTTTCGCGCCTGTGCACTTCATCGACATTATCTTTTCTTATTTCCAATTTTACTAGTGTTGTGCCCTATTTTATGTCATAGGGCTATTTGTGACTTCTCAGGCACTCACAATGCTGTCCCATGCTTGCACATACTTTCCTTTCACTTTGTCATGGTGGTGATATTCTCTTATGGCTTCTTTGGATCTTTGTCTTTCGACTTTTTAAGGCTTCCATATGCTATTCTTGCTATCTATTATTGCATGTATAGGAAATTTCCAGCCTTCGTTGTCTCTTCTGGCCTTCATTGCTGGACCATCTACAACTCTAATTGCTGTTTGGAAACTCCATTGATAGTTATGTCTTTTCTTTTTCCTAGTCATGCAATTCTCCAACAGGTTGTTCAAGCTAATGTTCATTGCAGCTGCCTTCTTGTGTTTTTCTTTTTAGATGTATCTAGCATCCATGAGTGGCCTAGCTAGTCTTCAATGGAGGTCGTTTTATATTTTAAGGGTTTATTTGTAACAAGCTTAAAGCTTAGAAGCTTTAGCTTGAAGGGGAGTGTTTGAAATAAGGAAATATTTACTAATATCTCCATGATAACTTAGAATATTTCATATTAGATTGATTTAGGTTGATTTTATCACTATGTTCAAATTTTATCTTTGGCCTATTAATATGATTACTTCATTGTATATCACAAACCACAAAATATCATATTTTCATGTTATCTAGATTTGTTGTTTTCTCTTTTTTCCTCCTGTGCTATCTAAAGCTCTCATTTTCATCATCATCAAAAGAAATATCTAGTTGAGTATATGTGAGGTAGTTAAGTTTTCCCCCAAGTCTTCTATATATTCTTTTTTTCTTTTATTTTTGGATCTGTTAGCAGTTCCCCTTGATTGGCAGAAGTTTGGCACTAGGACTTGTCAAGAACCATCACTTCCAAAAGCTTATGTTCTTGGGTAGAGGCCAATGATTGATTTTATACTTAACATCCTTCCTGACTTAGGATCCTTTTAAGGTAGTTAAGTTTTCCCCAAGTCTTCTATATATTCTTTTTTTTTTTTTCCTTTTATTTTTGGATCTGTTAGGTTTCCCTTGATCTAATAGAAGTTTGGCATTAGGACTTGTCAAGAACCATCTCTTCCAAAAGCTTATGTTCTTGGGTAAGGCAAATGATTGATTTTATACTTAACATTCTTCCTGACATAGGATCCTTTTAAGCTTGAAGTGTAAACAATGCACAAGCCCCCCTAGCTTGTGCTGAAATTCAAGTTATTTTAACTTTTTATTTAGAAGAATAGGGTGGCAAGGATCAAACTCTAGATAGACCACTTGGTCAAAGGCTCAATTACCAGTCAAGAACTACTCTCCCTGAAGAATCTATGAATATCTTTAATTAGGGAAAATATATATTTGTAATTATATTGTATTTATTGCACATTTATATATATTCTCTCCATTGTGTAGTGAACGCAATTCCTCATGACTCTCTCTTCTCTGTCTCTCAACATAGTATCTAGAGCCTAAGAAAGAAAGAAAACCCTAATCCGTGCCATTAGAAGGGCCCATTGCCCTCTAGTGATCTTTTTTTTTTCCGGCAAGCCGTGTTTCCTTTTCGATTTGCTCGCCATTTCCCTCCGCTGTGCTTCATTTCAACGCCCTAGCCACCGCCTCCGTCCATTGCCGGCCACTTCTCCCGCTCGATTCATGCCGCCGACCCCACCTAGCCTCGCCTCGCCTCGCCTCGGCCTACGTGGCCGACCCCCATCAACCCCGCCTCAGACGTGCTTCCACGTGCCCCCACTTGCCCCTCCTTCCTTCTGTGTTTTCAGCCACAGCTTATTGAGTTGCGCGTGGTGGTGCGTCCTACCTCCATTCCGACCACCGCCTCCTCCGTTGGACTCGCACCGCTCTCCTCTTTCCGGATTTGTCCTTGGTTTCGCGATTCTGTCTCTCAGACAATTTGACTTTTTATTCATTCCCCCCTCCTTGTGCCCATGGCGCAACTACTCTACCTCTAGAAATAAGGTGTTCCGATGGTGAGCCTCCAGCGTTCACTAGTTATGTTAGTGTGCCTCTTTCCACTAACAAGCTTAATGGCAATAATTAAGATACTTGGGCATTTGACATCCATCTTTGGCTCGGGGAAGACTATGCTGACCATCTCACCAAGGCGGCTGTTGACGCCCTGGTGGCTAGCGCCCGCGGGTTAAGATTCATGCCCAGCTTATCATTTTCAAGTTCACCATTGCTCCTTCCATCAAACAGATTTCGAGCTCATGTCACTTGTGAATCTATTTGGGTGAGGTGAAGACCCTTTCACCAATGACACTCAACATCTCTATCGTGTTTGTTAGGATCTTATGAGTGTCATTGCTCCTTGCTAGCTTGTTGTACTTGGTTATTTTCCTGAAACATAGGTTTAAGTTGTTTTATGTTTTTACCAAATTTTATCAAGAAATAAAAACTCATTTTTGGTGTTCCTATTTACACTTTACGTAGTGATAATACAAAAGAATATTTGTCTCATGATTTTCAACAATTTTTAGCTTTTCATGGCATTCTTCACCAAACGTCCTATTCTCATACACCTCAAGATAATGGGATCCTGAGCACAAGAATCGTAATCTCATTGAAACCACACGTACTTCTTCTTCATAATCATGTACCATTTCGGTTTTGAGGGATGTTGTTTTAATTGCATGTTATTTAATTAATTGCATGTTCTCCTCTTATTTGGTTACCAAGTTCCCACTCCATCTTATTTCCCTATGACCCTTTGTATTCCCTTCCCCGCACGTTTTGGGTCAACTTGTTTTGTTTACAACTTACCCCTTGGTCTTGACAAACTTTCTACACGTTCACTTAAATGTGTTTTTCTTGGTTACACTTGTCTCAAAAGGGTTTTCGGTTTCTCCTCTACTCTGCGTTACCTCATCTCCGCATATGTTACCTTTTTTGACATTATTCTCTTCTTTGAGCCATCTAACCATTCCACCTCTCTTGCTTCTATGGAACTCTTGCTTCCTGTGATCCCTATGCCTTTGCCACCCCTTATTCCTACACCTACACCCTCCCCCTTCAGTCTACCATCATCATGCCCGTCCACTAGCTAAGCCTATCCTACTTCAAACACCCATTGCACCTAACCAATAGCCGCCGTCCGCTCCTGCTCCTTCCTCCGCGCCTGCCTTGGCTGATGTGGACCTCCCCTCTGATGTCTAATCCTCCACGCCTTTGATCCTACCCTGCGCCAGATCTTCCTATTGGCCTTCGTAAAGGTATTCATTCCACTCGTAACCCGTCTCCTCACTATACCTGCTTTGAGTTATCATCGTCTATTCTCTGCATTATGCTTGTCTGTCTTTGTCTTCTGTGTCTATTCCTAAGATTATAGGTGAGGCCTTCTCCCATCCTGGGTGGCGACAAGCTATGATTACTGAGATGTGTGCACTTCAGGACAGTGGTATTTGGGAATTGGTGCTCTCCTCGGGTAAATCTGTGGTTGGTTGTCGATGGATTTTTATGGTTAAGGTGGGCCTGATGGCCAAATTGATCGTCTTAAGGCCCGTCTAGTTGCCAAAGGGTACACTCAAATCTTTGGTTTGGATTATGGTGATACTTTCTCCCTGTTGCCAAGATGGCTTCTGTCGTCCCGTTTCTCTCTATGGCCTGATGCGTTGTTGGCCTCTTCATCAATTGGATATTAAGAATGCCTTACTCCATGGTGATCTTGAGGAAGAAATTTATATGGAGCAACCTCCTGGGTTCGTTGCTCAGGGGAGTCTTCTGGTCTTGTTTGTCGTCTCCGAAAATCACTATGGTCTTAAGCAGTCTCCTTGGCTTGGTTTGGAAGGTTCTCACGTGGTTCAACAGCGGCATGACTCCAAGGCTGACCACTCTGTGTTTTACCATAATACTCGAGAGGTTGCACCGACCTAGTTGTGTATGTTGATGACATTGGCATTACAGGAGTGACACTCATGGCATAGCACAGATCAAACAGCACCTATGCATTCACTACCAGACTAAAGATCTTGGCAAACTCAGATACTTTCATGGGCATTGAAGTAGCACAGTCTAAAGATGGCGTAGTTTCTCTCAGAGAAAATATGAAATAGACATTCTAGAGGAAGGTTTACTTGTTGCAAAACCTGTTGATACTCATATGGATCCTAATGTCAAGCTCCTGAATAGGGGGAGCCACTATCTAACCCTGGAGACATAGAAGATTGGTTGGGAAACTGAACTATCTCACAGCAGTCGTCCATACATTTCCTTCGTAGGAAGTGTGGTTAGTCAATTCCTAAACTCAACATGTGAAGCTCACTGGATGTGTTATACGTATTTTGAAGTATGTTAAAGGAGCCTCAGGAAAAGGCCTTATTTATGAAGATAAGGGTCATACTGAGATAGTTGGGTATTTTGATGCAGATTGGACAAGGTCCCCTTCTGATAGGCGTTCCACATTGTTAATAAGAGCTTCACATTGTAGTATAGTTGTGTTACAATATCTTATCTACCCATCTATTTTTTTATTTTTGACTGTGGAGTTGGGGACCTAGGATGTAATCTTCTTTGTATTTCCCTACGAGTCAAGAGACAATGGTCTTTTCCAGCAATTCTTATCAAGCATGTTATTCATTTTAGGGCTGAGTTTATGAAAAAAGGAGGCAATGATTTTATCAATCATGAAGATTATGGACGACCCTCTGCTCTTTCTCCATCTTTCGTAGATTAAGCATTTACTCGAACCAATCTGTGCTCTCTTCAATTATATTTTCTTTGAACTTACTGCCTGTAGACACGGATGGAAATTTTTCCTAAGATAGACAATTCAGATTGTTAAGTCACTTCTTTTGCAATTAGTTCTGGTCTATTGTTTTGTGCACAACGCTCAAGGCCTTATCACAGGGATTTCTCTAGATAATATGTTGAGCGATCAGAATGATTTATTGCATTAATTTTTTTTCTTTTTTTTTTCTCTTTTTCCATTTGTTTTGGTTCTTCTTTGTGATTTAGGAGGAGTCCTTATGCTCCTCACTAACTGTGATTCTGTTTATCTCAATAAAAATCCAGTTCATTTCAATGACTTTAGGACAAGAACCTAGCTTGATTCTTCTACTTATTTGTATTTTTTTCTGTTTTTCTATTGATCAGGTACTTTCAAATTTATAAGCAAATGCATCAAAGGTGAAGGATTTTCAGGGACAAAGCGCTATTTTGGTGATCTAGGGAAAACTGTAAGTTCGTAACACGCTTTCCCTAAAATTTTCATGGAATTGCAAATGTGATCATGGAGTGTCCACATATTAATCAATTTATGGCTGCTCGGCAGTTGAGATCAGCAGGTTCAAATGTAGCCTTTGCAGCTTTAGCTGAAATATCAGACTCTGTTCTGAAAGGTGCAGAAGCAAGTGGCTTCAATGGATTGGTACTGAATTACCACCTTTGGTTTCTTAATTTGATTGCTTTTTGTAGCAGGGACATGTTTTCTATCGTATTATTATATGTTCAATATTTGCACTTCTGACAAATTTAATTTTCAAGGTGAGTGGCTTTCACCAAGGAATTCTAAAATTGGCTATGGAGCCATCAGTTCTCGGAACTGCGTTGATGGAAGGTGGCCCAGATAGAAAGATATTGCTTGATCGAAGTCCTGAGTTGACGAGGTATTACATACTATGTTGTTGCATCTACGGTATATGAAGATTAATTTGAGTCATGCTTAAAATCTGTCATTTCCTTCGGTTCTATTCCATGTTTGTATCAGAGAACCTTTTCCTAATAAAATTATTTCAGGCTTCTTTTGCGAGGTGGAGGGAATGTTTATACGTGTTAGACATGCAGACGGATGGAAAAAACTAAGGGAATTGGATTTTTTCACCCCTTTTACTGTATGTTTAGTTTGGGGGTAAACTGAAGGGAAAAGTTTCATGGATGAGTTTCATATGTAATTTTTACACAAGAAATTTATTTATGAAAATTTTCTCTTCATTTTTTTTTTCATAGCCAAACACACCCTTAGAGTGTGTTTGGATGGAGTATTTAGAGGGGCAATGTATTTTTAGGGAGGATTTCAAATGACTTGACATGAAATCCTTGTTTGGATATTAACATATGAAATTTCGAAATTCAAAGTGTTTTTTGAGGTATTCTCAAGACCTAAAAAGAGTGGATTTCTAAATTCAAAGAGTGATTTCATATTCCCTCATCGTAGAGAATTTTGAAATTCGCTTTCATCTTCGTCTCATAACTCTCTCCCAAGTCTACTACCATTCATCAATCACTAATAGCTCACCATTGGCCAATCAACCGCCGCTGATGGTTGCCGCCGTTCGCCATCAGCCACTGCTCACTCCCCGTCAGTCGCACCGCCCATCGTCGTCACTACACGCACGCCACTGATCGTCGTTGGGTGCATGTCCAATGCTGACCGTCAGCTACTGATTGCCGCCGTTGGTCATAATTACCTAGTCGCTACTCTCGAGCCGCAACTATCTATCTCCAGCATTAGCTGCCTGCCATGCCCCACCCATTGGTGGTTGTCCATTTGCCAATTTCCGCCTACTACTAGTAGCTGTCGTCTGTCACCAACATCAGTCGCCTACCGTGCCCCACTCATTGTCGTTTTCCGCCTACCATCCACCACCGCCCTGCGTCATTGCATATCATCCTATGCCCATCATCTACACTTACCCATTGAGAATATGATATAATTTCATTATATTTTGTAAATGAAGTCATATTATTGGATCCAAACAAAAGAATTTAGAAATGAAGGGAATTCAATTGAAGCAATTAGAATTCCTTATAATTTAAATTCCCTGAAATTTGTTAATATTCCATCCAAACACAACCTTAGGGTTAAAAATATATGATTGACCTTTGGAGTACTAATTGGAGTCTGGTGGAGCTAGGATTTTAACTTGAGGGGGACCAAGACTAAGAACAAAATAGGTGCATTGCATTCTTTTCAAGTTAGAGAAATCTAAAGCATTAGAAAAAAATGCACTTTATAATCAAATATTATAAATTAGAAACATTCATACTAAATTAAATAGAACATAAGAAATTATAAATATATAACTTCACTTTAAGTTGCACCTTGAATCCAGCCATGGTTGTCAGTGCGGAGCGTAGGAGCGCACGCTCTTACTCACCTACGACGGGCCACCGGCTCGCTCCCGTTCATGGGCGCTTTCGCGGAGCGCGTTGGAGCGCCGTGCTAGAGCGTAAGAGCGGGCTGAGCGGCCGCCCCTTGCGTTCCGCGTGCTCCTCAGGCTGATTTCATCTCGCAGTTGCACCCTCTTTTGTGATTTCTCGCGTTATCATTGCTGCCACACTACCATCATGCTGTTGTGCCACCGTCATGCCGTCGTCCACGTCTCCCTCCCCCGCAACCTCTCCTCGCCACATAGTAGCACCTTTCACGCCTCGACTTTGCCGTTTCGCTTCTCTCATTGTGCATCTATGCTATTTCTGTTGTCTCTCTCTCTCTCTCTCTCTCTCTCTCGTGCTATCATTCCTTTGTCATCATCAAGGGGTAGGGGGGATACCGTGATAGTGGGTTTCTTTTAACTATAGTTGGGTTTTTAAAGCATATTAATGAGTGGGGTTTTTTTGTTTGTTTTGAGGAGTATATGGGTTTTTTATTGCAAGTGTGGTTTGACTTTTAATTTTTATGTGGCTGGTTGCTAAAATATTGGGTTACCTAATTTTTTTTTTTTTTTGTTCACATATTATTTTGTTGATTGTTGATTAGCTATTATTTGAGTTAAAAAAAATATCATCAAAATGGGTTGTGACTTATGCTTTTTTTAATTGAAATATTATATTAATTATGAATAATTTTGCTTATTTGTGTTGTTATATGCATATATATTTTTGTATGAATGTCATTCTACATTCTTAGGAGTTACGCTCGTGTTACGCTCTCTACGCTTTACGCTCCTATTCCCTCCCGCTCTTATGTAGGAGCTCCTCCTGACAACCTTGAATCCAGCAACGTTTTTTGCATTAATTTTTGAAATTATAATTGACTCTTTAGATTGTGTATCATCACTATTCCTCGCATTCCTCAATATATATATATATATATATAAATCTTTGAACCTAAAAGAATTGGATATATTTTTAAAAGTGATATAATCCATTTTACCAATAGATTTGTCTAAAATATTAATGAACAAACTAAGCAAAAAAAATTAAGTAATGAAATCTGTGTGGGCTGTGTTTGTTCATCACTAGTAATTTATCTTAAACAAAAGTGATTGAATTTTAAATGTGGGTAGTTTGTTGCTTGTGTTGTCAAATTCAGTAAGATGAAAACTTGAAAAAAATGCACTTGACTTTTAAGAAAAAGAAACTATAAACTTTTTTAAAAAACTATTTATTTTCTATTTTATTATATTAATCTAATACTTACTTTTAACTTGATTTTAAAGGAAGGAAGTAATTCATGTACGATATAAAACTTTTTTTATTAAAGAGGCTAGACGTAGTGATAATTAAAAGGATGGTCAAGTGCATAAAAGGTTGTTTCTTGGATTTGAACCTATGGCCTCTTACTAGACAGCAATCTTATGGTTGAGTCAAGGCTCACTTATGTCCAAGGTGTTTCCCTAAACGACAATTATCAATTTAGTTATTCCAATAAAAATTGTAACAATTGCAACAATAATTATAAGAAATAAACTTTAGAACATTTAGAAAACTAATGCATTCAACAGAAAAAAGTCTCAAATTTCATTTCAATCCAGGACAAAAACCCTTACACTAGTAAGGAAAACTACTTTATCTCTGAGGATAACACAGTGAAATAAATAGAGTACTTGAAGAGAATAACAATGATCCTTATCAAAATCTCCAAGATCTAAGCAAATTCACTTATGAAATCCCTAGGGAGAAGAATAGAGGGAGAAGAGAGAGAAAGTGGCTATCACACTGAAATTAAACTTTGAACTAAAACTAGGTTAAAATTCAATATAATTCCTTTAAATATTGCTCTCCAAAATAGCCAAAGCGGACCCGAAACAGTTAAAAATTTGCCAATTTGCGTCAATTGCACGAGCGCCTTGGCACTAAGTGAGTGCCTCACCAAAGCCTCTTGCTGGCACACTTCTCTAAATGATGCTATTGAGCACTGTGGCGTCTTTATCACTATGGCGCCAGCATGACTAGCCTTTTGAGTTTGGACTTCTTTTTGCAACTCCATTACTCCAGTTCCCTCCTAAAAGTTCTGAGCCTTGTACCATATTTGCACTCAATCCAAAGCTCCTGACACAAAACCATACTCAAAGAGACGGGTTAAACGCAACAGGCTCTAATCCATTAATCATTCCAAAATTAGTGCAATAGTCAATGATCCCATAAAAAATGCACAAAGAGTGCCAAGTCAAAATTCTAATTATTTACACTAATAACAAAACTGTGCAAAAGTTAAAGTTTAGAAGCAAAATAAGTGGCATGAATGCCCCTGACCACTCACCCTCATAGTAGGGGTGTGATGGCCCACACATGTTCCCTAGCTCCACTCCTTATTGGGAAACTAGTGGAAGGAAGGACTTTAGTTATGGAGGATACGTGGTCTTGGGCAAATAATTGATTTGTATTCACTTATGTATTGCTTGAAACTACTAGTTAATTATATGGATCAATATATTTTCACAAATTGTGCTTTAATGTTGAAACTAATTTTTCATGGTGAGGATTCAATAGAGTGGTTGCTCAATCCAATAGCTGATCTTACCTACTGGCACAAGACGTAGTTGTTGGTGAGGATTTGAGAGAGTGGAGCCGCTCGAGTCTCCAGTGCTCCTGGTCTTTGGGTCATTACTGTTTCTTTTCATTGATTTCCATACTCCAAAAGCTGGTTGATATCATGCTGATATCATTCCATATTCCATCAATAGTGTTATACTGTTATTTCTTCCCCTTTTACTTTCTCCTGCTTCTTCCTAGCATCGTCTGAAGTAAATGGAAATTATTCCCTTTTTGGTTCCTATATTCCAGCTTATTTATTGTAATTGTCCATGATGAACAATTAAGATCAGCAAATTATTCCTGGCCACTTCTGTTTCAGAATCCATATAGAAAACCATGAATACAGAGGCCAACGGCCATGGATAAGAACTAAATAGAAGCTATTTTGGCAACTGGAGAGAACATATCAGTGTAATCAAGTCAATAAACTTGAGTTCAGTCTTTAGCCACTAGCCTTTTGCTGATTGATTGGAAAAATAATGCTCGAGGTTCTATTTTGAGAGTGCCAAATGAATCCTCGAAGAAACGTATATAATGTTAAGGATATTGACTATTATGTTAATGGCTTCAATTATGTTTATACATCTCTTGCCTAGCAAAAGAAAGATTTATTCTTTCAGATCTTGCATCTTGATTTCTAATGATCTTGATTTTGTCATCAGTTACTAATTAGATATGTGGCTCGCTGCAGTTATACATTGAAGGATATATCCAAGCCATGCTGGATACGGTTTATAGACAAGAATACTTGAGAGTTAGAGTTATTGACAACCAGGTAAAACTCGGGCTAAATTTAGTCGTTGTAGATCTAGTGCGCATAAAGATTATCTTGCAAACTTGGCTTTATGTGGAAATGTTGCATTTTATGCCTTGGAAGATCACCAGCCCATTCTTTTGAATGAAGTTATCACCACAAAGAACATAGTTTTGTGAATGATTGTCACGTGTATGTTCTGCAGTGATGTAATTGCTTGACTTTAATACTGGAAAGAATACCAACTGGGGAATAACTGAACAAAATATCTGAAACTATGCCCTTTACTGTTAAGTTTGTAACGGAGTCTTGTGCATATTTAGGTTATCCTGAAAAACCTACCTCCAAATCATTCTCTTATCCATGAGATCACAGATCGTGTTAAGGAGTTCCTTGTGAGTAAGGCACTGCTAAAAGGAGATCCCTCTACTACATCCCGCCCTTTACGTCGCCTCCGTGGAGAAAGTGTAAGTTCTATTCTAGTCAGCATGACTCTTGTCATACCGTTCCATCTTTTTCTTCTCATTTTAGTATCTCTACTTTTCTACTTACCATCTTTTACCGTAGTAAGAACTTATATGATTATGATGATGGCTCACTTGTTTAGCTTGGAGGTCCTTCAAATGTCACATATGATAGTACCGTTGCAAGAATAATTCCATATTGATTGCTCGACTTTTTTCTGAATAGGGATAGGGAAATCTTTGTGCTTTTTGATATGCAATGGCTACTGGCATAATCCTAAGTAGTCTTTCCAATTATATTTAATGTCACTGACCGAGGGATGTCTTGACAGGAATGGAAAATAGGACCAACAGTCTTGACATTGTGTGAACATCTTTTCGTTAGCTTTGCAATACGCATGCTACGGAGGCAGGCTAACAAATTTATAATCATAAAGAGGGAAAAGCAACCAGAGGTTAGCAGTGATGCAGATGTACCTGTGGACTCTAATCAGAAGGTGCAGAAAGTGAATTTCATTCGAAAATGGGGCATCGGCAAATTTGTCTTGTCTGCTTTGCTGGCATATGTTGATGGACGTCTATGTCGTAGTATTCCCAATCCTGTAGCGCGGAGAGTAGTTAGTGGATTCTTACTGAGTTATATTGACCAAAACGATGATGAATAAAATCTCCAACTGATGTTACGTTGTTTGTAATAAGAGAAAAAATAGGATATCGAGGATGAAGTACCGTTCTGCCTCACTGTTTGATATGCTGAAACAAGCTCATGGTGTGAAAGTATAGGTGGCTTTTACTTGCGTTAGTTCACGTTCGAATTCAATAGCCTATCTGTTTCAGTATAAAAGGGCCCATCTCCGTTATATGTTTGCTGGTTTCAGGTTGGCCGAACAATTTCAGTGACATTTGTTGATATGAGAAAAATAAGTTGACATAGTGAAATTGAATTTTTGTCAGCTCGTAATTTATTTTCCCAGTTTTGTTCTTAGTCTTTAATCAACCCCCATGACCGATACAGCCTCAACGGAAAATAACTATTCCGTAAACATGTCCAAACCAATGTCCAGCCTACGATACCAAATTCGGCTTCTACAACTGAACTAATGAATTGGTCGGTGTCTATGGTAAAGCCAATATACTGTGGTAGTCAACGGGGGTGAGTTTTTCAGCCATAGGATACCGGATTGATCTGGACAAGCTTCACATATGAGATGACGAGTGTGTTGGTGGCAAAGTCGTGGCAGCAAAGATTAGTTGTGGTTTCAGCGGTTATCCTGGAGTGTTTCCCATCCTTGGCTCTCAATAACTCCGCTTGGTCAGGGGAGAAGGCATAAATACTACCACTTTTTAATCTTCCATGAAGTGTCTTCTATTCCCCGCCCTTTCTGATGTGGATGTAAAGTGTCGTATACTTTCTTAAGTGCTATCTGATCTAAGGCGATAGAGAATTTCATCGAACGCTTTGTAGGCAATAGATTTAGAAGGAGAAATTAACAATCAAAGAACACCAGTTCAGAAACAGCAGAAAACATGGCAAATTCAATCACTGATTACCAAAATATTATTAGATCACTTGACATTTAGATTGGTGTTCTGATAAGGAAATCTCTTGACATTCAACCGGCAACGATATAGTTGGGAAATTCAGATCCCAGAGCCAACAGATTCATGCTAGCTTAAGCATAGAACAAAACAACCTATAATCCAATTCTGAATAATATCTTAAATTCTCAACCTTAGATGAGCTCAATTCAATTCACAATTCAAATGGAAATCATGCATTCAAATCAAAATTGAAAGCGAGAAGAAAAAGAGAATTACAAACTTGTAAATCTAACATACAACATAAAATCTCGCAAATTACAACCATGGAAATCAATAAGATATGAAGTGAGAGGATTGCGCCCCTGATGAGGAGGAACATGATTCTCCATGTGTGGTTTATAATGCCCACGTGGTTGTAGGAGGGAAGGGTGACCTAGCTAAGGGGCTTGGAGACTGGGCCAAGTGGGTGGTCTTGGACCGACCAATCCACGAGCCCTCTAACCTTGAGCTCTTTCTAGATCAAAGGGGCTTGGTGGAGGTCTCGATGAGCAATTGTCTTGTCATTGTCATTTGTAGTTTGTCATTGGTGGAGACCAGCACCCTTCACCCTCTCTTGTCATTTGTACTTCGCACAATGGGATGGGAGCAGTTTTACTTGTTTCTCACAGACAATGCTAAAATATTGCTGTCTTAGTGAGAGATGGAGTAAGTTAGTGTTTACGCTTAATTATGAGTTTGTTTTTTCCCTTTCCCGTGAGGGGCTATATAAAGTCGAGGTATCGATGGGGTCCCAATTGGAAGTGGTAAGTTGGGGTTTTGAAGTGAGGGGATCACGCCCCTAATGAGGAGTGACCATGTGGGGTATATAATGCCCACATGGGCGTAGGAGGGATAGGCAACCGGACACTAAGGGACTTGGAGATTGGGCTAGGTGGTCGGCGAAGACCGAATGGTCCAAATATGGTGAAAATAAGGTTTTCCTCATCAATTAAAAACTAAATTTATCAACTATCATCTATCTATAAACTGTACTTATAGAGATTGTTTAAGTTTTTTTCATTTTTTTTTCTGGTAAGACCAACTTAAGTTATGCAGGGATACTAAAATAGTCAAATCTCCTTATCGAAATCCAAAGCAATATATGTTTAGTCTGAATCTTAAAATTTATATTCGATAGTGTTTGGATTAAGTTCAAGTTGCAATTCAAAATGTCCTAACTTGATTTCAAAGTTACAAAAACAATTTTATGTCGGATATTTACAATTAAGAATAAATTTATTGTCTTTAGATTATAATATATTATTATAATATCAAAATTTTATTAATATAGTTAATTAAAAATATTATAACTTAAATATATAAATTATACATTTTATTTAATATTAGTTTTTTATTTTTTATTTTTTTAGTATTAACTATATCTAACTCATTAATTGAGTTATAATTATATCACATATGACAAAATTATAATAATAATAATTTGATGAAAATATCATACAGAGATCAATGCTAGTTGAACCCGTCCATCCATCAGCAGACGTTAAAATGTAAAGTGAAAGCACCATAGGATGGCCCTCGGTTTACTTGAAAACAGCCAAACTTGCCCACTGTTTTCTTTGACGTTGTCACTTTCATCGAAGAGTTATCAACCATCTATTCAAGTAATCTAATTAGCTGCTGGACAGTACTTCTAACGTTCTATGGCACCGGTAACTTATTTTCGTTTGTTTAAAGTTTTAACAAATAATTGGTTTGCTAATCTTCGTTCTTCCTATTCCCCTTTCATACATCTACTTGTGCTACTGTCATATCATTCGTTTAGTATATACAGTAGCATCCATGCATTAAGAGGGCAGGACAACGGTAGAGTTGCTGCTATGTGATGATTACTTCAAATACACGAATTTTATAATCTAAATGGAAGAGGTGTGACCAGATGCGTGAATGTTCTACTATGTTATTTTATTTTTTCAAATCGTGTTTTCTCTACCAAATTCGTAGAAGTAGGAGGCGTTTTAATTTAATACAGAGACTTTATGTTTGGTTCCATCTTTGGCCATTCAATATCTAAAATTCTCATTTTGAAAACGGGGGGCCAGCTGTTACGCACCAGGTAAATTATAGTGCACCGAATATCATGAACTTAACCATATTTGCTAAGGTGGCTAAATAATCCGTAATGGAGCCAAATATCAAGAGTCTACTTGTTTTGAGAAAAAAAAAGAAAAATTGTCTCGAGAAGCATAATTTTTCATTTGTCAGTGACATAAATGCAAAACAAATAGGTTCTAAATCGTCATATTAAAATGACCCTATATATAAAATACTTGTGTAGCAATTCGTAATATACTTATTTATAATAAATGAATTATCTTAGCTTTTGAAATTTTACAAAGCACAATATCTTTCTTAAAATTTATCAGCCAGTAGAGCTCAAAACTTCATCTTTGAATTTTATTCAAATGATGTGTTTCTGTCACTTCTTCTTCCTCCTCCTCCTCCTCCTCTAAGACATGAATCTAGATCTGGGCATTATTTTTTCAGTTTAATGCAAAAAGGTTTTAATAATCCATTCCAATTTGTGGTAGTTTATACAAGAAGTTTGATTATGAATCAAGTTAAGATAATAAGTAGTTTAATTTAATTAGAGTTGTGATGGTAGGAGACAAATTGTGGTGGTCAAGATCAAATTTAAATAGAAATAAATACCTGCATAAAAAAATAGAGAATAAATATTAATACTTTAAGTATACTACCACAAGTTATTTGGATGACATTTAAACCCTAAAGAAATTCTATACTTTACTAATAGTAAATTACTTTTTGCATTTCAAAAGAAAATTACGTTATGAAGTTTTTAAGATAAAACTAAAACATTAGTCCCTTTCCAATTTTGTATATGACAAATTGATTTTTCTATTAAAAAGAATACACAAAAGTTCCTGCAAAATTTAAAAGGTTGAAAAAATTGATTCTTTGAAAAAAAAAGGGATAAATTAACCTCTCAAAAATCATAAAAAAAATCAAATTAATTCATATATGTATGAACTATAATTTGTTTAATATTTTTAATTACTATAAACTTATTTACATTTATTTTTAGGGATCAATTTATTCAAATTTTTTAGATGAATCAATTTTTTCGATATAAAATTTAAGGGAGATTATTTAGAAGGTTTTTTCAAAATTTAAATGATGAAATATATCTAAATTATAATTGAGCTGAAAAAACTATATTTTGGCCTTGAGTCGTCGACAAATTTGTTACCAAAAAAAGTCGTTGACAAAATGCCCCGATGTCTTCCCCATAATAAACAAGCCACGTAGGAATTGTGATACGTGGCACCATCTGTGTTTGACACCACACCAGATAAACAAGCCAACTGAATCTGTATGGTGGTCACCTGGTTTTCAAACGTAATGCGCTGAATCTCAATCCTGTTGCCACGCACCTCGTCCTTTCTGGCGCTGTTTTCAGTTGCAGCCCTTGTTTGAGAAAAACAACAGGCTCCCCATAAGTGATACCACCTGCTGGCGGAACCCAAAAACGAATTTATTTCATCCACATCGCTATATATATGAACCTCGCTAGCCATGTCCAGCCTCCTATACGCCATAGCAACATCCGAATCCTCAAAAGAGAAAAATAAAATAAAATAAAATAGTGTTTGAGAGAAAAATGGCTTTTACGATTTCTAGATCTAAATCAGCTTTCTCAGAGAGCGAAAAGGAGAATATTGATCGCTTAGAGGAAAAGGAGTCTGCAAGAATTAGTGGCATCTCAAGCGAGCTCCACTTGAAGTCTTCATTGTCATCCAAAGCCTCACCTCAAGCCTTGGACAAACAAGTTGTTCTCCGGCGAATCCGGCAACGCAAGTCCTTCAACAAAGCCAAAAGCGCTTTTGAAGCTCTTTTGGGCAGCTCAGAAGCCAATACGGCCGAAGAGCACAAGTGGCTCCAACAAGGTGACGCTTTCTCTGCTCCTTAAGTATGTGGAAAGTGCTAAACTTTGCAAGGAAATGAACAATTGAATGTTCAGATGTTACATACTAGTATTATGTTGAAAGTGCCATACTGGGCAAGTGTTATCATCAGTTCTCAGGAATCGGTCAACACTTTCCAATATATAATGGACGTTCTCCTTCTCTTGCTATGGACTATGTGTGTTATTTGTAGCTTTCCGTTTTCCGTTCAGTTTTTCCCCATTTTTAAGGATAAGACTGTTATTTATAATATAATGCTAGGTACTCAAGTGAAAACAAATTATCATCATCTAAAAACTTTAAAATTTAATACGTTATCATAATAGAATTTTACATCGTCGATTTTAAGCTTCGATAAAGAAAGGATGTTATGTGTTAAGGCAGTCAATCAATATAAAACTTCATTGGATTTGTTTGATATAGATATGAGATAACTTAGTATTAAAGTGAGGAGATATGTTAGAGGGATAACAACTCCTGACAATATTTGCACACTATATGTAGAGAGGTGTGAAAAAGGACAATAATTGTATGGGAAGGAAAAATAGGACACACAGGAAGAAATAAAGAGTTAAACCATGTTAGGAGCTTCTTTAGCTCAAAATCTTCTTCTCTATGATGGAACCCACATAAGGAAACAACAGTCCACCACTTCCTTCTCACAAATTTGCTTTCATTCTCACTCTCGAAGAGCTAAGAACAACAGCCCACTGGAACACACTAATATCTCTAGACTCTATTAGCGATTACTTCTCTTTGACCGATTTTGTTTTTTGAAAAATAAAGTTAAGAAAATAGTGGAATTTTTTTTTTGTGCAATATACTTATTTAAAGATTAAGCCTGTCATGTGAATAATGCATAAGTCGTAGTTATGGTGCAAGGGATATAAATCCAGTTGCATATAATCTAGTAGAAGTAAAATTATGTAATTTAATACACTCCACATAACATAAAAGCATGACATAAATTTTCTTAGTCTTAACATAAGCTTAAATGATAGCACCCACATGGGCAAGTACATTATTGGGTTCTAAGATAGAAATATAAATAAGTACAATATCCATAAGCTACTCCTAAACATTAGTACATAATATAAAGGCAATATAAGATAAAGATAAACAGCTATAGGGACGGGCACAACACTCCATAGTATCAGACGCTATGGTGGCATCGAAAGGGTCTCCAAAGGTCTGATGCTGTAGGCGAGGAAGTGCATCGCAGCTCTTGGGCTCAATCCTTGATGGTTGGAATCTCCTAGGGCAAGGCTCATAGCATCACTTCATAGCTCATAATTCGAGATAATCAACTTAATCGACCCTCCACATATGGCAATTCCTCCTCCTCCTCCTTCATAAAGTCATCCATAAAATGATCAAACCCGTGGGGTACAAACAACTTGGCGTTATCATCCTCCATCAAGTTTGCGTCCTCCTCTAGATCCTCATCAGGGTCTTCCTTGCCTCTCGCCATATATCCATCCTCCATTTGCCACGGAACAAAACATTCAACGGCTCCACATCAAGAGGCTCTAATATCTCTCCTTCAAGTCGAATGATAGCTTGCTGATAGGCACAGGTGATAGGGGCATTCATGCCATTTATTTTGCTTCTAAACTTTAACTTTTTGCATAAGTTTAACTAAGTTATTGATATAAATAATTAGAATTTTGACTTGGTTCTCATTGTGCATTTTTGATAGAATCATTGACTATTACACTAATTTTGGAATGATGAATAGATTAGAGCCCATTGCGTTTAACCTCTCTTTGAGTATAGTTTTGTATACAGGAGCTTTGGATTAAGTGCAAAATGTCAACAACAAGGTTGGGAACTCTTTGGAAGTGTAACACCCTAACTTTTAATCTAATATGCTTGAGTTGTATTTAGGTTAGTTATTAGTTGTTACGCCTTTGTTTAAGAACTTGACTTATCTTTTAAAATACAAGTAAGGAAAAATATGACTAAATTTCTCTTTTGAACTTAAAACTTAAAATGCAAGCCGCGCGTGCGCAGATACCGACTATTATACGTAAGACATAGTAGCTAGATACACGTCATCATAGCAATCATAAATAAACCATAGAGTAGTCACAACACAACTTATAGTATCATATTATAATCATAACATAAGCGATGTCCTTATAAATATAAGGACACCTTAAGATACTAAATACATCAAGCAAGTTTAACTAACACAAAACATGACTTTAACAAGGCTAGACTAGTCTTCCCGCTTCGCTTGACCTCTGATCCAACTAGATAAGGTGATTCCCCGCACCTCATGAAAGATTACAAACGATCCACGTCATTCCCGTCTGGAGACGACACGTAAGAAAAACAAAGGGGGTGAGAAATTTATTCAAGATTCTCAAGGTTCCCGACTTTAACACAAGTGTCATCGTCATCGTCCCCAGCCACTTCGGTTTTCATTATGAAAGAGGTGTGCATGCATAAAATTCAATTTTAAACTTCTCAAATCCTTTTATTCCGAAGTGGGTGTCTTTTAGCATGAGTCTTGATGGTATGAATGCAACAAATATTTTATGTATGCATGGCAATATCTTGAGCATAACGACATATGTAAACAACACATTTCACAATCAAATGCACCAATGGAACAAAAATGAAACATATGCATATACGTCTTTCACTTTATCATGATTGAACTCTTCGAGTTCCTTTCTTAACTTTTCCACCCTCATATATTGCCTCCGAAAACCAACCATTTCACCGTTCCCAACGATTTTTAATATGGTCACCAAAACTCCTCCTTATCGATCGCCTAGGAATGAGCTCAAACCTAACTAGCCGTCACTAGATTCACATGGGGAAAAAAAGGGGGAATCATATTTCTTTTTTGGATCACCTCACACAACCTTTAACTCGGGAAGTCCAGGGATCATATCCACATTAGCATATCATATGAAGATGCAATATGAGCATGAAATCATAGGATATCATCAAACATATCATGTTTAGAATGCAAGACCATAACTATATCATATTCTTTACTTTCGCTCACGTGCAACTTTGCCATATATCAAGTAAAAGCATAACGTGCCATTTGCATTCCAATCAACTAACCATAATAACACATAACCTTTCATACACATGACGTTATTACTTTCACACGCTCTCGATACATCCTAAATATATGTTCACTCGATCACTTACTCACATCATATCTCCTATCTTATAATATCTTATGCTTTGACCTTTACGGGTCTTAAACTTGTGCTCTAGTTATTCTAACGCCCATTATATACCTTTGATGCATCTAATGGATCACTACTTATAATTCTCTCTAATTTTTATGCTTACTAACTCTTTCAAAAAGCATTGCATAAATTAAGCAGGATAATTATAATTCGATTATGGGTTCTAGATTCTACGTCTTTGACCTTTTCTAAGTTCTGTCTTTGCCTAAGGCTCTATTTCAATTCCTAAACCAATTATTAGGGATTCCTACATATATCCACTAATTATAAACCATTTTCCTTGAGTTCAATTATGCTAAAATAGAATTTACATTTCTTGTGTCTAAATGTTCTAGAATTCTCATTTTAAGTCCTTTTTAGTTACTTATTCTTTCCTAACTTCCCTAAATTGGTCCTTGCTTCACTCAAACATAATTTTACACATTTTAACTCCAAAAACAGAATTAATATAGTGGCCAAACAATCAAGGTAGAACTGAAAAGTATAGCATCACATAATCACATAATTTCATGATTTAAATGCATATAAATTACTAGTTTTCTCTTGAAATAATTTTAGGAACTTAAAACTCTTTTAGAAACCAATTCATCTCATTAAAATCACATAAATATAGGTGAGGTTAGTAGCTAAATCATTTTGTTCATGAAATAGATTTAAAATGTAAAATCTTGTTCATAATATTCTTTAAGTTCACCTAAGCTTAGAAAAATTCCAAGGCATAGGCTATGGGCACTTATGATTAGATAAACTCATATCAAGTCCATCATCATCATCACAAGGCCGAAATAGCATTCTTGAAATGCTTCAATTTTCTAAAACTTTATATATGATATTTGGGCAAGTCTTTGAGCTCTAGAATATTTAAGTGATGACATAAACATAAACATGCTATGCACTTTGTTTTATTCTTTATTATAAAATAAAGTGAGAGCATAAAATAAATATGAGATGCAACCTCATTATTATCTTTAAAGATTAAGTGATAACTTGAAAATAAACATGAAGTGCAAGCTTGAAAATTTAAACATGAAATGTAAATTCATTTATTTATTCTTGAGAGTTTAGTGATGGCATCAAAAATAAATATGATATGCAAGGCATAAACTTAAACATGAATGCAACTTATTTTATCTTAACTAGAGCTCATACAAGACTTTAAAGGAACATTAATAGCCTTAACCCAACATGTATCTTAACAATATAAAGTGAGCTTTAGAGTTCTTAGCACCAAGTCTTTAAAGAAGTCTTTGGTTTGAACTTCATCATCAAACTCAAGAAAATGGACTAAGAGACAAACATCAATACTTATCAAAGCAAACATAAAAAGAACTACTTATATTCTTCATTTTATTGCTCATAGGCTTCAATCTAGAGTAAACTCTTAGAATGGCCGACCAACTTTAAGGTTGGCAAGGGTAAGCTTAGAGCTCTTTGAAAATATATGATTAATTTTCTTAAACAAAACCTTTAGTGAGCTACTTAACATTTTTATCAAACTTTGTACAACTAAAGGGATAAAAACCAAAATCATAGAGGAAGAAAAGAAGTAAGAACCGAAATCTTGAGTAAGGAGAGGAAACCAAAATCATATATGGTCCAAGACCAAGTTTTCAAGCCTTAGAGGTTTCTCACATGGCATTACAAGACCATTATCTTGAAACCTCATCATCAAGCCAAAGTTTTTCACATAAAGGGCTCCAAGGCTGAAATGAGAAAAGGAAAAGAAAGAGTTTTGAAACCAAGAGGAAACTAGAACTCTTTTTAAAGAAAGCAAGTAAAACTTTGAAAATAAACCCCTACTAAAGATATTTCTTTTTGAAAGATGGAAGCTTGATCTTGAAACAAGATGAGAAGAACAATTCCTTCCTTGGTGAACAAAGTGATTCGGCCAAGTGAGAAAGAAAAGCAAGAAAGTTTTGCTTTGAGTTTTTGATCTTGGAATGTAAAGCTTATGTGTTTAATGGAAGGTCTATGGTGTTTGTGTGATGGTTTGTGTTTGGGAAATGGTGGATGATGATGATTCTTTGAGAGGATGAATAAGAAGAAGTGAAAGAACTCTTGAACCTTGAGAGAAAATGAGAGAAACTTAAGAATGTTCTTTGAAACTTATACTTAGCAAATTCTCAAAATGTGCCCAAGTTCTTCCAAGCATGATATTTATAGAGAAACAACATCAAGGGTGCATGAATGGAGGGAGGCCTTGACCTCATGTTCCATGAGGTGAGAGAATTTGTTTCATGGAGGCATGGTGAGGTATAGTGGAAAGCATGGGTAAGTATGGGCAAATGTATGAGCATGAAAGATTCTTTAAGCATATATTAATGGAAATTCCAACATGTGATAGATAATTTTTGGGGGAGATTGGCCAATCACAATTAAGGGCTAATGGGAGAGGAAAATTCTCATTTTAATGTTAGTTTATGTGTGTGTTTAGGAGTTGATTTGGTTAGGACATGGATTAGGAATTGTAAGTAAGTGTTTAGGACAACTCCACAATATATAGATTATACCAAATGGTACTTATAGTGGATCATAACACACAAGGGAAATAGACTGCCTATCAAGACTGAGCTCATTTTTATACGTGATCATCAAACTTCATTTTTTTCCATTTTCGAATCACACAGAGATTTATTCTTAGCTGATATGTCTATTGACTCAAAATATCTTTGGGGAAGTTCCTCTTTTTGTCTTCCCTATAATATATCTAGGAAACTTCCTCTTTTTGCCTTCCCCTCATTCAACCTAAGTCTTATTTCTATTTTGTCCATATGTTAGAATATGCATGAGTGAAGTTTATACACTCTCTTTTCTTTTCCCAAATGCATGCATAAAGCACATACAGACATTCATTCACAATATAATTTTAATCATGCCTCATAAACCACTCTTTATTTCCTCTAGCATGCATTTATATGTCATAGGTCACATGGTCAAATATTTAATATCAAGTATTTATGTCATACTAGAACAAAAAATGCCATTATTTTATTAATTCAAAGCATTGTTTCATTTCCAGCACAATGGTAGATTTCACACCTTTATAGCACAAATTAAGTTGCCCATCAAACAATCAATTCAGAGGCTATAAATATTACCCAAGACACTTCAATGTGTCCACAGGGTTTCATAAAAATTTCAGAGCAAAAAGAGTTCTCAACTATATTAACAAAATTAGACAAATTTGGTGCTTAGAGACTACTTAACCAGCTTAAACCCGAAATTCATAATTTTTAACCCCAGCAAATGATTGAATCAATTCAAAAGAAAAATCACAGTTACTCTTCAAGATGTTGTCAACACCTGGTTAAAATTGCAAAGGAAAATTTAATCATCTTCTATGGTAAAAAAATTAGACAAATCCACAGCTTCAAGAATAAATTTAGGCAGCAACTATATAGTCTTCATGATTTTTTTAGGCAGGAGGAGTCCAAAACAGTGCTCAAGAAAATTCATGAAATATGTTAGCTTCAACATATAATTTTTATAGCTCAGAAAAACATTTACAAATACATTAAAAAATTCATGATTCATAACCTCCAGGACAAATTCGAGAATTCCAGCACATGATTCAAAACTTGTTTTGCCAAAATGGGTTTTCTAACATCATCCAAACACTCCACCAAAATTAATACATCAAGTATATATTTGGATCAGATTAAGATCATAAGTGAAATTAAGAGGGAGATTTCATAAGCTCAACAAGAACGTCCAAAAATTCAGAAAAAAAAAAACCATAGCCTTAGCTCAAGTTGGGGAATGGAATGGATTTGCACGGGGTAAAAATAGGATATGAAAGTATCAAGATCAAATAAATGTACCGAGGATAGGGAATTTTCATCGTAATATCCTAGAAAAGACTCACGAAGGAAAATTCTTTGTACACTTAGGGGTTACAAAATTGTATAGAGATTTTAAAAAGATGTTTTGACAACCAAAAAAATAAAGGTGGATGTATCAGGAATGGTTTCAAACGTTTAACTTCCAAAAGGAAAAGATAGAATATTGGAAGCCTCTAGGTACATTGCAGCCTGGAGATTCCTAATGCAAAAGGAAAACTATTTCAATGGACTTTGTGATAGGATCGCCAAAGACATAATCAAGATATGGTGTTATTTGGGTTATAGTGGATACACTAACTAAATCTCACATCTTCTACCAGTCAAAGCTACTACTTCTCCTGAGAAGCTAGTTAATCTTTATATAAAAGAAATCAGTAAAATTGCATGGTGTTCCTTCTACTATAATTTCATATTGAGATCCATGATTCACTTCAAATTCTTAGTGAACTTTTTAGAAAGCTTTTGGAAGAAAACCTTGTCTCAGGATGATTTAACATGCCCAAGACTGATAGGCAAGCTAAATGGACCATTCAAACATTGTAAGATATGCTGAGAACATATGGGCGGAACATTATGGGAATTGGGACAGCTGCCCCCATTAATTGAATTCTCTTGCAACAACCGATATTACGCAAGTATCATAATGGCTCTTTATGAAACTATATATGGAAGGAAGTGACAATCGTCTCCATGTTGGTATGAATTAGGTGAGAGTAGTCTTTTGGGACCAGACCTCGTTCGGTAGACTGTCGAAGCAGATGAAGAAGATCCGAGTAAGATTTTGATTGCTCAAGGTTAGTAGAAGATCTATGTCAATAAGAGGAGAAGATCGTTAGAACTCCTAGAAGGAGAGCACGTATTGTTGAAAGTTAGCTCTATGCTAGGATAGGCAGAGCCATTAAAGTCTAGAAACTAAATCATCATTTTATAGGTCCTTTTTAGATCCAAGGTCATGTAGGTTTAATGGCATGCCAGATAGTTTTAACTCCACGCTTGTCAAAGATTCACGATGTATTCCATGTGCCACAACTTTGAAAGTACAACTCTGATTCTAGTCATATACTGGAATCTGAATCCTACAGCTACGGGGTGGCTTAATGTTCGAGTTACCACAAATACAAGTAGTAGATCGAAACGTGAAGCAACTTCAAGAAAGATTTGTCTCTTTTGTAAAACTGCATCGGGCAAAGGATGATCTAAGGAGTATTCGTAAGAATTGGAGTGAAGTATGCGAGAGGACTAAATTTTGAGGCAAAATTTTTTTAAGGAGGGTAGAATGTAATGACCTAGTTTTTTAGTAATGTTATGATAAAATAATTAAATGTGAATAATCTATAAGGATTTTGAAAATTTCGACAAACATAGTGATAATCAAAATAATGAGGAATTTGTAAAAAAAATGAAAATTAATTTAATTTTATTAAAAATCAATATAATAATATTTTAATCGGGAATATATAATGAGACTCCATAAAGGGCGTAATGACATAAATAAAAATAAGGATAATGATAAATAGATATTTTAACCCGGTAAAGTTTCTTTTATGTCAATTGGCTATCAAAATGGTAATAATCGGTACACTGAAATGGTAATAACGGTACACCCAAACACTGAATTTGGTATAAATAGTGGATATTATTATATCTCATATAATTTTTACTTAGAACAATCAAATAAATATAGGCATTTCTAATACTGATACAAGGCAAATTGAACCGAAAATAGTTACACTACTTAATTTCTCTCCAAGTTAATGTTATTATATAAAGGAAACAAAAAAAGAAAAGGTTTTTCCTTCTCTGTTGGGTAGCTTTCACGTTGCGTTCTTCTTCCTCCATCTTCTTCATGTTTTTCTTCTTGAAACACCATGAAACCTTCAAGTTCTTAAATGATACACCTAGATTAATCCTTAAACTAGTTCAAGAACAATTCCTCTACATCAAACTCAAGCCAAAGCCTTCTTTCCCCCTTCAAATATGTCCAAATAGCAGCATAAATAGGTGCTGGAAAATGGGTTTGAAGCTTTAGTTAGAGGAGAAAAAGCTAGAGAAAATTTTAGCAAATACTTGGAAGAAAAGTAGGAAAGATTCCATGTCTATTGCTTGTGATTGTTTGGCTATTTTTGCTAATATAAACTCTTGAGATATGTTATAATTATGTTTATGAAATCTGAAATTTATTCTCAAGATTCATATATATGAGTTTTTTTAGTTCAAAAACATTTGTGGATTGATTGGATTAATATAAGAGATTTATTAAGCAAATGAAGAGATTTTTGATTCCTAGAAGAACAGGCTTGAAGCTCACCTAAGATACTTGATTTGTTTTCCTTGAAATTTATAAGAATTTCATCATGAAGAGTTTTACAAGTTATGACAATATAAGATCTCGTAAAAGTTTACTAGACTTTGTAGAAAATCATAACAGTTTTCCAGCAAAATCTAATAAAAAGTTTAGTAGATTTTAGCGATAAACCTCATAAAAATTTAAGAGAAGTTTCATTAGAAGTTAGGAGATTTTGAACAGAATATCTCATACGAATCGAAGAGATTTTTGAGAATATCTCATAAGGCTTTAGGAGATTTTGAATAGAATTATCTCATAAGAAATTTAGAAGATTTTCAAGAGAAAAGTCTCACAATAATTCAGGAGACTTAGAGAAAATCTCATAAGAGTTAAGGAAATTTCAAGAAAATCTCAAAGCAAAAGTATGAGAAATAGAACTATTAAGAAGAGATTTCTCTTAAGAATCTTAAGATTTCCTAAACAAATTTTAAAGATCCTTATGAAAAGAGAAAACTAAAAAATAAGCTTTATGTAATATTAATTGCTTAATGGTAAGCTCATGGATTCATAGGTAGTAGTAGACGTGCTACGCCCTTAGAACTATATCAGGTTGTAGTCGTGACGGCATTACATCATTATGAGAAAAGGGATGTACTGAGAATAGCGAGGCTATTCAGATGAGATGTAGTAGACATACTCAATTTAGTGAACTATATCAGGTTGTAACGCGACGACATTACATCGTTGATAGTACAATCCACAGAGAAGTATATCAGAAGAGTCCTATGAGTTCTACCATTAAGTTTAAAATTATCTAATAAAATTAAGTCACACGAAATAATGATACTAACTACATATCAACTTTTTGATTATAAGCTCATGGATTTAGATGTGATGTATATCAAGTTGTAGTATGAGGTACTATAACAAGTGAACTATTAGGATGTTACATCACTAGGAATGCATTAGATGAGAAGTATATCAGGAATCCTATGAGTTCTATTCTCAAGCCTAAAGTTCATAATAAGATTATGTCAAAGAAGTAATGAAACAAACAAACTAATTATTATGTAAAAAACTAGAATACCGAATAATTATTTTATGAATTCTATGACCTTTTTATTCTCAAGCATAAGTGCAGTCATAATACTATATTTAATGAGTAAAGGGATAAGCAAGCTAGTTATCTCAAAAGAAATCGAAGATACTTTAATTATTTTAATATTATGTGGGATATCACTGTAGTAGACTAGTATTTTTCCTATTGGAATCTTTGATTCTCATTCCTGCGTTATTATATTTTTACATAGATTGCTATGATGGTGATTATTTTATGGAGACTTTTAACTAGTATTGGCATCACGGTCCAGAGTTTCTGGTGAACCGATAATAGAGAATTTAGTCAGCCTTTTTATTTTCTTTTTAGTGAATGTTGAGTAGTACCCTACCTAGACTAGAGGGTTCCTGCGAACCAGGGTAAGGGTTTGAGAGAGTTATATATGCTGTTGTTTTGTTGTCGGATAATACAATTATGTATTGTTGACATAGTAATTATGTTCAAATTTAACGACTAGAGAGAAAGCGTGTTATGTTTGTCATGAAAAGCATTATATATATAATATATATATATATACTTCTCAAAGGTCAAAGAGATAACAAGTAACAACTGCTCATTATAAGGTTATGGATTAAGCATAGCTTTATGGTGTGAAGGGTATTACACCAGTAGCTCACTCTACCGTCACATTATAAGTATTCTTTGCTCAGCCTCTTCAAGCTAACTCACAATGATCACTACTCGGATCGAGGTGACAAAGGTTTGTGTTCGGGTTGAACACTCAAACTAACCAATATTCAAGTTTTCGTAAGATAAACAACAACACACCTGGAAAACTTGAATGAGTTCTTTTTATCAATTCTTCTTAGGAAGACGATAATATTGAGAACGTAGAAAGAATATTTTTAGAGAGAAGAAACTGATTACAAGCAGTAATAAATTTTACAAAGGATAAAGGAAAATTTCTTTAGCATTTCAGCATTCTCTTTTGCATAAAGTCTTCTAATTGTAAGCACATCATCTCTATTTATAATTGATCTTGCCTTTATGATCGTTGACCTTGATCTATTTTCTTAGTAATACGTGTTGATCTTCTTTTTGTGTCTTGAAAACTCTAGAGATGTAGCTTGGCATTGTCAAAGCAGTTGCAAAAACCGTTGTGAAATAGAGGTTTTGATGCCACCTTTAGAAACTACTTTTTACTTTCTAAACGAGGTTTTGTAACACCCTAATATTTAACCTAACACGCCTAGGACGTATTGAGATTATTTATTAGTTATTACTCTTTTCTTTCATTCTTGAAATTAATGTTATCAAAATACTTAGTGGAAAATATGAGTAAATTTTTTTTGAAATATAAAACAAAACGTGAGCCGTGCATGCTAACATAAACCAAACCTTAAGCGCCATCAAAGTAAACAGAGGTGTATATGAATCATGCACACACACATTTCCAACACAGCATTCATGAACATGAAACAAACTTATATTACATATCACAAGATAACTTAGTTTATAATACATAAGAAATAAAATAAACAGAGTCACACCTATAGAGAGTGGGCTAAGCTTTCAAATAGATAAGTAAACAACAGAAAGAAAATACAGGAAGCAGGAAATACATGAAATCACAAAACATCAAATGCCAGGTTTCCCCCTCTTTAACCTAACGAGTGCTCAACCAAAAGTCACCTTTATCAAAAGATGCAACAAGAAAGGGATCCTCGTAACAACCGGCACTCCTATGGGTCCTCCATCATGGTCTACTGGCCGGAACTGATCCTCCGACGAGGAGGGCATATACCCAATGAACTGGGCAAGCTCCTCGGGCGTATGAGGCGGAATGGGGGACAAACATAGCCTCCGCGGCGAGGACGCATCTCGGTGATCGGGCTAGCCTGGGTTGGGTCACGTGTCCTCACCCCCTCTACCCATGTCCATGGGTGCCGTGGGTAGAACCTCCGAGTAGATGTGTGTGGGGGAGTCCTCGATGGTCGATCTCTAAGTGCCTCGTACGAGGAACATACTTGGGATAGTCGCGAATCGTCGAAGCTGAGGGGCGAGCACATCGAGTCTGCTCATCGTAGGTTGAGAGCTCTCAAAGATCAGATCATCGCCATAGGGGAAATGGAGATGAACCTGAAACCTGAGACCGGGTAAGCAAAGAGGCATCCCATGTATGCAAAAATACAGATAGCACGTGACCCTCGAAGTAGTAGGAGTGGTTATCTGGGTCGTAGTGCACCCATACTGGAGTGTCAATGAAGATCACGAAGGTGGCCATCGACCTCGAAGACGTGAAAGAAAAAGAAAGGTAAAGGGAGTGAGAATCTTAATAAAGAATCTCAGTAGGGAAAACCTCCTATCCTAGTGTCATCGTCTACGTCTCATGCACCTCAGGTTTCTTTATAGAAAGGTGAACATGCATAAGGTTTGATTTTAGAATTCTAAAGTATCATTTACTAAGGCCCACTTAATTTTAGTATGCATCTTGGATGTCATGAATACAACATACTTTATCATGAAATGCATGGCAATGCAAAATATGGTATGCTAATCCAATCATAAGAGATGTTTCATGAATCATAACAATCATAGCATGACTTTTTTCCACTTATCTTTTAGGTGACTTAGATTAATTCTTTCTCTCATATAGGGCCACTCTATTTCTCTCGCCTTTGAGAGTTCTAGGTTATGAGCTCATACATCCTAGTCGTCACTAGCATAATCTTATCCTATGATAAGTTAATACCCGACTCTTGGAGTGCAGGAAAGGGGGAGTAGGATCACCTTTCATAACCTTTGATTCGAGGAGTCCAAAGGGTCATTTCTTTAGATCACCTCTCATAACCTTTAATTCGGAGTCTACAGGATCATTTCCATGTGTTCTATATTACTTAGAGATGCAATACATGAACATGTAATCACAACTTATCATTCATCATTTCATACTCATAGAACACATCAATTATGCAAATTAAAGGTTATTCATCATATCATTCTCCTAAATCACGTAGGCATGCTATTATCAACATCTTTGTGACAAGTAAACAAGTCTGTACCCATGTGCAACGCATAATAGAATACACATTGAATAAACCTAACATAACATATACAATTCATTCCAACATAATTCATTCTTTAGAAACTAGTCATTCTACATCTTTAATTTTAAATTGTCCTTATAAATAAATTGTATTACCTTAGTAACATAATAACAAATCTTTTAGATTAATAGTAAAATTAGAGAGCTTGATAAAAATATATCCTTATTTAATAATATATATATATGTTCCAAGAGTCAAAGTTTCTTATGTAAGTGGAAATGGTGAGTCTTGAGCACTAAGTTAATTTTAGTGATGACATAATTGTAAACATGTGATGCAAGCTTCATTTTTAGTCTTGATATTATGGAGTGATGGCAAGAAAAACATAAATATACTATGCAAATCTTTGCATTTAAATATGAGAATGCAAGCTCTAGTATTAAATCTTTAAGTTTAGGTGATGACTTGAAAAATAAATATGCTAGACAAGAATTGTAAATATGAATGCAAGTTCAATTCTTTACTTTAGTGCTCTAGGCCTCTAGGCCTCTTAGAGTATTTACTCTAAATCACATTTCAACTTTAAGGTTGAAATAGGTAGGCTTTGAGATTAACCATTTAGGTGATATAAAAATGCAAGCTCTAGTTTTAAATCTTTAAGTTTAGGTGATGACTTGAAAAATAAATATGCTAGACAAGAATTGTAAATATGAATGCAAGTTCAATTCTTTATTTTAGTGCTCTAGGCCTCTTAGAATATTTACTCTAAATCACATTTCAACTTTAAGGTTGAAATAGGTAGGCTTTGAGTTAATTAATTAGATGATAAAGTAATCATGAAAATGCAAAGCTTAAATATAAATATGTAATGCAAGGACTTGAAATATAGATATGAATGCATTTCTTTGAGTTCTGGGCTCAAGACTACCACTTTAACAACATACATTATCATCAAGTCATGATTCCTTCATCATATAGGGCACTAAGGCCGAAATCAAAGAGAAAAGAAAAGGAAAGGAAGAAACCGAAATATAGAGGAAGAAGGAAGATTTCAACATAGTAACATCTTGAAACAAAGCAAAAAATAGCAAACTCTAAAACAACTCCCTACCAAAGTGTTGCTTTGCAAGAGAGAAAGAAAAGCTTGAATCCAGGTTGGAATGAGAAGATAAAAATCTCCTCTTGGTGGCTTGATGGTTTTGGCCAAGAGCAAGAAAAGAGAGGATGAGTTTTTCTTGAGAGTTTGAGCTTGGAAACGGAAAGGTTGTAGGAGGTGGTTTGAGGTGGTGGAGTGATGCCTCAAGGTGGCTTGTGGTAGTTTATGGTGGTGGAAAGAGTTTCTTGGTGGAGAAGAACTTGAGCTTGAGAGAAAACTAGAGAGCTTTTTTGGTCACAAACTCAAACAAAAAAGCTAGTGGTAAAAATGTGAGATTTCTTTACATTTTGCTATATTTATCATGGGTTAAAATTTGAAATTGTGTGGGTGCAAATGGAGGGAGAGGCCACCACACTTTGTGCAGCCATGGGGAAAGAAAATATCTCCTCAAAGTGTCATTCAAAGGTAAGGCTAGGTATGGTTCAAAACATAGTTCAAGGCATGGCTCAAAGCATGGCTCTTTGTGTGTAAAATAAATCAACATGTGATGAATATGGGGAGGAGTGGCTTCGGCCACTATGCAGCCAAGGGGAAGGAAAATGTGTCATCTAATTGTGGTTTAGAGGTGTGTTTAGGTGTATCTTTGATTAGGCTTTTGATTAGGAGTTTGTAAGTGAGTGTTTAGACAAGGTAATGGATAATTAAGGATGTCAAGACACGATTAAGGAGTGGTCTTGCTTCATTAGTGAAATTAAAACTCATTTTATATTAAAACCATTCACAAACATAATTCCTTAATTTAAGGAATTGAGAGAGAAAATACTATTTAAGATTCTATGACATGGAATCTTTGATTTTAAAACAAAGATTAAAGTGTATTACAATCATCATTAGTCACTTATAATTAGCATTCCAAACTTCCTGGAGAAGTTTGGGCTCAAACGGCATTTATATCTGTAAAATACTATAGGGTATTTTGGTCATTTTGAGCCGAAAGTTAAAAAATGAGATTTTCATCTCTTCTATCAATCACAACACATTTAATTCCCTTCAAGCATTGAGTTGACCCTTCGAGGATTGCCTAGCCAGCTATCTTTGAATTCTAGGTGAAATGACCTTAAGGGCATTTCGATCATTTACGCTCAAATAAAAAAATCGGGTGTTACAGGTTTCTGAACTTTTGCTTATAGAAGTTGGGGCAGTTGGCCAAGTTGGCAAAAGAAATGTCACGTCAGTCCTTCACTGGGTTTGATTTTAAATTTGAATTTCAAAGTTCCCTCATTTTGTAAAGTGCACCGTTTCATTATGAAACGTGTTTCTTGAAGTATGGTAATAGTTTCTTGATATTTCTTCGATCTTCTATTCTTGAATCAGAGCTTGTTGACAATGATATGATTATGATCATGATGGTAGAAGGTTGTAGTATACACTTGCTTTAGAGTTTGATTGAAATTTTCACTTGAAATATACTTTCTGAAGTCATGTACTACTTTATAAAGATCTGAGCCTTGGTTTCCTGTACTTGAAAGCTTTCCTTAATCCATTAAGCATATGTTTGTTCATTTGATGATATATTTTTCACTTTCATTAAGTGCCAATCTCTTCAAATGAGATTAAACATGTTTGCACATGTCATGTGAAAATATTTTCATTTTAAGAACCATGTTATGCCAACGCAAAAGACTTGTTAGTTGCTTCAAGAAACTCAAGAAAACGAGTAGACCTTCTTCAAAATATTTTCTTGAAATGGTATGTTAACACTCAAAACATTTGGCACTTAAGCTTTCTGAAGGATTCTAGAGCTAACAATCTCCCCTTTTGTGATATTGACAAACCATTTCTTAGAAAATCTTTTGAAGAGATTTTGAAAGAAATATATGACAGGATATAGAGCTTGATAAACCAATTTTATTTTAAAATACATATTACATGATTTTCAGAGAGTCTTTTTCTTAAGGTATGATATAGATAGAATTAAAAAGCTTCATTGCCTTAGGTGACTGAAATTAGAGCTGTTTTATTTCAATTAAGGTTTCTAAGTTAATCACAATACTTTCTGAGAGGTATCAAAGTGGTTTTGAAAAAGATATGAGCATATAAGATTTCTAAATAAACATAATTTGATTTTTAGTCAGTTGACCTTTCTAAAAATACACGTCTTTGAATAAAGTGAGTGATACTTGTGATATTTTCTCTTGATCTTGAATTCACACTTAGTAGATCTTTACCCAAATAGATTTTTGAAACATGATGCAATTTTTCATGCATGAAAACATGCTACATATAGACTTTGCACACAAAAGAAGTTTTTGAAGCTCAAAAGCAAATTGATCACTATTGTGTCAGAGCATATGTATAAGAGCTTATGAGATATATAAAACTTCACATTTGTGTATCAGAGCATATATGTTTTTATTAGAAGGACTTCAAGATAGTGTATCAGAGAAACATATAAGAGCACTAATACATATATATCAGAACTATGTATATATTAGAGCATTAACATATATGTATCAAAGCTAATCATACAATTAAAAAAAATGAGCATACGATTGATGTAGCTAAAAATCAAAGCTTGCTGAATATCAGAGCATATCATAAAGGCGCTTAAGACTTATAAAGCATAAACCATAAGCAAGATATATGATTAGCTACTTTAGCAAGATATATCATAGCATGGATATGTAGAGCTTGAAAGCTTAACACAAAAAAAACTTGAGAAGGATTTATATCATATATGTATCAAAAAGATAAATGTTAAGATATCAGAGCAATAATAATAAAAAAAAAGCATTGTTCAATAACAACAAAATGCAAATGCTGATTAAAAAAAAATCTCTGAGCTCTTCTTTTGCTTGCTGCCCTAAAATTCTTTTGCACAAGATTTTCTAAAACTTTTTTTTTCTCCCGTTTTGTCATCATAAAAAGAGGGTGTGTTAGAACCCATGTGACACTATTATCAGCCCCTTGACCTGGCGAAGATTTCCAACAGCAGAGCTTCATGCTTTCGTGACTAAGCTTCCATTCTATCCAGCCTCCAAGAATATGGCGCGATTGTACATCAATATTTGAACTTTAGAGAGGTTTGATTGCTATGCCGATTGAGGTTGGCTTGGAAAGAGGTTTACATTCTGAGCAAGGGATGGTTCAGGCACAAGGATGAGTAGGGATAAGAGGCTCATCAAAAGTAGTGATAGCTATAGTAGCATGTGGTGAGTTAGTCACGAGTTCCATTTAACGCTTATCCTAGAGAATTCTACCTCGGAATCTAAAGTGTCATCTTCTATTGGCTTGATTTTGATTGTGGGTATAGACTTAGCCGTGTCTAAATTTGATTCCTCCTCAGATTCTTGAGTGTCCTCTGAGTTGCTTTCAATTTCAATCGCTTCTTCTTTTTCTTTCCCTTCTCTCACATCCGCAGTAGCCTTTTCAGGATAGCATATCTGATCCTTAAGCTCTGTCTCCTGGCATTGCTTGTGGGTTCACCCGTGATTCTCCTTAAAGTCTTGAAGGAGTTTGGGGTGTACTCAGTACCTTCCATGTACTCGTACCACTCATTGGCTAGAGGGTAATTTAAGTATTGGAAGATCTTGGTCAAGACTCCATAGGAAACTACAATGTTCTCCATTTTTCTATGGAGATTGTAACACCCTAAAATTTAATTAAAAATTAATTTGAACTTTATTAATCTTAATTTAAAAAATCTAATAGTTTAGCAACGATGAGGGAGGCCAACGAATGTTTAAAAAAAAAAATTTGAGCCGGGGTGAAAAGTAACCCTGCGGGCCACTGCTCTCCGACAACTAAACCTATATTTGGCCCTGAGGTGCCCGAAATTAGGAAAACATGGGAATAAGGTTAGAAATAGGTGGGAATGATAATTTTATACTTAGAATTAATTTTGGGGTAATATGGGTTTAATCAGGTATGATGTTTACCCATTCGGTGAAATTTCTGTGCGATTTTTAATACCGAAATATATTTTAATCATTACAAATGGATAATGTATATCCATTCAATACAAGTGGAAGGCTAAGATTTAATCTTGTAAAGCAAGATTAAATCCTAGCCATCCATATCTTATAGAAAGAAACTATTCTTTGACTACATAAATGCTATCTTTATATTAGGATATATTCAAGCCACCTAACTCCATTATTTGCACTTCTCATTCTCGGCCATCATATAGGGAGCAGCCAACTCCATTGTTGCTTCACCAAAACTATGGAAAACTTGACTCAAATCTCCATTTTCTTAGCCTAGACTTGATGAAACCACAAACTCCCTTCACCAAACTTATTTTACTCATCATAACCTACAAATCTAACCGATTATAATTTGAATCCATCACTTTTCCAACTTTGAGGGCACACAATCTGAGCTTAAAGGAAGGGTTTGGTGTTGTTGGGGAAGCTTTGAAGTGAAGCAAAAGCATTCTAGAGAATCCTTTGGAGTTAAGAGCCACAAATCTCTAAAAGTAGGTTTTCTTACCTTTTCTTTTTCAAATTTATTCTGGTGTGATCTGATTGAGCTAGGTCCAAAATTTCTTGTTACATTGGTTGATATTATGTTGATATTGATGTATGAATTTTGGTGGTGTGTTTGGATGATATTAAAAATCATTTTTGTCAAAAGGGGTTTTGCTAGGCTGCTGGATTTTCAGTTTCCTATGGCAGGTAATTGTTCACGAATTTTCTGGCATATTTGTGGGTTTTTCATGTGCTAGGAAAAAACATATGTTGAAGCCAACATCCTAGGCTAGTTCCACAAATTTTCTTGAGCTTTGATTGTGACTCCTAATGCTTAAAAAAAATCAAGAACCGAAGTGGTTTCTGTGCTGTCCGGATTTATGGAACTGAAGCTGTGAATTTGTATAATTTTATTAACATAGTAAATGATTGAATTATCCTTTGAAATATTTACAGGATATTTTCAACATCTCGAAGTATACCCCTAATTTTTATTTTGAACTAATTCAATCGTTTGCTAGGGTTAAAAATTGTGAGAATCTAGTTCTAACGAGATGAGGGGTCTCTTGACCACTAAAATTGTTGAATTTTATTAGTTAGAGAACTTTTTTACCAGAAATTTTTATGGATCCTTGTGGACATATTGAAGCATCTCAGGAATTTTCATAGCCTTTAAATTGATTGTTTAATTTGTGAAATAAATCATGCTCAGGAAGTCTGAATTCTGCCAAATGCTGTTTTGTACTGGAAATGAATTAAACTCTTGAATTAAAAGTCAAATGATCTTTGGTTCAAGTATGATGTACATGAATGTATGCTAGTGACATTAAAGATTGGTTTGTGAGAAATGAATGAGAATTTCTTGTGATTGGTTGTATATATGAGCTTTAAGCTTGCGTTGGTAAAAAGAATCGTGATAAATGAATGATGTATATATATGTATTGGAAACATTATGACATTCAGAAACTATGCTAATGCATATGGTAATGTGAGCTTGAGGATGATGTATGTACTAAGTAAAGAATGAAGTCCCCTTTAGTTCAAAAAGGGCATGCAAAGGTCCTCTTTAGTCTATAAAGGGCATGGGAAAGGTCCTCTTTAGTCTATAAAGGGCACGGGAAAGGTCCCTGAATGTGCACAGGGCACGGGAAAAGTCCCCTAAATGTGTAGAGGGCACGGGAGAGGTCCCCTTTAGTCCAAGAAGGGCAAGAAAAGGTCCCCTTTCGATGTACCGAGGGCACGTAAAGTTGAAAATGAATTATTATGATGTTGAGTAGTATGACATATGTATCCTGAGTGATGGAGTAATTAAAATAAACCCACTTCAGAAGAATGACTTTTGAGCTTTAAAATGAACCTTTGATATATATTGCATGCTCACAATTTTACTAATAAACCGAAGTGGCTGGGACGATAACGATGGCATGAGTTTCATTATATGTTTTGGGGATGCCCTCCTAGAATTTTAGAATTCTCACCCTATGTATTTTTTCCGTGTCGTCTCCAGGTAAATTCAGAGAACAGTGAAGCCCTACAAGAAGACTGAATTGGAATATCTAGCTTAGTAGTGGAGACTCGTATATGTTATATTTAGATATGTACATGTATCTGTAAATATAGTAAAGAACAGATGTGTACTAAAGCTCATAGAAGAGCTTCCTTTTGTACTTGACTTGTACTAAATAAATACCTTGTTTCCTTGCTATATATTTTGATAGAACCATGAGTTACTACACGATTCAATTGATTCATACTATAGATAATTAAGAAAGGTCTACTAATTAACAAGTAACAACTCTTGAGTATGATATCATGGCTTCAGAATTATGTTGTACTTGGGAGGATGTTACATTATGGTATTAGAGGAGTTCATCCTAGGACCTTGAGGAATGGACTGGATATGCTTCCTTAGTAAATGTCATGCATTATAATTCTATATATATGTATGACTGCTAATTTTGAATGTTGTGGGTTGCTGCCACACTTAGCTTGGTATTGAGCCTGATCAACTCAATAATTCTTGTTTGGTGTGATAGGAATCAATGACGTCAAATGGCGTAATAGGAACGTGTTGGAGATGAGGCTAATATGATGAACAAACTTCGTGAGATGGCAGAGGCTATGAGAGAACAACTGCAGCCAATAGGATGATGGAAAGGTTGGATCGGCATGTTGAAGGAAATCCAATTCAAAATCCTAAGGAGTAGGAATGGACATGGAATACCAAAAGTTCGCTGAGTTCAGGAAAGCAAACCCTCCACGTTTTGAAGAGCTTTCAATCCAAACAAAGCAGAAGAATGGATTAAAGCTATGGAGAAGATTTTCTCGGTTCTTCCATGTACGGAAATCTAGAAAGTAGCCTTTGCTACTTACATGATGGAAGCGGATGCAGAGTTTTGGTGGGTTGGCACCCAGGGTTGTTGGAAGCTTATCAGATTGAAGTCACTTGGGAGATCTTCAAGGAAGCTTTCTACCACAAGTACTTCCCTTTAGAATGAGAAATGCAAGGAGCTGGAATTCATGGCACTCAAACAAGGGTCCATGAGTATAGCAAGTACACAACAAAGTTCAAAGAGCTCTACAAATTTTCCACCATCTAGAGCGTAATCCTGATGAAGCTTGGAAGTGCATGAAGTACGAAGGAGGGTTACATGAAGATATTGAGGCAGGTGAGTCTTTTGGAGATCAGGGATTATGCGACTCGGTAAATAAGTGTAGGCGTGCAGGACTCCAACAAAAAGTTGGCAATCATCCAATCTGCTAAGAATACCTCTAATAAGAGACTGGCACCTGAAGACCAAGATGATGAGGAGGCCCCACCCCAAAGGAAGCCGTTTCAGCCTAATCTATGGAGGTAAACAACAACAACGGCCAATCACGAGCCAAGATTGTCCAAAATATGGGAAGAACCATGGGGTAGACCTTGCTTGGCTGGGCAAAACATATGCTATCGTTGTGGAAAGCCAGGACACATAATGAGGGAGTGTCCAAACAGGAATTCAAAGCCAACTACAAAGCCGCAACAACACGAGTAAGGTCTTTACCATAAGTGTGAAGAGACGTTATCACCTAAGAATCCGACCTAAGGTCAGGAACGTTTAGAATTTGATTGAATTGTTTGAACTGTATGTGTGAATTCCTTGTGTGATTTATGAAAGTTTGCCTTTTGAAAATTGTTTTCAAAGGAATTTTGAGGGCAAAATTCTTTTTAAGAGGTGGTAATGTAACACCATAAAATTTAATTAAAAATTAATTTGAACTTTATTAATCTTAATTTAAAAAATCTAATAGTTTAGCAACGATGAGGGAGGCCCAACGAACGTTTAAAAAAAAATTCGGCATGCTTGAAGGAGTGTTAGAGGCCTTAGTTCATAACTTACACAATTCTAGTTTTTAGAAGCACCAAAAGCTTTCTTTCTTCCTCCTCTTGGCTGAAACTTCTTCTCCCATTTCTCAAAGAGATTTCTTTCATTTCACTCAAGGAAACCAAGTTCTTTTCCTTTCCTTCAAATAAAATTAGGTAGGGAGTTGTCTTTAAGCTTATTTCTATGCTTTGCTAAGTGTTGTTCTTGGTTCAAAATGATGATTTCATGGACTTTCTCTAGCTTTTCCATTCGATTTTCTTCTTTTTCCTTTGAACATTTCGGCCATAAGGCCTATATGGGAATATGATGATAGCTTGATGATGAGGACCTTGAGTGTTGGTTGTAAATCCATCACAAGTTAGGCTTCTAAAGCTTGAAAATGCAACTTTTAGCACACCGTGAAGCCCTAAATATAACTTGCTGCCTATGCTGTCCCATATAGTTTAATAATGTTCTTAAGGCTTATAATTAATGGTAATGATGATAATGAATCATTTAGATGCATGATTAATTAGTTTGATAATTGAGGTTACCCGATTCTAAAGTTTCTGTTTAAGAAATTTTTGGTAAGAATTTATGATGATGGTTCTTTGAAGTTTGAAATGATAAGTCTATGGTGATTTGATGCTTATTAAGTATTTCATATCATTGAATGATTTCGGGCTTGCATGTTATAGTTGTGTTGCAAACAATGAGAATGCTTATGCATAAAATAATGAAATATTCTTTGTTATTTAAAAATTTACCCTTGTTGTTGGAAGAAAGTATATTCCTGTAAAAGTGTAATTTGGAAAGGTTCTGGCTAGGAAAGACTTGGTATTTAAGCATGTCCATTTGTAACCCACCTCTCTTTCCTAGAATCTCCCAGATGCATGATTACAATTGGTATATATATTATTCCAGAATAAGACTATAAACAAGAAAATGTTATGAATGATTATGAATTGAGAATTGTATTATGATATAACATGCAAAGACTTAATGGTGACTTAAACTTATGAGGAAATGATCCTTTGGACCCATCAGACTATAGGTGGTGAAAAGGTGATTCTTGCCCCTAAACCGTTCTCTCAAAAGGGTAAGTTGGGATTCTTACTTATCAAAAGGGATAAGTATATGCCTGGTGACGACTAGCAAGGTATGAGCTCATAGCCTAGATTACTCCCAAAAGGGTGGAGTATAGGGTGGCCCAGGAAAATGATGATGAAAGTAACTTTAAGTCATCTAAGGAACTAAGTAACGTATTATGTGATTATGATGTTCTTCTATGCATAGTATTTATGAGATAATGATGAGAAATATGATATTCTTCTATGCATAGTATTTATGATATGATGATGAGGAATATGATGTGGTCTTATGCATAATTATATTATTATATATGAAAGGAAAAGTTCATTATAAACATGACATGCTAAGTTTATGATGCATTATAAGACGCATGATTAAAATGAACGGACCTCGGTAAAGTATATTTCCGAACTAATTAAATGAATCTTAGCATACTCACATTTTCATAATGAAACCGGAGGTTCCTGGGGACGATGATAATGACATGATGCATATGAGGTGAGTACCTTACTGAGATTCTTTATAAGTTTCTCATTCCCTCTTTCTTTCTTTCCATCTCGTCTTCAGAAAGTGATGGTGATGTTCGTGATTCCCGTTGATGCTTTCACTTGGTAGATGCACGTGATCTTGTGAACCAGCATTATCCTTGAGAAATGTATTGCTAGACCTTGAGCGTGAACTCTGGATATCTATTCCTATCTCTGAAGTGTTATAAATAGGTGCCGTTAATAGATGTTTTTCCATCCATATATTATTTATGTTTTGTTCGATTGCCTACATCTAGCTTAACTCCGTTGGTAGGCAAAATATCTATGTGAAATGTAATTATGGATGTCATATGATGGAGCCAATATGATGTGTTCTTCATGATATGTCTTTCATTTCTCTTTATCCCAATTATCGTTCATGTTATGCGCGGCTCACGTTTTCAATTATGTTTTTTTAAAAAAATGATTAAGGAACTTGAAGCAAAGAGTAAAGTCTAGTAATTAATCAGATATGACCTAGGTGTATTGGGTTAATTATTAGGTGTTACATTTGTCCATTCACCATTAGCTCTGATTAAAGCAAAGAAGATCAAAGGAAAGTCTAGAAACTAAAACAACCATGTTTAACCATCTGTTGAGACCCGAGAACCTTAAAGGCTGAAGACACTCAAGACATTTAGAACCAAAGTCCAGAACCCTAAACCACAAGAGACCCTGTTCCATCGTCAAACATTTGTTCATTGCCGCCTCATTGCCGTCGCCTTGTACTAAGACCCATAACCGTCACAGCCTCATTCACGTTTGCAACCTATCACAACAAGACCATCACCACCATAGCCACCGTCGCCATCGCAGCTCTAGGTGAGACTCTCCAAACTCAAGCCTACTATTATCTTTTAGTTTTAGCCAAAATATGAAAAAGAAATATCACACTGCTTGTTTTACTTTCATCTTTGTTGCACACTAGATCATTTTTGGGTATTGGTTAATTTATTTCTCTTTTGTTTCTATTCTAATTCATCTTAGCTTTCATCTCTTAATTTCAATTCTTGAATCTATATTCTAAAGTTAAACGATGTAGGATAATTTGTTAGTTGTTATTGTTAGAACTTTGGTAACCAGTACTAGTGAAGTTAATGAGGTGAGGTAATACATTCTATTCTCCAGGTTAGAATAAACAATGATAAATCTCTCACTTTATTAGTCATGCTATTCTGATTCTGTCACCTTTCCAAAACCCTAATCCCCCATACCACCTTCATCTTCTTGTTCTTCTTCTTGGACTCTAAAGTTGGAGTAGTTAGTAGTGGTAGGCTACAAAATAACAACAATGGGTGGAGAGAGGAAGAAAAGGAATGTAGAGAAGGGTTCAGATAGCGACGATAATGGGTTCAGCAGCTACAAAAATAAAAACAAAAACAACAACAACAACAAGAAGCTTTTTCTTCTTCTTCTTCCAATTTGAATAAGAAAGTGAAGATGGAGATCTTACTTTCGATGATAAAGAACAAGGAGAAGTGGTCCCAGGTTCACGCAAAGCTCAAGCACCAAAAGAAGCTTGACAAGCGCAAAAACAAGAGCTTTTGAGCTTGGTCAAGAGGTCCAATTCAATTCTCTAAAAAAATTCATTGAATTTGAAGTTTTTGAATTCGATTGGATTGAAAATGCATGTGCTTAATTGTGAGAAAAATAATCATTTTTTAAAAGCAATTTTAAGACGATTTTGAACTCAAAATAAACTTATTTAAACACATCTGAATTGAATTAGGTTGAATTGAAAATAATCATTTGTTACTCCTTAATTTTGAGAAAATAATCGTCTTTTTTCCTATGAAAAAAGCTATTTTAAGAAGATTTTGAACTCAAAATAAGCTTATTTGAACACACCTTAATTGAATTGGATTTGATTGAAATTGCATGTTTCATGTTTGTTATAGCTTCATTTTGAGATATAATCCCTCTGTTTTTGTTAATAGTAAAAGCTATTTTTTTCCTCAAGCTTTTGATTACAAGCTGGTTTTGAAAGCTTAACCAAACATATCTACATTGAAATTTTCTTTGTTGTTTTTGTTTGTTTTGGTGTAGCCTGAGAAGATGGTACCTCGCACCATTGAGAACACAAGGGAATTCAACGAGACAATTTGCAAGCCTAATGATGAAGAGGTTTTCTTCTTACCCCTTTTTGGCAAACCCTGTCTTTTTTAAAAAACTTTAAAAAATAACTTTGAATTTTGTTTTTTGGTTTATTGAGCAGTTCAAACTCCAATAGATAGAATTAGAGTGAGAATAAGAATAACTAACAAGCAAAACTATTATAAGAATAGGGTTTAATGGGTTGTTTGTTGATATGATTTTGTTTGGATTATGATGCACTAATGCAGGGATCCTATCTTGTAAGGAAAAGGCTTAGTTATTGTTGTAGCAAATTGTGTACTAAATATTGTTATCTAATAAGTTTTTGTTATGCATGGACTGTGTGGTTAAGATTTCATTCCAACATGTAATTACAAAATATGAGCCTAGTTTGATATCCCTAGTTGACATGATGTTATAATCACCATCGTTGGTAATCTTACTTTTTCTGAATAATGACATGTGCATCCTTTGGGATTACTGATGCTAATTCTACAAATCTAACTTGGATCAAATGGTTCTAATTTGAATGAATATGCATGGCAAAAGTGCTTTTTGGTATTAACCAAGCGATCCTTTCCATTTAGTGGCTTCACCCTTGTCCATCACAAGTAACTATACTCTTTCTTTCTTTTTTCTTAAGCTTCAGTTTTGGGATTAATTGATTGACTATTACGTTTTTGCAAACAATTGAAATGAAGCTTGGGTTGTTTTAATCTTATTCATTTTTAATCTTTGTTTTTATTTTGTTGCATTGCGACTAGTCTAACATTGTTTCTTTCAACTACTTTCTTTGACCTGTTGTTTTTTTGTTTGCAGTTATTTGTTGGAAATGATGCCATTGAATTCAGTTCAATTTTAAACCAACAACAGACTCCCAAGATATTAATCACCACTTGCGGTTTCAATTCCATAGTATGTTTCCTACATGCTATTATTTGTGATCTCAAGTTTATGTTAGCATATTTCAACACATTGATATGCTCTTTCTTCAAAATCATGTGTTTCTCTTCCTTTTATTGTTTCAAACTCTTTCTTTTACTAATGTGTTTCCATCTTTTGGTTGAAAATGACTTGATCTGTAGAGGGACCCGCTTTTATATCAAAATTGCTTTCAATTATACCAAATGCACATTACTACAAAAGAGGAACCTATGATTTAAAAAAGGTAATAATGGGTATCTGTTCTGCTCCTTATGTGAGTGAAAAATATGGAGCTTGATTGATTTGAATTTTATTTTTGACTTCAATTTGAATTCAGATTGGAAAATATGCAAAGAATAATGACTTCACTTTGATTATAGATGTTCACACCAATCAGGGAACCAGGTAGTTGGTGCTTTTCAATAGAAGTCCTAGATAGATGTAGTGTGTTTTTCAAAATTGTTGATAAGATACTTTTATGCCATTTCCTTTCTATTTCAGTGTAGTGTGCTTACAACATCTTAACTCTCTCTCCATTGAATTGCAGATGCTCTATATCATTGGATTGCCTGATGGACCTACTACTCATTTCAAGCTCTCAAAGCTAGTTTTACGCAAGGATATCAAGGTCTAACTTTTATTGTTTATAAACATTATAATACATATGGGATCAGGTTGTCTGATTGAAGTTGGTATGTAGTTATCCATAAATTTTTTAGCATTGTTGCAAAATTTTCTCAAAGAGAAAGAAAAAGTTTTACGACACATTAAGTCAAGAGGCATTAGCCATTTAGGAAATGCTTTTGGTTTCTTTATTTTTTTCCGCTTATTATTAACCATAAAGAATAAATTATTGAAAGTCCTGACATAGTATTAACTATATCAGTGGTAACAGGAAAGATTGGTAGAGGGATTTATTTCTATTCATATTAAGCATGACATTTATATTGATGATAACAAGGTATTTAGCTTTTTTTATTACTTGTAACATCTGTTGCTTTATGGATTGCCGACTGTTCCTACAAACTAACACGTGTCTTTTTCAGTGTGCTTTGTCCTCACTCACACGCTTCATGGTAAAACTTCCCAGGAGGTCATCCATCCCAAAATTACCCCGCTTAACGCTTGAGTTCTTTCGTTATGGACTATCAAAAGAAAGATGCATCTTTGTGGCATAGGTACCAATCAATTCATATAAGCCTTCCTTAACTGTATAGTCCCATACCTATATAGACAGAATCATGGAACTCCAACCATCACAAGCCTAAGCTCGTGTTAAACAACTTCCCAACACGTCTGGGGTATTGAATTGGAAGGTCATTCTTCACTCTTATATGCTTCGTTTGTTGTTTAACATTTATATGTTACCGGATATGCTTTATTCTAAAGTCTTGTTATATTTAGATGCTTGGTGCAACTAAAATAATTTTATACTATTTGAGTTATTTTTATAAGAATTATTGTGAAAAAAGGCACAAATGAATATAAAGCTACCTTTCTTATTTCGCGAATATTGTTTTTTCAGTAATATATATCTTCTTTAGATCTTGGTGATTGGTGTGTCTATGCAATGATGCTTTGCATAATCTTCAACCTACCTTTTAATTCTCCTATTTATTCATTTCTTTGTTGATAGATTGATACAGTCACTTTTCCCACAAGATCCATAATTTAAAGGCCGATATGTAGTCACCTTCCACAACCAGAAAGACATCATATTCTTCTGCATTATCGGTACAATCTCCTATATGGCCATTTGTCTTACAATATTAGTGATTTCACCTAACTTCCATTATTTCTTCTACTAAGTTTCGGCTAACAAGAGGAACATCAGAGCCTTCATTTTCTCTTCTCAAAAACCTTAACAATCTTGAGGTTCAAGCTCAAAAATCCTAAGCCAAACCTTGTTAAAATCAAAATCTTCCTTCACTAGACTTGTTCTACACTTCAATCTCTACAAGTATAACCGATTAGAATCTCCAAATCTCACCTTAGTACCTCACCCATCACTGATTAGGGATGGTTTGAGTGTGTTCTAAGAGCTTTGGGGTGAAAGACTTTAATCTTGGAGCAAACTAGAGACAAGGATACATTAGCCTTCAAGAGTAGGGTTTTCTTTGCTTTTTGTTTTCAAATTTTTTCTGATGAGTTTTGATTGTGTTAGGTCCGAGATTTTTTATTATATTGGTTGATAATACATGGATATTGATGTATTAATTTTGGTGGTGTGTTTGGATGGTGTTAGAAAATCATTTTCATCAAAAGAAGTTTTGACTAGGCTTGAATTTTCAATAAGCAGGAAAATTTTGTGAATTTTCAGAAATATTTGTGGTCATGTTTATGAACTGAAAAAAATATATGTGAAGCTAAAATCTTAAATAACTACATGAATTTTCTTAGGCATTGGTTTTAAGGTATACTGCCTTAAAAAATTCAATACCAAAATGGGACTAATGTTGTCTGAATTGTTGAAACTGAAGCAATAAGATTGTCCGATTTTATTACCATAGCAAATGATTGAATTACATTTTGAAATTTTTACAAGAAATGGATAATATATTGAAATATCATTGTAAATTTTATTTTGAGTTGATTCAATCATTTGCTATGGTTAAAAATTATGAGAACCCTGGTTTGAGCTGTGAATATGTGGTCTCTAACCACTAAATTTGTACAATTTAGTTAATAGGGTTAGAAAGCTCTGTTTCTTGTGAAATTTTTACAAGTCTCTTAGACACATTGAAGTGTCATAGAAAATTTTTGTGACTCTTGAAATGGTCGCTTGATGTAGAAATTAAATGTTGTTACTAGAATAATAAATTTTCCAAGGAGCTAGAATGGCAAGAATGGCTTAAATTAATGATAGAATGGCATTTAGTCCAAGTATATGGCATATGAATGCATGCTAGTTGTTTCAAATAATTGCTTATGAGGCATGGGTGAGACTTTAATGTAATTGAATGCCTACATGTGATGTAAGCTTGTCTTTAAGAAAAGAAAAAGAAGTACATGATGCAATTATATGAGAAAAGAGAATGTATAAATTTCACTTGTGCATGTTTGAACATATGGGGAAAATAGAGACGAAGCTTAGGTGGGATAAAGAGGGAAGGCAAGAATAAGGACTTCCCTGAAAATTTTATGAGTTGGTAGACGTATCGGCTAGGAATAGAACTATGTGTGATTCAGAAATGGAAAAAATGAAGTCGATGATCACGAATAGGAATGAGCTCATATCCTAGCAATCTATTGTCCTTTGTGGAATTATCCACTACAGATACCTCTTGATGTGAAATTAAGCCTTCCTTATGTTAACGAAAAGAGAAAAATTCACGGAATTGGATTCTAGGGTTACCGAATAACAATGCATAAATTATTACTGTGGTTGCACTCTTATTTCACATGATGTGCATACTTTAGTATTAATGCATATAATTTTGTATGAATATTCTTAGGTGAATGAACTTATTGTTTATATTCTGCATCGTATTTGGGATTACCCTGAGAATTTTATAGTATTCTTATCCTTACAGTTACATGTACTTGTATACTCAGATTTAGCTTGGATGCCGCCACTAGTATTCTTCCTTGATTTGCCACAGTGGGTATGGCATTATGACCAGCACTTGATTCCTTGTATGTTGTAGGTTACTCACAGGTCCTTCAGTGTATTAGTCTTTACTGCGAGTTTGACCCTACTTTTCGTATGATAGTGTGCCCCTTCATATGGCACACCTAGAGGTATTTGATATCCCAATTACTCCAAGCATCTTCTAGCAGATGCACCCTCCTCTTCATCATCATCCTCAAACTTAGACCCACCCGAGGGTCCTGCGGAGGCGAGGTTATCATACCGATGGCCAATGGCTTCCTATAGGAGGACGCGAGGTTTTCAGGGACTCTTGGCTTGTACATAGTAGTAGTGTAGTGTTAGGACTTTACTAGCCTACAGAATATACTAGTAGATGCTTTCAGGTCCGTTTGTATCTATATGTGATTTTGTTGGACCAGGATTAGGCTAGGTTTTTAGGCTATGGCTAGTCCTTTTGATACTAGTCCCTGACTAGCTTAGGAGTTAACTAGTTTGTTTGCTAGTATGATGTATATATTGTAGACTTGGAAATGATGTTCATATATGGAGATACAAACTTTGAAACATATATGTCTAAATTACTTTATTGCATTGTATTTTGACTAGTATAGACTATGAACGTAAGTAATACTTTGCTAATTACTATGTTAATACTCAGATAGAATATGGTAATTAAGAGGGTGTTACATTATGGTATCAAAGCCAGACTATCCTATAAGCCTGAGGATTAGACTGACTATGCTTTTGTAGCAAGCTTCATGCATTATGATGCATATATTTATATATATGTGTGTGTGTGTGTGTGTGTGTGTGTGTGTGTGCGTGTGATTGGTTAGAAATGTTGTGGGTTTGCCATACTTAGCCTGTATTGAGCCTGATCAACTCAATATTTTGTTTGGTGAAATAGGAATCAATGACTTTAAATCGGCATACTAGGAGCGGAGTAGGAAATGAAGCCTGTAACACCCTAATAATTAACCTAATACACCTAGGTTGTATCTGATTAATTACTAGACTTTACTCTTTGCTTCAATTCTTTCATCATACTTTGAAAATACTTAGTGAAATTACGAGCCATTTTTTTAAAAAATATAATTGAAAACGTGAGTCGCACATAACGTGAACAATAATCGAAATAAAGCGAATAACGTGCAGATATAGCATGAAAAACACATCATATTGGCTCCATCATATAACATCCATAATTACATAACACATAGATAGTTTGCCTACTAACAGAATAAGACTAGGTGTAGGCAATCTAATAAAATATAAATAATATATGGATGGAAGGACACCCATTAATGGCACCTAGTAATAACACTCCAAGGATAGGGATAGATATCCAAGTTCACGCGCAAAGTTTAGCGATACGTTCCTCAAGGATAATAAGCTGGTTCACCAGATCAAGTACATTTACCAGGTGAGAGCATCAACGGGAATCACGAATATCACCATCACTTTTTGAAGACGAGATGGAAAGAAAAGAAGAGGGAGTGAGAAACTTTTATAAGAATCTCAGTAGGGTACTTACCTCATATGCATCGTGTCATCATCATCGTCCTCAGGAACCTCGGGGTTATTATGAAATAGTGAGCATCCTAAGATTGATTTATTAAGTTTGAAAATATACTTTACCGAGGTTCGTCGGTTTTAATCATGCGTCTTATAATGCATCATAAACTTGACATGTGATGTTTATAATGAACTTTTCTTTTCATATATAATAACATAATTATGCATAAAATCACATCATATTCCTCATCATCATTTCATAATACTATGCATAGCAGAACATCATATTTCTCATCATCATCTTATAAATACTATGCATAGCAGAACATCATATTCATATAATGCATTTACTTAGTTTCTTAGGTGACTTAAAGTTACTTTCATCATCATTTTCCTGGGCCACCCTATACTCCACCTTTTTGGGAGTAATCTAGGTTATGATCTCATACCTTACTAGTCGTCACCAGCACATACTTATCCCTTTTGATAAGTAAAATTCCTCTACCCTTTTGAGAGAACGACTAGGGGCAAGAATCACCTTTTCACCGCCTATAGTTTGAGGGTCCAAAGGATCATTTCTCAGGATCACCTTTTCACCACCTATAGTCTGATGGGTCCAAAGGGTCATTTCCTCATATATTTTGAGTCACTTTTAAGTCTTTGCATGTTATATCATAATACAATTCTCAATTCATAATCATTTATAACATTTTCTCGTTTATAAATTTTATTCTGGAATAATATATATACCAACTGTAATCATGCATCTGGAGATTCCCAGGAAGAGGTGGGTCACAAATGGACACGCTTAAATACCAAGTCTTTCCTAGCCAGAACCTTTCCAAATTACACTTTTAGGTAATATACTTTCTTCCAGCAACAAGGGTAAATTTTTAAATAACAAAGAATATTTTATTATTTTATGCATAAGTATTCTCATTGTTTGTAACAGCAACTATAACATGCAAGCCTGGAAATCATTCAATGATATCAAATACTTAATAAGCATCAAATCACTACATAGACTTATCATTTCAAACTTCAAAGAACCATCATAATAAATTCTTACCAAAACGTCTTAAACAACCGAAACTTTAGAATCGGGTAACCTCAATTACCAAACTAATTAATCATGCATCTAAATAATTCATTATCATCATTACCATTAATTATAAGCCTTAAGAACATTATTAAACTATATGGGACAGCATAGGCAGCAAGTTATATTTAGGGCTTCACGTGTGCTAAAAATTGCATTTTTAACCCCTTTGATTACGGCTAAAATTAATTACTAAACCAATTATGAATCATTCTCCCTTATCTAACCATAATAGAACCTGGTTATTAAGGCCACTAAAGGCTCTGACAGAATGCATAAATTTCATTCTCTAAAGTTCTAGAAATCTTGCTTTTATGGTTTTCTAGGAAGCTAGTTTTATCTCTAACATGCATAGAATCATTCCTTTAGCAATAAACCATAATTATCACAACTTCAAACATATTAAACCATCATCATACAGTAGTACTAAACTCAGATTAGTGGCTGAATTATGAACCTCACATAATTGCTTAAAATTACATTTTAAGTATATGTAAGATACTAGTTTCCCATAAAATCTTTGCAAAGCTTTAAAACTCTTTTAGAAACTAATTCTTTTTGTTAATCTTGAAAGAAATTATAGAACTAAATCAGTAGCTATTAAAATCACTTTGGGCCTACCTTAATTATGAGGCCGATTTATATATTGAAAGAATCTTCACGATTAAAATTCTCACTTAAGATAAAAGGAGCAAGTCTTGAGCTTTAGAGATTTAGATGATAACTAGAATCATAAACATGCTATGTAACCTCATTTTAATCGTGTCTTTATAAGGTGATAACTTTGAATTATAAACATGATATGTAAGAAAGGCGGTAGTCCGCCTGGACTAGTGGAGGGAGAAGAGAATCTTAAGAAACCCGTAGTCACTAGACCGGTGAAGGGAGAAAAGAATTCTTATTACATCTTATTAAGCTCCAAACTCAAGACTTCTTAAAGAATGAATTCTTTGACTCCAATAATCTTAAGGAAATTGAAAGTGAGCTTTAAAGTTCTTATTACCATGGTTCCAACTTTGTTTGTGATACTTGGGCGAGTCTTTGAGCTCTAGGATCTTTAAGTGATGACATAAAATAAACATGCCATGCATTGATTCTTTTAGCCATTATAAAATAAAGTGAGAGCATAAAATAAATATGAGATGCATCCTCTTTATTATCTTTGAAGATTAAGTGACAACTTGAAACATAAACATGAAATGCAAGCTTGGAAATTTAAACATGAGAATGCAAGTTCATTTATTCATTCTTGAGAATTTAGTGATGACATAGAAAGTAAACATGGTTATGCAAGGCATAAACTTAAATATGGATGCAAGTTCATTTTATTTCTTTACTAGAGCTCGTCCAAGACTTTAGAGAAATATAAATTCAACCCAATATATCTTAGCAAGACAAAGTGAAAAATACATCTTTCAAGTTCTAAACTTAAGATCTTTATTTTTACATCATAAAAACATCATTCTTTAAAGTTTTGCATCAAGTGGAATTTTCCTTTCCTTTCCCTCATTCAACCTAAGTCTTGTTTCTGTTTTGTCCATATGTCAGAACATGCACAATTTAAGTTTATACATTCTCTTTTCCTTTTCCAAATGCATGCATGAAGCACAAGTAGGCATTTCATTTACAATGAAATTTCAATCATGCCTCATAAACCACTCTTTACTTCCTCTAGTATGCATTTATATGTCACAAGTCACATGGCCAAATATGTAACATTAAGTATTCATATCATACTAGAACCAAAATGCCATTGTTTCATCAATTCAAAGCATTGTTGCACTTCCAACATAATGGTAGATTTCACACATTCATAGCACAATTTAGTTGCACATCAAAAAATTAATTTAGAAGCTATGAAAATTCTCAACAACACTTCAATGTGTTAACAAGGTTGCATAAAAATTTCAGAGCAAAAAGAGTTCCCTAACTAGGTTGAAAAAATTAGAAAATTTTAGTGCTCAGGAACCCCTTAACCTAGCTTAGAACCTAAAATGCATAATTTTTAGCTCTAGAAAATGATTGAATTAACTCAAAATTAAAATCACAGTTATACTTCAAGATGTTATCAACACTCTGTAAAAATTTCAAGTGATTATTCAATAATTTGGTATGGTAATAAAATTAGCAAAGTTTATAGCTTCAGTTCCAATAATCCAGGCAACACATAGTTCACTTCGGTTTCTGATTTTTTTTAAAGAATTAGGAGGCCAAATCAGAGCCCAAGAAAATTTGTGGAACTAGCTAGGATGTTACCTTCAACATATATTTTTTCTAGCTCATGAAAATACCCACAATTCTCTCAGAAAATTCGTGATCAGTGGCTGCCTGTGTAAAAATCGAAAATCCAGCAACAAGGTTCAAAATCTCTTTTCAACAAAATGACTTCTAACCTCATCCAAACACTCAAGAAAAATTAACTCATCAATATCAATGTATTGTCAACCAATACAATGAAAAATTTTGGACCTAACTCAATCATATCAGAATAAATTTGAAGAGAAAAGGCAAAGAAAACTCTACTTTTGGTGACCAAATGAATCCTTGGTCCCAAGGTGCTCCAAGGTAGCTTCCTTTCACCCCCAAGCTCCCAAAATCAACTCCAACACCTTCCTAACTCAGTGAGAGTGAGGTAGCAAGGTAAGGTTTACTGAGGAACAAAGATTTTAATTGGTTGGATTTGTAGGGCTTGATTTTGTGAAGGAAATTGGTAATTTTAACAATTCTAAACTAAGATTTTTGAGGTTGCAAGCTTGGAACCCTCAAGGAATGAAAATGGAGGCTGATATTTCTCTTTGAGTGCTGGCCGAAATTAGGAAGAAGAAATGATAAGGTTAGGTGGCTTGTGTTTATCCTATTGTAAAGTTTAGATATTATATAATGTAAGCACATAATTCTTAAAGGTAGAAAATAAAATGGATGGCTAGGATTTAATCTTGGATTTCAAGATTAAATCTTGGCCTTCCACATGTCTTAAATAGATATACATTATCCATTTGTAGTGATTAAAATATCTTTCATGTTAAAAATCACACACCGAAATCTTCCTGAATGAGTAAACGCCGTACCGATTAAACCGATATTATCCGAAAATTAATTCTAAAATATAAAATTTTCATTCCCACATATTTCTAACCTTATTTCCATGTTTTCCTAATTTCGGGCATCTCTAGGGCCCGAATCAACTAGCGGGGCAGTGGGGACCATAAGGTTACTATTCACCCGACTCGAAATTTTTTTTTTTGACAGGTCCGTTGGGCCACCCTCATCATTGCTAAACTGTTAGATCTTTGAAATTACAACTAACAAAGCTCAAATTAATTTTTAAATAATTTTTTAGGGTGTTATAGAAAATGAATAGGCGCAACCCATCGACCCACGAAATGATAGGACTGGTTGGTAGGATCGAAATGCATTTCCCATGTGGGAGCCTCAAGGTAAATCATGAATATGGCCATCGCCTCTGAAGACGAAATGGAAAGAAAGAGAGGAAAATAAGAAATCTGAACATGAGTCGCGGGTGGACTCTTGTCTCTAGACATGTGTCATCATTTTCGTCTTCAGGAACCTCGGGTTTTATTATGAAAATAATGGACATAATAAGATTTATTTATTGAATTTAAAAGCTATTAACCGAGGTCCATGTCTTTTAGCATGATTTTTAATGCTATGAGTGCATCATAAATGCATGTTAATACTATATAAACACATATCGTAATAGTCATCATAATAAATCAACATGGCATAAAGAACACAAGCTATCATAACTTAGCCTTTCCTCTTTAATAATCTTAGGTGACTTAACTTTCTTGGTATCTTCTAAGGGCCACCCTACTACTATATTCTCTTGAGAGTTCTAGGCTATGAGCTCATACCTAACTAGTCGTCACTAGTCTAGTGCGGGATGGGCACAGGATCACCTTTCATAACTATTAATTCCTGGAGTCTAAAGGATCACCTCTTTGGGTCACCTCCTATAACCATTAATTCCTAAGTCTGAAGGATCCTCTTGTTAGATCACCTCTCATAACCATTAATTCCTGAAGTCTAGAGGATCATTTCCATGCATTTTATGTCACCTTTAGGATTAGCACGTTATTTAGAGACACAAACATAAGCACACGGTCATAACCATCATCCTAGCTCATGGTCCAACATTTTATGTACAAGAATAAAATTGAAACAAGAAAAAGATAATAATAAAATTTTGAAAAAATCAATTTTGGCTTGATAGCTGTTAGCTATGCTAACATATCCCTTGGTGCAATGAAGAACTCAAAGCCACGTTGTTCTGAATAAAATATTTATTGGTTGATTGATTTTATTTCCTTTGAAAAAGAATTGAGAATATCAAACTGACCAAAAACATTAAGTATCAATAGAAAAATAATTTGTATCAACATTGCTGAATACATGTAGATCTACAAGAATATTATAATTATAGACAAAAATAGCATATATAATATTTGATCATGTAGTTTTTAATGATAATAAACAATCCGCAACATAACATTGTCATCATATATAACACCTAGTGCAAAAGAAAATGTGTAGACAGGATAAAATAAAATAATAAAGTAATTAACACTTAGCAATATATCCTTTAAAGAATGCTATATAAAACCTAGTATTAAAACTGTAACACCCTAATAATTAACCCAATACGCCTAGGTCGTATATGATTAATTACTAGACTTTATTCTTTGCTTCAGTTCCTTAATCATGCTTTGAAAATACTTAGTGAAATTACGAGCCACTTTTTTTTAAACATAATTGAAAACGTGAGCTGCGCATAATGTGAATGATAATCGAAATAAAGCGATAACGTCAGATATAGCATGAAAAACACATCATATTGGCTCCATCATATAACATCCATAATTACGTAACACATAGATAGTTTGCCTACCAACGAATAAGACTAGGTGTAGGCAATCTAACAAAACAAATAATATATGGATGGAAGGGGTGTTTTTCCTAGTTAGCTTGGTCAAGGGGTAGGGAAATCTGGAAAATCCCTTGATGAACCGACGGTAATAACCAGCTAAACCCAAAAAGCTCCTTACTTCAGTTACCGTGGTTGGTCTTTCCAGTTCACGGTTCCACCTTACTAGGATCTACAGCAATTCCTTTCTTAGATACTACATGCCCTAAAAATTTCACCTCATCCAACCAGAATTCACACTTAGAAAGCTTGGCATATAGTTTCTTTTCCTTCAAGATCTCTAGTACTATGGTTAGGTGGCGTTCATGCTCCTTGTGGGTCTTAGAGTAGATGAGAATATCATCTATGAAGACAACCACGAACTGATCTAAATAGGGCCTAAAGATCCTATTCATGTAATCCATAAAAATTGCGGAGCATTGGTTAATCCAAAGGACATTACTCCAAACTCAAATGGCCGTATCGAGTGCGAAAGGCCGTTTTCAGTATATCTTCATCTCTCACTCTAATCTGGTGGTATCCTGACCTCAAATCAATCTTAGAAAACACTCCTGCATCTTCAAGCTGGTCCATCAAGTCATCTATCCTAGGCAAAGGGTATTTGTTCTTCACTGTCACTTTATTCAATTGCCTATAGTCAACACACATCCTCATACTTCCATCCTTTTTCTTCACAAACAACACAGGGGCTCCCCAAGGTGATGCACTAGGCCTAACAAACTTTTTCTCCAATAAATCTTCCAATTGAGCTTTTAACTCGGTCAACTCTAATGGGGACATCCTGATGGGGCTATGGATATGGGTCCTACACCCGGAAGCAATTCTATGGAAAACTCTATCTCTCTTGGGGGAAACTCTGTATCTCATCTGGAAATACTTCGGGATAATTCCTTACTATTGGTATCTTATCAATACTTTGCTCAAAGTCTACATCACTAGCGGCTAGGAAAATATAGCCTTTACTTTCACCCTTACCAGTCCATTTCCATAGCAGTTATGTAGACTTATAGGTTTCTTAGGTTCAATGGGCATAGGAAGAAACGTGATGGTTTTCTCATAGGTTTAACAGTACACGGTTGGCCTCAAGCCAATCCATGCCAAGAATCACATCTAAACCTCGCATGGGTAAACAAATAAGGTCTAAAACAAAGGATCTATTTCCTATAACAAAATTGCAATCTAAACAACATTTACAAGTCCTAACGGGTTTTCCAGGAGGGTAGAACAACAAGATCAAAAGGAAGCTTAGTCACATGCAAGTTAAGGCTTTTAACACATGAGTGGGAAATAAAAGAATGGGAAGCGCCAGAATCATATAGTACAATTAAGTTTTTACCATACATATTACACTTACCTTCCACGAGATTCCGTGACTTCGTCGTTTCTTCTACATTAACAGTAAAGACCCTTCCTTGGTATTGCGGCTTGGGATTGGGGGTTGACGGGTTCCTCTCTGTGCATTCTCGAGAGTAGTGGCCTGGCTTTCCACACTGGTAGCAAACATTTGTTTCGGCTCGACATGGCATGCTTCCATGATTCTTGCCGCACTTGGGACATTCCGTGGATGGTAGGGGTCGTGGAGGTGCTGCTGGACCTCTTTGTGGTGCTTTCCCCTTGTTGTTGTTATTGTTGTTGCGATTGTTGTTGGGGTTATTATAGCGGTTGTTGTTGTTCGGCCTTCCTTGTTGAAAGTTCCTTTGTGGACCTTGGGGTCTCGATTGAGGTGGAATGCGGGTCGATTCTCCTCTTGAACCTGACCTTGAGGTGTCAGCTTCTTGGTGATATTATCAGACGTTGAGGTGCTCAGTTTTCTGCCCTTCTTCAATGATACGGCATTTGTTAACTAGAGTAGAGAAATCCCTAATCTCCAAATGCGCAACCTCCACATTGAGCTCCGCCTTTAATCCTGACTCGTATTTAATGCATTTTCAATACTCGTCGGGTTACCCTGATACATCCTTGAGAACTTAATAAGTTCTTCAAATCTGGCAGTGTCCTGAGCCACATTCATATTTCCTTGGACAAGTTGCATAAACTCAATGTCCTTGGCATTTTTGACCGACTCTGGAAATACTTCTCATAAAAATGGACCTTAAATAGTTCCCAATCAATGTCCATGTCGGTCGCCTCCAGGAGCCTTCGGCACCTGTCCACCAAAAGCCGGCATCACCTTCAAGCATATGGATAGCGAAGGTGACCTTCTGCTCCTCTGAGCATGGGACTACAGCAAAGACCTTCTCAATATTCCAAATCCATTCATCTGCAACATTTGGATTAAGGGTCCCTTTGAAAGCTGGTGGGTTCGCCCTCGAAACTCCCAAAACGAGCATGTTAGGAAATCTCATGGCCTTGATTCGCATTAGCTTGATGATCTTGATCCATTCGATCCATCATCATTCTCATTGTCCTTGCCATATCGCGGAGTGCTTCGCAGTTTGTTGTTCTGGTTATTCTCTGTGCGCGTTCCTAGTCTTGTCGACGTGCCATTGGTCCCTATACACACAAAACAGGCAACACTGAGGTGATCAGGCTCAACATTCCATGCAAAGTGAGCAAGTTACCATGGCACGTGCAACATACAGCAGTCATGCATCTCTAATCATCAAGCTCATCCTAATGATAAACATATACACATGACATTTCTAACATATTATGCTTAAGAAGCATAGCCAGTCCAATCCTCAGGCTCCATGAAACGAAACTCTGATACCAAAGTGTAACACCCTAATAATTAACCCAATACACCTAGGTCATCTGATTAATTACTAGACTTTACTCTTTGGTTCAGTTCCTTAATCATGCTTTGAAAATACTTAGTGAAATTACGAGCCATTTTTTTTTAAACATAATTGAAAACGTGAGCCGCGCATAACGTGAACGATAATCGAAATAAAGCGAATAACGTGCAGATATAGCATGAAAAACACATCATATTGGCTCCATCATATAACATCCATAATTACATAACACATAGATAGTTTGCCTACCAACAGAATAAGACTAGGTGTAGGCAATCTAATAAAACAAATAATATATGGATGGAAGGACATCCATTAATGGCACCTAGTAATAACACTCCAAGGATAGGGATAGATATTTGAAATATACGAGTGAAACTAAGGATCAAGTTCAGCTACCCGGTGAAAGCCTCAATGTGATTCACGAACGCTTCCTTCTTTTCTGAAGACGAGATGGAAAGAAAAATAGAGGGAGTGAGAAACTTATAAAAAGAATCTCAGTAGGGTACTCACCTCATGATGCATTGTGTCATCATCATCGTCCCCAGGAACCTTCGGGTTATTATGAAATAGTGAGCATGCTAAGATTGATTTATTAAGTTCGAAAATATACTTTATCGAGGTTCGTCAGTTTTAATCATGCGTCTTATAATGCATCATAAACTTAGCATGTCATGTTTATAATGAACTTTTCCTTTCATCAACACATCATATTCCTCATCTTCATATCATAATAATATGCATAGAAGAACATCATATTTCTCATCATCATCTCATAAAATGCTATGCACAAAAGAACATCATACCATAATAGCTATGCACAAGACATGGTGCACATATTTCATTCCTTTAGTGTCCTAGGTGACTTAAAATCTTGTCATCATCATCATTATTTTCCTTGGGCCACCCTATACTCCACCCTTTTGGGAGTAATCTAGGTTATGAGCTCATACCTTGCTAGTCGTCACCAGCACATACTTATCCCTTTTGATAAGTAAAAATTTGTCTCTACCCTTTTGAGAGAACGGACTAGGGGGCAAGAATCACCTTTTCACCGCCTATAGTTTGACGGGTCCAAAGGATCATTTTCTCATATATTTTAAGTCACCTTTAAGTCTTTGCATGTTATATCATAATACAATTCTCAATTCATAATCATTTATAACATTTTCTCGTTTATAGTCTTATTCTGGAATAATATATATACCAACTGTAATCATACATCCGGAGATTCCAGGAAAGAGAGGTGGGTCACAAATGGACACGCTTAAATACCAAGTCTTTCCTAGCCAGAATCTTTCCAAATTACACTTTTACGTAATATACTTTCTTCCAGCAACAAGGGTAAATTTTTAAGTAACAAAGAATATTTCATTATTTCATGTATAAGCATTCTCATTGTTTGCAACAACAACTATAACATGCAAGCCTAGGAATCATTCAATGACGTCAAATACTTAATAAGCATCAAATCACTACATAGACTTATCATTTAAAACATCAAAGAGGCATCATCATAAATCCTTATCGAAAGCCGTCTTAAACAACTGAAACTCTAGAATCGGGCAACCTCAATTATTGAACTAATTAATTATGCATCTAAGGGATTTATTACAATCAATTATAAGCCTTAAGAACATTATTAGACTATATGAGGCAGCATAGGCAGTAAATCATATTTAAAGCTTTACAAGTTGCTTTATGTAGCTAATTTCACTTCTAACATGCATAGAATTATTCCTTATCAATAAACATAATTATCACAACTTCAAACATATCAAATCATAGTAATACTAACTGAGATCAGTGGCTGAATCATGAACCTCACATAATTGCTTAATATCTTATTTTAAGTACATGCAAGATATTAGTTTCCCGTAATATCATTTTAAGCCTTAAAACTCTTTTAGAAACTAATTCTTTTTGGTAATCTTGAAAGAAATTATAGAACCAACTTAGTAGCTATTTAAAAATTACTTTAGGCCTACCTTAATCATGAGGTCAATTTATACATTGAAAGAATGTTCATGATTAAAATTCTCACTTAAGATAAAAGGAGCAAGTCTTGAGCTTTAGAGATTTAGTGATAGCTAGAATTATAAACATGCTATGCAACCCATTTTAATCTTGTCTTTATAAGGTGATAACTTGGAAATATAAACATTATGCAAGAACTGAAGCGCGGTAGTCGCACTGGACAAGTGGAGGAGAAGAGAATCTTAAGAACTGAGCGGCGTAATGCAAGGACCAGTAGAGGGAGAAGAGAATCTTAATAAAAGAGAAATAAGAAACCGGAGCGGCGGTAGTCCGCATTGGACCGGTGAAGGGAGAAGAGAATTCTTATTAAGCTCCAACTCAAGACTTCTTAAAGAATAAATTCTTTGACTCCAATAATCTTAAGGAAATATGCATCCTTAGGATACTACCATTTTCCAACTTTGCTTGTGATACTTGGGCAAGTCTTTGAGCTCTAAAATTCTTAGGTGATGACATAATAATAAACATGCCATGCATTCATTCTTTTAGCCATTATAAAATAAAGTGAGAGCATAAAATAAATATGAGATGCATCCTCTTTATTATCTTTGAAGATTAAGTGACAACTTGAAACATAAACATGAAATGCAAGCTTGGAAATTTAAACATGAATATGCAAGTTCATTTATTCATTCTTGAGAATTTAGTGATGACATAGAAAGTAAACATGGTTATGCAAGGCATAAACTTAAACATGGATGCAAGTTCATTTTATTTCTTTACTAGAGCTCCTCTAAGACTTTAGAGAAATATAAATTCAACCCAATATATCTTAGCAAGACAAAGTGAAAAATACATCTTTCAAGTTCTAAACTCAAGATCTTTATTTTTTACATCATAAAAACATCATTCTTTAAAGTTTTGCATCAAGTGAATTTTCAAGCTTTAGAGGCCTAACTTGTGATGGATTTACAACCCATACTCAAGGTCCTCATCATCAAGCCATCATTTCATTCCTTCTTAGGCCATTTGGCCGAAACCATGGAAGAAAAAAATAAGGAAAGAAAAACTGAAATTATAAAGCTTTAAAAACTAGTGAAACCTTCAAGTTTTAGAGGTCTAACTTGTGAAGGCTTTGTAACCAACACTCAAGAACCTCATCATCAAACCATGGTCTCATCATAATCTAAGCCATAAGGCCGAATTACTCAAAAGAAAGAAGGAAGAAAATTGAATTGAAAAAGCCATAGAAATGTTCATTGATTCAACATTTTTGAGCTAGAAACATAACTTGTCATAGCATAAAATGAACTTAGAAACAACACCCTACCTAATTTGATTTGAAGGAAAGGAATAGGACTTGGTTTCCTTGAGTGAAATGAAAGAAAATCTCTTTGAGAAATGGGAGCAGAAATTTCGGCCAAGGAGGAGGATGAAAGAAAGCTTTTGGTGCTCCTAAAACTAGAATTTGTGTAAGTTATGAGCAAGGCTTCCAAGGCTCCTCAAGTAAGCATATTTATAGAGGAATTCAAGCTCATGTATGATAAGAGGAGGAGGCATAATTTTTGGATTTTTCATGGGGAACAAAGGGAGGAAAATCATGTCTTGTTTAAGGCATGTTTTATGCCATGTTTTAGGGAATTTTTTGGCATTTTGTTTTAGTGCATTATCTTGCAATAATTCTAATGATTATGGCTGAATTATTTCGTGCATTACAGCCTCATGGAAGAGGGTTTTGTGTGTTCCATGTATTATTTAGGTGTAGGCAAGGTATTCATGCAATTTAGAGAATTTACGGTTAAGGGCTTAGGTGAATTAGTAAGCAATTTGAGTGTTTTAAAGCAATTTTAGGTTCTAATCAATTTAAATAAATAATTTTGACTATAGATTAATAATTAGAATTTAATAAGCTTTAATTTGAGCCTAATATTGCTTAAGTTTCGTTAGATGAATCAAAAATCTCAAAATTTGTAAAATTGCACAAAGGGGCAAAACGGTCATTTTACTTAAAAATTGCCTGAGACCACCCGAGCTTAACCAATGGTTAATCATGGCTTAAAAACACCTTTTAAAACATTTTAGTGAGGTTCGGGCTAAGTCGGCACGCAAATCGGGTTAAAACGGCCGCATGGGCGTTTTGGTCATTTCGCGTCAGAGCTCAAAATTATGATTGTTCTCCTCTATTAACACACATAACACAAACAATCCCTTATTATTCTCAAAACATCCCCTTGAGGATGGGTGGGGCCCACGATCCTCATTTTCTGAGTAAAATAACCTCGGGGCATTTTGGTCATTTTACACGTCCAGAAATCGGGGTTTGCAATACTTGCACGAATTGCTCCTAATTTCTCTTCTAACGTTATATTCCTTTATTGAGTGTTTGGTCTCAAATTTTATATAATATTTACCTACGATAATTCGGTAATTTGTAATACCCAATTTTCCTGTATTGAGTGTAAATGACCAAAATGCCCTAAGGCCATTTTACCCGAAATTTAAGGGGCTTCGGCCATCCTCGAATGGGTCAACTCAATGTTTGAAGGGGGTTGTACCTGTTATGTTTGATATAGAGGTGAAAATCGTTTTCTAAACTTTCGGCTCAAAATGACCAAAATACCCCTGCGTGCTCTACACGGGTAAAAGGTGCCGTTTGAGCCCAAATTTTCCAGGAAGTTTAGAATGATGTTTTAGAGTAATATTTGATGTTTAGCCGGGCCAGAAGGTCCCGAGCAGTTTAGTGCAAATTACCGTTTTACCCTAAACAGTGTACAGTGCGCCTAATGAAGCAATAGCCGAACCTAAGCAATATTAGGCTCTAATCGAAGATTAATTTATTTCGATAATTAATCTAGAGTCAAAATGATTTATTAAGGTTGATTAGAAACTAAAATTGCTTAGTCAAGTTCTAATTACATTCTTTAATTCAAGATGTCTAATCAAAAAGTAATGAATAGTGTTTTTCTCTCTCCAATTTCCTTAGATCAAGGAAATTTGTCTACCACCTTTTTGACCAAAAGAATTATTTTAAAATTGTTAATCTAGTTAGAATTTTCCCCCAAAAGCCACAAATTTTGAGTTCAAATTTCATCCAAAAAGGCTATGCAAAAGCTAGGATTTGACTACACCTAAGCTAGCACTTTAACCAAGCTTCCAAGACAAGCTTTGGAAGATATTTTCCTTCCCTCCAAGGCCAATGAATTTCGGCCAGCCCTCCCCTTAAATTAGCCACAACATTTCATTCTTTATAAATACCACACCTTGGAAAGCTTGGACACTTTTTTGATCATTTGCTAAGTTGAGTTTCCTTGCACTTTCTCTCATTTTCCCTTCCTCTAAGTTCTTTTTCTTCCTTCCTCAAAGAACCACCACCACCACCTTGAGCCACCACAAACCACCTCAAACCACCACTCTCATACCTTAGAACACCTCCTAAACACCAAACCTCACCATTTCCAAGCTTGCATCCTCAAGGAAAAATCATCTTCCTTGAGAACCTTTGAAGGCCGAATCCTTGTTGCTCACCAAGAGAAGATTTTGTCTTCTCATTTCCTTGCAAACTCAAGCTTTCTTTCAAAGCTTTCAAGATTTCACTTGGTAGGGGTTTTCTTTCAAGTTTTCTTTACTTTCTTTGAGAAAAGTTTCTAGTTTTCTCTTGGTTTCAAACTCTTTTTCTTCCCTTTGTATTTTCGGCCATGAGGCCATTGTACAAACCAATCTTTAGCTTGATGATGAGGTCTCATGGAGATAGTTTGGTGTTTGCCATGAGAGAAACCTCTAAAGCTTGGATCTTGGTCTAGGACCATATACAAACTCGGTTTTTTCCTTTTCTTTGCAAGTTCAAAGTTTTGGTTTTTCATTTCCTTTCCTTTATGATTCGGTTCCTCCTTGGTTTTTCCTAGTTCAAAGTTTTGGCCTTCATTCCTCTAAGGTTTCGATTTTTCCTTTTTGCCTTGTTCAAGCTTTGGTTTTTATTTCTTTTTCTTCAATGGTTTCGGTTTTTCCTTTCCTCTCTTGAACAAAGTTTGCTAAAAATGTTAAGGTAGCCCTTTTATGTTTGTTTGAAAGGTTGTCTCTTGAAAAATCGTTTCCTTGAGCTTGATGATGGTGTTTGAAGAACATAAGACTTCCTTGGTGTCTTGATGCTAAGAACTCTAAAGCTCACTTTATGATACATAATGGTTTGAGGTTTTTATGTTCCTTTAAAGTCTTGTAAGAGCTCTACTTAAGATTAAAAAAGGAGTTGCATTCATGTTTACTTTTATGCTTTGCATAGCATGTTTATTTTCAAGCTATCACTAAGCAACTTAAAGATTAAAACAAGAATGTGCATCATCACTTAATAAATCTCAAAGCCTACCTATTTCAACCTTAAAGTTGATTGTTGATTTAGGGTAAACACCCAAGAGGCCTAGAGCACTAAAATAAAGAATTGAACCTTGCATTTCATGTTTACTTTATTGTCTATCATGTTTATATTTTACGCCATCACTTAAACTCTAAAGATAATAAATGAGTGCACCTCATATTTATTTTATGCTCTCACTTTATTTTCTAAAAGAAGAGTAAAATGAATTGCATAGCATGTTTAAATTTATGTCACCACCTAAATGGTCTAGAGCTCAAAGACTTGCCCAAGTATCCAATGTAAAGTTTTAAGAAAACGTTGGTTTTTCAATGAAGCCATTTCGGCCTTGTGGTGATGATGATGGGCTTGGTGTGAGTTCATCTAATCACAAGTGCCCATAGCCATGTTTTGGAATTTTTCTAAGCTTAGGAGTACCTAAGGAACATTATGAATGAGATTATATGTTTTAAATCTATTTTATGAGCAAATTAATTTAGCTACTGCCCTCATGTATAATTACATGATTTTAATGAGATAAATTGAGTTCTAAAAGAGATTTGAGTTCTTAAAAACCATTCCAAGAGAAAACTAGTAACTTATGTGCTTTTAAGTCATGATTTTATGTGATTTTATGATTGTTTCATTTTGGTTCTGTACCTCCATGATTGGCTACTGTACAAACTATTTTTAAGGTGATAAAATGTGTACATTTATGCTTGAGTGAAGTAAGGAACATTTTAGAGAAGTTAGGAAAAAAATAAGTAACTAGAAAGGACTTAAAATGAGAATTCTAGAACACTTAGAATTGGAAAAATGCAATTCTGTTCCAGCATAATTAATTCAAGTGTAAATGGTTCATAATCAGTAGGATATGCATAAAAACCTTTCATAAATGATTAGGTATTAATTACTAAGCTTAAGGTGATGATAAGGACTTAAAATAGGAATTCTAGCACACTTAGACATGGCAAAATGCGATTCTGTCCAGCAAAGCTAAATTGAGGAAAAGTGAATTATAACTTAGTAAATATGCCTAGGAATCCCTCATAATTGGTTTAGAGATTGATTATGAAGCCTTAGGCGAAGACGGATCTTAAAAAGGGTCACGAACGGAGATTAAGACCCCGATAAGTATATGATATTTTTCCTGCCCAAACTACATAATGCTGTTTGGAATTTTAAGTGTGCCTAAATCTTAGTAAGAATTATAAGTAATGATCCCTTAAATGGAATAAAGATGTACTATGAGCATTAGAATGATTGGAACTTAAGTTTAAGACCCGTAAGGGCCAAAGCATAAGACAATATGAGATAGGAAGTGTGATGTGAGAATGAGACCAAGTGAGTATGCTTGTGATATGAATGAATATGTTAATATCATCAGTATGAGAATATATGGATTTGTGATATGTGTTGTGATGTTTTCGGTATATTATGAGCATAACGCATGAGGCTATGTGATAGAAATGAATTAGAGAAAATATGTTGTCATGATTGAAAAGTTTTCTTGATGGAGTATTTTGTGAGATAACATGCATTATGTAAGTTATGTGGCAAGACTCAAATTTGAGGAAATTCGTGGTGTAGTCGTTACGCTGCCGAATTTCCATCAAATTTGAGGGACAAAAAGAAAGTTTTTGAGAAATATGAAGTTTAAAGTTATATGCCGAGACGCATTGCTCCTTCTCCGATGAGGAGAAAGTAAACCGTGGGGGTATGGACGTCGAGCCATATCAAAGCGGACAAAGTCGCTGGTCTTAACCAGTCGATGCGTTTCGAAGAATGAAAGTATATGATGTTTAAGGTGACACACGAGACGTCTCCTGCTAGAGGAGAAGGTAAAAGCTGAGGGCATAGACATTAGCCTGCCAAAGCGGACAAAGTCGTTGGTCTTAACCAGTCGATGCGTTTCGAAGAAGGAAAAAGTCCCATGATGGGTGATCCTTAGGCCCCTACCCGTACTTTGGGAGTCGGGATTATGATGATTATGTTTATGATTCGCTTATCAAGAGGATAAGTAAGAACTAGTGACGACTAGTTAAGGTATGAGCTCATAGCCTAGTTTAAGGGTGCGGTTACTATATTATTGGTGTCACAAGTATGAGAAAAGGAAAGATGTTCAAAGAAAAGTTTCATGCCACTCAAATGTTGTTTGAATTATTGTTTGATTTACCTAAAGTGCTGCCATGCATCCATGAAATATTATGTTACATACATGCATTAAAAATCATTATAAAAGACATGGACCTTGGATAAATACCTTTGCGAAAACTCCATAATGAACTAATGCATGCTTAAGCTTTTCATAATAAACCCAAGGTTCCTGGGACGTAAACGATGACACTAGGATAGAGGACTTCCCTGAGATTCTTTAGTAAGAATTCTCACCCCTCTCTCTTTCTTTCCGTTACGTCTTCAGATATCGATGGCGTCGTTCGTGATTTTCATTGACCCGCCCACATGGGAGGTGCACTATGACCCCGAGCATCAGTCCTACCACTTCAAGGGTCATTGCGAGGTGCACGTTTTTGCATACGTGGGACACCTTTTGCTTTCCCCGTCTCTAGCTATCGTTTCGATCCGACTTCACCCTTTGGCGATGACTTGATCTTTGAGAGGACACGACCAGGAGACGGGGGCCGTCGTGCCCATCCTTCCTCGTCAGAGGGCTCTTCCCTTCGTTTCCTATGGGTCTTGGAGGAGGTGGCGAGGACACGGTCACCAGCCGAGGCATGCGAGGCGCGTTCGACAGCCGAGAGGCGACCACGACGAGGAGGCCACACTGTTCCCTCGATTGCTATGTCTAGATCCCCTCTTCGTTGGGCTACATCCGAGGAGCTCGTCAGTTCGCGGGCTACATCTCCCCCTGAAGATCGACATCGCCAGTAGGCTTGGAGAGAGGGTAGCGATAGTTAGGTGTTTATCTTTTGGGGGTTGTTTCATGTATTTGTTATCATTTGATATCATTGTATTGCAAGCTCTCCCAATAGTATGGGTAAGACTTTATGCTTCTGTTATATTTCTGTTATGATGTACTAAACTATATTATCTAATGTGATGAGGAATGATGTTTATGATGGATGTGTTCTTTAATGTTTATGTTTTGTATGTTTTATTTATTCATCCGCTTCACGTCATTTATATGTCACGCGCAAGGCTCGTACTTTGTTTTATATAAATCATTTCAAAAAAAATTTACCCGTATTTCGCTAAGTATTTTATAAATGAATTTAAAGAGAAGTAATAACTAATAATTAGTCTCGATACGTCCTAGGCGTATTGGGGTTAAATATTAGGGTGTTACATAATTCCTAATGACAGTAAAAATTAAAGTAAAAATTGGGGCGTTAAAACTGCCTACTACTAGATATAATTATACAAAGAATAATATCAATAATGCAACATAAATAAGGAGGTCAATTAAGTACGGAATAAAGAGGGGGAAAGTTGAATGTTTACACATGTTGTATATGTGGGTCATGACACATGTGCGTAGTGGAAATCACATGGGGCGTTTGCCTAATCCCTTGAAGAATTTTCATCGTATCCCGATGGAGCGGCAAGGGCACTTGGATGGATGCAAGAATTCTCTGATATTGACCCTAATACTTTTAAGTGGGTGTGTCCTTGGTATCATGGAGAAAGTATTATATACAGCTGTGGGGATTTTCCTTATGTCCCTTTAATGGGCCCAAGAGGCTGTATCATCCCCCGCCCTGGTATTAAGGGCTTGTTGGACACAGACCAAACCTCAGGAAGGACAACTAGAAGGCTATAGTTTCTTATATCAAAAAGGTCAAGACACTAAGAAACAAGAGCTCAAAGTCAAGAGGGCATGGGAACACATCAAGGAAGCGGGAAAAATGAATTGGGGAAACAATGACCAACTTCGTCTCTTGAGTATGAAGAATGGAGAAAAACAAAAATAGGGCAAGATGATGTCCCAAGAAAAGATCCAGGACCTGAAAAATCAATCCAGGATCAACTCCGTCAATGGCTCAGATGACTTCCCGTATTGAGATATTGGAAGCACAAATAAGGTTCTTGGAGGACAAGAGACAAGAAGCAGATCTCCAGGTTATTATTCTTCAAGATCGATGCCAAAAGAAGGATGTGGAAATTGAAAGACTAAAAGAAGAATATGTAGACTCTTTAGAATCTACATGGGCAAGAACGGACAAAGGGAATTCCTTAATTCGAAGCTTAGAAAGAAAGCTGCATGATCTCAGAAGAAAAGGAAGATCTTGAGAAGAAATCTTGATCCAGAACAAGACAAGAGTTGACATATAAACGGAAGCCAACACGAAGGACATGGCCATAAAAAACTAGAGATCAAAGTCGCTAAAGAGAAAAAGGTCATAAGAGAATTGGAAAGGGTAATTGATCAAGAGCGACAAACAAGAAAAGAGATGGAGGGGAAAATAGAAGGCTTGTTACAAATGTTGACTCGAACAGAAAACGATTGTGCTCGTGCAAGAGTATCATCAAACCAATACCAAGCACGTTCTTTTCGAGGCACAAGAACACAAACAATTCTGGAAAAATGAAACTTTAAATAATAGGGAAGAGTTGGAAGAGTGGAAAAAGAGGCATGCCAGAATGGTCAATGAGATAGATCACCATGGTTTTGAAATTGTGCGAAGCTTTGAAGAAGCAAAAGAGCAGATTGATAAGGCACCATTGCTCAATCTACCACAAGGAGTAACTGAGTTCATGAAAACATGTGAGGGTTATGCGAGGGATTTCAAGAAAAGAAGGACTAAGCTTTTGATGTATTAGATCCATGAATTTTTATTTCATTGTAGGCTTTCTATTGAGGAGGAATACTCCCTTAGAATAGCAATTAAACATGTTATTACTTTGAGATTTGGTATTAGTACGCATGTGAAATGAAATTTTGTTTCCCAATATCAATGGAAGCTTTCTATTGAGGAGAAATACTCCTTAGACATGTTTTTACTTTGAGATTGGGTATCCTAGTATAAATGTGAATTTTATGCATTGCTAATGTCTATTGAAAAGGCCTATTTCCTCCAACAACCATACTTAGTGATATGGAGAACGTTTCTATTGTCGTAAAAAGCTGATGATGACCTTTGGACAAGATATATAAAAAAAAAATTCAAAAAAATAAAAAATAAAAAATAAAAAAATTGAGTTTTACTTATTTGCCTTTTCTTGTTTGAGCAGTTACCATCAAACATTGCTTCGTCAAGGAAAGCTTTGTCTAACACTAGTGTACTGGCTAGAGAGCCGTAAACTACGCCCTAGAGTCGAGAAGGAGAGGCTGAGAAGAAGAAGGCCGAGACGAATAAAGGTAAGAAAAAGGCTATGGCTGGAAACAACAATGACCAAGGAAGGAATCTGAGTCAAGAAATTAATGACCTCAAGGACATGATGAAGTCCATGCTTGAACAGAACTCAAACAATTCATCATTGACACCATAAATATGGCCAAGGGAAATGACGAAAACGATGACCATGAAGATTCCCCACCAGGATATTATAACAATGACGAATCTATTCCTCATAAGCAAAACGATAATGGTTCAGTTAATGAGGTTGCAAAGGAGGCGGAACGGCTAAAGCTTAAACAGGAACTACAGGAAAGCATGCAAGAGCGTTCAATGTTGCGGGGGCCTAGCCCCTATGGCCCGATGAGTATCAGTGATCTGTGTTTGGCTCCTAGTGTAGTCATTCCCAAGGATTTTAAGATGCCTGAGCTCATCAAATTCGACGGTAGCACCAATCCGATTATGCATCTACGCATGTATTGCACGAAGATGGGAATGTGGTCAAAAGATGAGAACTTCCTAATAAGCTTTTTCCAGAGAGCTTAGATGGGGCTGCATGGGAGTGGTACATGCAGATAGACAGAACTCATCAGGTGTTAGGAAGACTTAGCTCAGGCCTTCACAAACCAATACAAGTTTAACCTGAATGCTACACCCACTAAAGACCAGTTAAAAGGGATGAGGAAGAAAGAGAATAAATCTTTCAAGGAATATGCCCAGAGATGGAGGGCCCTGGCTGGAAGGGTTGTCCCCTAATGTTAGAGCAAGAAATATGCTCTTACTTTATTGTACGCTGGAAGGTCCTTTTTTCAAGAACATGCTTGGGACCCATGTCAAAGAGTTTGTGGATTTGGTTGAAATTGGAGAAAGGATTGAAACCAATATCCAAGAAGGGAAGCTAGAGCAAGTAACAGGAGAAACAAGTGAGTCCCAACACAAGAAGAGCCCCCATTTTAAGAAGGAGAGCACCATTAACTACATCCACCCTTAATAACCCACTCCTCGACCAAACCAATATCCAACCTACCCACACACACAATACTCATCTTATCCACACCAACAATATCCATCTCCAAGAGCTATTTCATCCCAAATACCATACACACCTCAACCACACCAAATCAACCATGTCTCATATCCACGGCCAATGACACCTAGACCTCACCAAACACAACCCCAAGCCTACCAACGAGTTATCTCTTTACAACCCCTCCACCATTCAATGCCAACAACGCTCGCAGGCCTCCGATGGAGAATAGACCCTTACCTGATTTCCATATGAGCCATGCCGAGTTGTTAAGCAGTTGTGTAGGGACAACTTGTTAGGCCCGTGTCCTGGAAAAACTTTCATGCCACCATATCCTCGGTGGTACAATCTAAACCAGACTTGTGATTATCATTCCAACTCCCGGGCACTCAATCGAAGATTGTTATGGGTTCCAAAGTGCGGTATGGCGTTTAATTGAAGCGGCGCCATCAAGCTAAAAGAAGAATCAAAGTCGCACATAAGAAACAACCCGTTCCCCAATCATAGTGGAGGACAAGTGAATTCTATCTGCTATGATAAACATCAAAGTCAAGGAGTAGAGAATGACAAGCTCTCAATGAAGGAGATCTTGGAAACACTAGGAAGGCAGGTTATGAGATGGAAGTTGAAGGGGATAAAGGCAACAATGGTGAAAGGAGAGGAAAATGATCTATTCTGTGAGTGTTCCGAAATGAAACACCACATAGAGGAATGTCCAGAGTTGAAGCTCTACATTGAAAAGATGATTAAGTTACGGGTGCTTGAGATACCAAAGGGGAATAGACAAAGTATCAACATGATTCACCATGCACCCCCGTTTATAAAGTCTACAATTATGAGCCAACACTCATTTTCAAGGTGCCTAAGCCGTTTCCTTATGAAAGTAACCATGCGGTTCCATGGAGGTATGAACTGTGATAGAATCTAATTCTCTAATGTCTGGAATGACATTTCCAAGTATAAAGCAAGTACCTATCTTTAAAGTATCTAGTTTGCCTTCTCGTCCTGTGACCGCAAAGTCTGAATATGGCAATGAAGATTGTTCAGAACCCTCTGCATCGGAGTCTATTACAAATGTTCCAGGAATAGGGGGAATTACTCGGAGTGGTAGGTGTTATACTCTAGAGAAATTTTTGAAAAGCCCCAAGCAACACCTGTGAAAAATGCCCAAGTATCGCCTGTAAAGGAGAATAAAGAAAAGAGCCAGGAAGAAAGAAGAAGAAGAAGAAGAATTCCTGAAAATAATGAAACATAGTGAGTATGATGTAGTAAAACGCTAAAGAAAACACAAGCAAAGATCTTGCTCTATTCTCTAATCTTATCTTCGAAGGCTCATCGCAATGCGATTAAAAAGGTGTTGAATCAAGCTTATGTGTCTAAAGACATAACCCCTGATAGGGTTGAAGGGATAGTAAATGCAATCAGAATGACCAATGCCATCATGTTCACTAAAAGCGAGGTTTTTCCTCATCCAGGAGGCGCCCAAAACACTCCACATTACCCTCAAATGTCAAGGCTGTAATGTTGCAAAAGTCCTGATTGACGGGGATCAACTTTCAATGTGCTCCCTTACTCCACACTACAGCAATTGCCAGTTGATTCCTCTGTGATTGACCAAGTGGGACAATTGTGAAAGCGTTTGATGGATCAATGAGGGAAATCATGGGTGCCATCGACCTCCCACTAGAAATTGGACCCACTATTTTTGTGACCAAATTCCAGGTGATGGATATTGAGTGGGGTATCGATGCTGCTAGGAAGACCCTGGATTCATGAGGCTGTCTGTCCCTTCAACACTTCATCAGAGGGTAAAATTTATAGATGGCGGGAAACTTGTTCCTGTCAAAGGGGAAGAAGAATTGCTAGTGACTAAGCCAGTGAAGTGCCATACATTGATGTCCTGAAGATCTCTCGAGGTATCATTCCAAAACCTGGAGATAGCTGAACCCATGGAACCAAAAGGTGATGCGCATCAAGTGGCCATTCGTATAATGCGTAAGAGTGGATTTGAAGAAGGAAAAGGATTAGGGAGTCAACTACAAGGAATTAAGAATCCAATCTCACTTCTGACAATCCTGGAAAACTTGGCCTTGGGTATGAAGCTACAAGTGATCAGGTCTTTTGAGACATCCAAGAAGAAGATCCCACATATTAGGGATACATTTCCTGCACTCCAACAGTAATGGTGATAGAAGCAGATGAAACTGTTAGCACCCTTGAAGGAATATCTCTGATCTACCTTAGCCTTGAGCAAGTGAATAACTGGAACCTGCACCCTGAATGATTTATTTTTCATTGAGTAATGGATGCTTTAGTCATCTCTATTTGTATTTCAATTGAATAATGATTATGCATGGTTTCTCTTTTCCATTCTCTTGTTAAACTTTTCTCTTTCCCAATTTCTTGTTAAGTTTTTCTTTTCTTTCCTTATTTATTTATTTATTTATTTTCTTATTTTCGGATCTCATCTCAATTCCAGGATCCTTCTCCTTCAGAATTTTCATCTTATGCAAATGATTGTGAAAACCCGTTAACTCATTATTGCATTACAATGGACTCGAATGAAAATGAACAAGATGAAGATCCTGAGTTATGCCAACAATTTGCCAAAATCATAAATTCAATGGAAAAGGGGATAAATCTACACGATGAAGTCGTTGAAACTGTGAATTTGGGTCCTGATGAAGACAAGAAAGAAGTGAAGATAGTTGATAATCCGGAAAGGGAAGAGATGATTGCATTGTTCCATGAATTCCTGGACATTTTCGCCTGGTCTTAGAAAGATATGCCTAGTTTGGACCCAGAAATAGTGGCTCATAAAATCCCATTGATTGAAGGAATGGAACCTAAAGACGAAATTGCGGAGGATGAGTCAGAAATGTCATTGAAAATCAAAGTTGAAGTTGAAAAGCAACTTGATGCAGGTTTCTTGGAGGTCCCACTCTACCCAAGATGGATAGCCAATATAGTACAGTCCTGAAGAAAGATGGAAAGGTCAGAATGTGTGTGGATTATGGGATTTGAATAAAGCAAGCCCGAAGGATAATTTTCCTCTACCTCATATAGATGTACTAGTTGATAACACGCTAGAAGTCACCAATTCTCTTTCATGGACGGTTATTCAGGCTACAATCAGATTTTGATGGCAGAAGAGGATAAAGAGAAAACATCATTTGTTACTCAGTAGGGGGTATTTTGCTATAGAGTGATGCCATTCGGGCTAAAGAATGCTGGAGCAACGTATCAGCGAGCAATGGTGACCTTTTTCCATGACATGATTCACAAGGAGTTGGAGGTGTATGTGGATGATATGGTGGCAAAGTCACAAGATGGAGAGAGTCATGTTGCGCTTCTCAAGAAACTATTTGAAAGATTGAGAATTTACAAACTTCGGCTAAACCGGGCAAAATGTACCTTTGGAGCTTCCAGGAAAATTGTTAGGGTTCATCATTAGCAAGAAAGGCATTGAGGTAGATCAGACAAAATCAAAGCCATACAAAACATGCCAGCACCCAAGAGAGAAAGAGGTGCGAGGTTTTCTTGGTCGTCTGAATTACATAGCGAGATTCATCTCTAACTTGACCAGTACTTGTGAGCCGATATTCAAGCTATTGAGGAAGAGTAACCTAGGTAGATGGGATGATAGATGTCAAGAAGCCTTTGACAAAGTTAAAAATTACTTGTCAAATCCACCTCTTTTGGTTCCGCCAACTCAGGGCGACCACTCATACTATATCTCACAGTGTTGCATGGGTCTATGGGGGCAGTCCTGGGTCAACATGACGAGTCTGTTCAAAGGAGCAAGCCATTTACTACTTGAGTAAGAAGTTCAATGACTGTGAGTCTAGGTATTTGGCTATTGAGAAGACTTGTTGTGCACTGGTGTGGACAGCGAAAGATTACAGTACATGCTCTATTATACGACCTTGCTCATATCTCGGATAGACCCCATGAAATGCATCTTTGAAAGCCCACACATTTCCCTGAGAATGTCCAAATGGCAAGTGGCTCTAGCAGAATTCGACATCAAGTATGTGACAAGAAAATCTATAAAAGGAAGCGTGATAGCTGATCACCTGGCCGAGAACCCGCTTGAAGAATATCGTCAATGGAGCACGAGTTCCGGATGAAGATGTCCTAGCAGTTGTAGAAGAGGACAGTGAAAATGAGGAAGAAGAGGGCTTAGTGTGGAAAATGTATTTCGACGGTGCAGTCAACATAAGAGGGAATGGGGTTGGAGCGTCTTAATATCCCCTGATGGAAAGCAGTTTCCAATTGCTGTGAAACTGGCATTTGATTGTACCAACAACATGGCCGAATATGAAGCATGTATAATGGGCCTGAAGGCAGCAATATCCTTTGGGGTGCAAGAGTTAGAGGTTTACGGTTTTCAAGGTCAATGGAGAATGGCGAGTCAAAGAGCATAGGTTCCTGTCCTACTATGAACACCTTATGAGCTTAAAAGATGAATTCAAGGATGTCATTTCCATTACTTGCCCCATGACCAGAATCGGTTTGCAGATGCCTTAGCCACCTTGGCTGTGATGACCAATCTTGGTCTAGAAGTGGAAGTAAGACTTTTACAAGTAATTGTTAGAGAGAGCCAGCATACTGTTCTAACATTGAAGAAGAGTCTGACGGTCGACCTTGGTTCTATGATATCAAGAAATTCATCAAGGAGAGAGATATCCGGCATCAGCAAATGAGAATGACAGAAAGACACTCAGACGGCTATCCATGTCGTTCTTTCTCTCGGGGGAAGTTTTGTATAAGAGGAACCATGATGGAGTCTTATTAACATGTGTTGATGCCGCAGAAGCTAGTTCCATCATATCAGAAGTCCATGAAGGTATTTGTGGAACTCACGCTAACGGGCATACATTGTAGGGCAAATTCTCAGGCAAGGATATTTTTGGCTTACAATGGAAAAACTGCATAGAGTTTGTCAGAAAGTGCCACAAATGTCAAATCTATGCTGATCGAATTCATTCCCTCCTCTGCCATTGCACACTCTTACATCACCTTGGCCTTTTGCAATGTGGGGCATGGATGTCATAGGGCCAATTAGCCCCAAAGCATCCAATGGGCATCGATTCATTCTAGTAGCCATTGATTACTTCACCAAATGGGTAGAAGCTATCGTACACCAATGTAACCCGGAAAGTGGTTGTGAAATTTCTGAAGAACAACATCATTTGTAGATATGGTCTACCAGAAAGACTCATCACAGATAATGCTACTAATTTCAATAATGAGAAGTGCGAAACCTGTGAGCAATTCAAGATCAAGCATCACAACTCGCTCCTTACCGACCAAAGAAGAATGGTGCTGTAAAGGCGAACAAAAACATCAAGAAGATCTTGGGGAAAATGGTGGTCACCTACAAAGATTGGAGTGACATGCTGCCTTATGCATTACACGCCTATCGCACTTCTAGATCCTCAACTGGGGCAACCCCGTATTCGCTGGTGTATGGGATGGAGGCAGTGACCCCATAGAAGTGGAAATACCATCATTAAGAGTCTTAGATGAAGCTAAATTGGAAGAAGCCGAGTGGGTTAAAATGAGATATGAGCAGTTGAATATGCTTGAGGAAAAATGGCTAAGCGGTATTCCATGGCCAGTTGTACCAGAAAAGGATGGCGAAAGCGTTTAATAAAAATGTTCGCCCTCAAACATTCTAACCAGGCGATCTTATTCTGAAGAAAATTTTGCCGAATCAAGAGGATAACAGAGGCAAGTGGGCACCCACACATGAAGGCCCTTACATCGTCAAAGATGCATTTTCTGAGGAGCATTGATCTTGACTGATATAGAAGGCAAAGTACTAGCTAAACCAATCAATTCAGATGCCATGAAAAAGTATTTTGCCTAAAAAAAATAAAAAAAGAAGAAAAGAAAAATGCTCGCTGGGTTGAAAGCCCTGAAGGGCAACCTAGGCAAAAATTAGAGCACAAAAAGAGCAAACTGAAAAGGGGAAGACAACTTTTAATTGCTAGGTTGAAAACCTGAAAAGGCGGCCTATGCAATGGTGAAGGGTCAACCAATAATCAGAAGCAATGTGGGGCACTCAGGGGCAATTTGAATGTTTGTGGATCATGGCATATTGTTGAGCACAAACGGAGGATACACCTGTGAACATGAAATTCAAGTCTAGTGTAACCAATGAATTAGTGAAATGGGTCGATCACATGGAATCAAACACTATAAGTCTTTTATTTATTCCTTCTCCATTTCTTTATAGTTGTTGACATCCTGTACATACTTTCCAGTTTGAAGTCCAATAAATTGCCTTTCTCTTCCTCTGTGTCTTTGTTTTCTACCAAAAGTCTTTTAAAACTATGCATAATCATGATATTATAATTGAGATACTATCAAGGGATTAATTTGCTAACAAAACTCAACTAATAAGTCAGGCAGGGACTCGTGGATTAGAATTGAATAACGGGGCAATCTAGCCAGAGATTCATAGAGGACAGCCTAAATATGGGTTTTTGATGGATGTCCGTGATTGAAAATCTAGATCATGATCAAAGCAAAAATGAGGACAATGAAAACTGGGCAAAAAGGGAACATCGAAGTGTCACTAAGAGGAGATATGTTTGAAACTGCAATGAAAAGTTCACAACACTGTTCATCTAAAGAGATGGCTCATTTGGAAATAGACAAAAGCTTTCTTGAAGAGCAATGCAAAGATATCTCAAACTGGGGCAATTTTAATAGCTAATAGCTATTGTCATCATTCTTGTCACTGAGCACATCATCACTACATCAATTTTGCATCATTCATCATATTGCCATCACATACACACCTTTGCAAAATTTTGCCTTCACAATTTTCATAGTTCACAAGTCTTTTAAGTTTTACATTTACAACTTTCACATTTACTGCTTTCACATTACAATGCTTTCACATTTACAATGCTTTCACATTTATATGCTTTCACATTAAATGCTTTCACATTTACAATGCCTTCATAGTTTATATGCTTTCACATTTACGCTTTCACAGTTTACATGCTTTCACATTTACAGCTTTCACAATTTATGCTTTCACAATTTATCGCTTTCACAATTTACTGCTTTCACATTTCAGCTTTCATAATTTCCAGCTTTCACAATTTCCTGCTCTCACCATTTACAAGCTTTCACAATTTATTGCTTTCACCATTTACAAGCTTTCACAATTTATTGCTTTCACCATTTACAAGCTTTCATGATTCCTGCTTTCACATTTATTTCATAGTCTTTCCTGCTTTCACGTTTCTTTCACAAAGTCTTTACCGCTTTCACGTTTATTTCACAGTCTTTACCACTTTCACGTTTATTTCATAGTCTTTATAGCTTTCACAATTTCCTGCTTTCACATTTATATGTTTTCACAGATCTTTACTCTGCTTTCACATTTACTTTCACAAATTTTAAAATTTCACATGTATATTTTATCTTCACAAGCTTTCACATTCCACATGCTTTTAATTTCACATACATTTCATTCCTTACTTGACATTAGTACTCATTCATAATGAAATTATCATTCATCATATCATTTCGCATTGTCATCATGCATTCATCGTCATTATGCATTTGTCATCTTGCATCATCCATCATGCATGTATTTATTGGACAAAATATGTGTTCATATCTTTACTTGTCTCTTACAACAAAATGTCAAAGCCACAATCTTTATATTTTTCAGTAAGAAACAAGCAAAGAGGGGCAACTGTGAACACCATATTTTATCCAGGTATTTTTATCCTTATTATTATTTTCACCCAAAAATTTGAAAAATGAAAAATGCACCTCATTCCAGAAAAATCAAACTAGCCCATTTTAATTTCTTTTCAACCCGATCCTTTAGCCCATTCAGTTTCAAGTTTTATTTTTGTTTGTTATAGTCCATTTAAGTTTACTAGCCCATTTTATTTTATTGTTCCAGCCCCATTTCAGCTCAAATAAAAATAAATAAAAAATAGAAAAATAAAAATAAAAAGAAGTTCGCAAGTTCTCTGGCCATTCAGACTCGTGACATGCAAAACAAGGAAAAAGAAACCGTGACACATAATAAAACAAAAGAAGAAAAGAAAAGGGATGTCAGTGGCAACACCATCATACGCATTGACTCCAATTCCTAAATAACCCGTGAAGACAAACAAAATAAAACAAAAAAAGGAAATCAAATAACCGATGTGGCATGATTATGTTCCTCCTGACTCCTTGCAAAATGATGATGATCTTTCGATAAGGATGAGCTGGTATCCTCATAGCCAGCCTGTAAAAAATGGAAAGATTGAAATTTAGATCAAGTGGGAATGGCTATAAAAAGGAAAATTAACAAAAAAAGGGGGGGGACAAGACCAAAATTTTAAAATTGATCAGCAAGGTACAAGTTTTGTTCTGGGCATTTTAGTATCATGCTAGATTTTAGGTGCATGTAGTCCATTCATTAACCACTACACTCCCATCCTATCACCCCACGGTTGCCATCATCACAACCACCACAATCACCTGTAACTCAGTCAAATCCCAGCCAGAAAACTAACCAAAAATCAAACAACATCAGAATCAAAACCAATCAAAGAATCAAAACAAAAATTAGAAAATAAAAAGGAAAAAAGCCGAGAGCCGTCATTGCCATCTAGCATGGGAAGCTGGCGTGGAGCTTCACACGACGTGGCACTATCCTTACCTGAGCGGCTCGTGTGTATGCGCAGATCCCGTCGCTCGCGCATGGCCAATAGCTCTTCTCTCGCAGCAAGCTCGTCCTCATGCAAATCGGTCCTCCTCCTCCCAGCCACCGCAAGCGGACGCCGCGCTACCTCGTGTCCAACTCCACGGCAGACCTCGCGGATCTCCTCCGTGGACCTCACGATCCGCATCGGCCAATCATCCGCCACCGTCCCTCGCCACCCTCATCGCCTAGATCAGACTTTGCCTGGAGCGCCGCACCCATCACCCCTCCGCCGTAGTCGATCCAGCCATTCCTGAGTCACGCCTCCTCCGCCCCCAGCTCCTCTCCACTCGGCCGCGTAACCACTCACCTCAAGCCCTTCCTCCGCCCACCCCATAACCGCGATTCGCGGATCTCCTCTTGCCGCGTCCGCCTAGCCTCCACCACCCCACAACGCGCGGTTCCTTCACCCTTGCCTCAGCCACCTGAAAATCCCATCGATCGCGCGGTCCTTAGCCGCGAACCTCCCCAGCGAGCTCTTCCCGTGCTCGCGGTCCGTGCTGTGCCCCGTCGCCTAGATCTTTGTGGATCTTGCGCGCCGTGCCAGCTCCTTCCTGGCCAAGCGCTCTCACGTGCCCGCTGCTTTTCTTTCTCTCTCGATTTCCATCTCTCTCATGCTCGCCCTCTTCTCGCTTCTCTCTCAGTTCTCTCTATCTCTTATCCTCCAGATATCTCAATCTATCTCTACATCTTTCTTCTTTTTTACCTTTCTTTAGTGTATATGTGTGTGTTAAAAGTGAGAGAGAGAGTAGTGAAAGTGAGAAAGTGTATGTGTGCGTGTGTTTGTGTGGAGTTGAGTGCGTGTGTGAGTGTTGAGAGTTGGTGAGGTTATTATTATTATTATTATTATTATTATTATTATTATTATTATCATTATTTTTTAGTTTGTTTATTTATTTATTTTTGTGTTGGATTTTGATTTTGTTTGGTTGGGCCTAAGTTTATTTGGATTTAAAAAAAAAAGAGAAGTTTTGTTTAGTTTGATTCAAAATAAATTCTTGAGTATTTTGATTTATTGAAGAAGGTTTATGACATGTTTCCTTAGCAACCATCTTAAATCGTTCAAGTAGAATTAAATAAGTTAATTTTAGAAGTAATTTAATTATGCAAAAAGAGTGATTTAATTATTTCTTTGATTTTAAGTGAATTTAATTTTTAATAAAAGATAAAATAATAATAAAAAATAATTATTATATTTTTAGTTTTATCATTTTATATGTGTTGTGTGTTTGAATTAATTGTGTAATTGTGTTCATGAATTAATTTTATTTTTAATTACTATGTATGCTTATGTGTTTTGCTTAATTGTGTGTTTATATCTCTGAATTAATTTTGTTAAAATTAGATTTCGTCAAAAAATAAAATAATATTCAATCCATGCAACAACTTATGATTTTGATGTATAAATTATCATCCTCAAGTTTCATAAGAATGTAAGGGTTTATTGTATAGTTCATGCTATCCTAAATCATGTACAAAAGTGGATTTCAATTTCTTCATAAAATCATTTTCACAATCAAAATCGATCAACACATTTTCATTCTCTTTTAATTAAAATCAATAACACAGACTCATTTTCTATAGAACGACGTGGCTTTGAGTTCCTCATTGCACCAGATGATACGTCACGTAGCAAACAACTATCAAGCCAAAATTAATTTTTCATTAAATTGTGTTCTCATTTAATTTTTATTCCTTGCTTTAATTTTATTTTATTTTTGTACATAATTATGATTACTTTGGGGAAAACTAAATATTATTAAAGTTATAATAAATTTGCATAATGAGCTCTAGGGTAACCGTATTTATACGGATGTATTAGGGGTGCAATGGGATTAAGTTTCCACCCTTCCCTAATCATAATTAGACTCCAAACCTAAATCTCTTTTAAAAAGACCAGTTTACAAATTAAAAAGGTTTTCCATTTTTCCAGAATTAAAATTGGTGGCGACTCCCATTTTACATTTTATTTCAAAATCGGTCGACATCCTTGTCGCATGTGCCCTAGGTACGTATGACAGAGAAGAGAGAAAGGGAGCGAGAGAGAGAAAAAGTGAGGCTGCGATGGGGAGTGAGGACGGCGGGGTGCATGCAAGGGGAGAGAGAGTGCGGGCGTAGGGGAAGAGGATTGGCTCAAGGTGCATTGGCAAACCAGAGAGCCAACCACCTTGGGGAGGGCTCCGACACTGAAGGGGACGAGGGAAAGCCGACGTCAGAAGGAGGGAAGGCTGCGATGGCGCGTGGGTTAAGTGAGATGAGGCTCCGATTGCATGCGATGAAAGACGAAGAGAGGGAGCTCACGGTGGTGGGAAAGAGAAAGGCTATTTTAGCGGTGGCTGTGAGTTCGATTGGGTAATGCCGGTGGAAGGCTAAGCCCACGGTGGAGAGTGGGAGGGAAAGGAGCCACGGTGGGTAGTGAAGAGTGGTGGCGGTTCATGGCTATCAGATTTGAAGTGGTAAAAGGGGAGGAGGAAGCGCGGCAGTTCACTTACGAGAAAGGAGGGCAGTGGTGGTTTGATGGGATGATGGTGGTGAAGCAGGTGGTTCACAATGTGGTTAGAGGGGAAGGCATGAGTGGTGCTAGGCGGTGGTTCTGAGGCTTCATGGATGAAGGGGACTCGCTCAAATCCATGGGAGGAAGGAGCTCCCAGCGGTATAAGGTGAAGGGTGTGATGAGATTCTGATGGTGGCGTAGTGGTGGCACACGACTAATGCTTGTGGCGATGTGGCCGGAATCGGCACTCTTTCTCTATATCTCTTACACATTTATTTATATCTATATATTTTGGTATGTATGTGGATTGTTTGGATTGAAAATGACTCAGAACAATTATTTTGGATTCTTTTTTCTAGTGGTGTTTTGTTTGTTTGAACTAAAATGATGTATGCTTAGTCTATGCTTTGTTGGGGTTGTTTGATGGTTTGCCGTGATAGTCTTTTGGCTGTGGCTTGAGCTTTTGATTGTGAAATGGAAATAGTGCATGGATTTTTACTAGCTTGCTATTGATGTTTGTATGGAGTGCATGATTTGTGATATGTGAATAGATGAAGGATATAAAATTCAGATAATGAGAGCAAAAAAAATGGATACCACACGATGTTGTTTTGTTTTGATTTCTCAACTTTCTCGGGCTCTATGATTTTTGCTTCAACTTCCTTTAGATTTTTCTGCAAGATAGATAACTATTCTTTTCCTTTCTAAGGTAAAGCTAGTAACAGGACATGAACAATTTGCCCATCCTTCAATCCTGGCCATCATCCTCACTTCATGGTCTTGGCAATGGTTTGAGGTGCCCATCATTGGAGCTAAAGGAAGTAGAGTCCAGGGAATGGAGGTGTTTTATGTTTCTTTTATTGAGAATGTAGGTGTTGTGATGTTGGTGGATTTTGTTAATACATGTTACAACAATTGTATCTAGGTGGCTTTTATATGGTCTATGCTTTGCATGAAGGAATTTAACGTGGTGGGATTGGCTTTAGTAAGGGCTTTACATCCTACCCACTATAGTAATAAAGAAAGAATTGAAATACAAAAGTAAATAGGAAAATAAAGTTAATGTCTACATAACTTGATTGGAATTTAAATCCAATACGTAAATAGTTTTTTCCTATATATATATATATATTTACAATAGCAATCCATTTTCAATAATTTGGTATATTTTAAAATTTAAAGAAGATGCCTAACTTGTCAAAGAATTAAAATAGAACACCAAAAGCGCTGAGACCCTCCAACCATTAGAAATTCAGAATGGAAGTGGGAAAGTATCTCCATGGACTTTGTAATGGGTTTGCCAAGGACATCGTCAGCCATGATGCTATATGGGTTATAGTGGATAGATTGACTAATTCCGCTCATTTCTTACCCATCAAAACTAGTTATCCTTTGGATAAGTTAGCTTCTGTGTACATCCAAGAAATAGTGAGGCTACATGGTGTTCCCTCTTCAATAGTTTCGAGACAGAGACCCAATATTTACTTTGAGATTCTGGGAGCTTTCCAAAAGGCCTTTAGGACCAAACTTTGTCTAAGTACTACATATCACTCCCAAATTGATGGACGCAGAATGCACACTCCAGACCTTGGAAGATATGCTAAGGGCATGTGTGATTGAGCAGAACGGAAGTTGGGATAAGTTGCTTCCATTGGTTGAGTTTGCTTATAATAATAGCCATCATGCTAGTATTGGCATGGCCCCGTAAAGCTTTATATGGAAGGAAATGTCAATCTCCATTGTGTTGGTATGATTTGGGAGAAAAAGGATTGTTGGGACTCGACCTTGTTAAACAACGGAGCAAATGTAAAATCAGGAGTAAAATCGTTACCACAGAGTCGCTAGAAGAGCTATGCTGATACTTGAAGAAAACCTTTAGAGTTTCAAGAGGGAGAACGTGTATTCCGAAGGTTAGACCTATTCCTGGAGTAGGTAGAGCCCTAAGAGTGAAAAAGTTGTCACCCAGGTTCATAGGTCCTTTTCAAATCCTTTGACGAATTGGGTTAGCGCTTATCAGATAGCCTTACCCTCGCATTTATCCAACCTTCATAATGTTTTCCACGTATCTTAACTCAGATTGTATTCCAGATCCAAACCATATCATTGAACTCGAATTCATACAGTTACGGGATGACTTGACATTTGGCCCCCTATTCAAATCGTTGATAAAGAGGTCAGACACCTTAGGAATAAAATCAGTGCAACTAGTAAAAGTGGCTTGGGATGGGCTGGGAAATGAAAAGTACACATGGGAATTAGAGTCAAACATGAAGAAAGATCATCGGAATTATTTCCAAGGTACGAAATTTTGAGGACAAAATTTTTATTAAGGTGGGTGGTAATGTAACACCCTAATTTTCTTAGAAATTAATTAAGGCTTTGTTAATGAGAATATTAAGATTCCAAAAGATATAGAATTGATGACAACAAAAACAAATGTGAATAGTATTTTTGGGCCCGCAATCTCCGGACGCTGAAACCATAGATTACCCAGAGGTGCCTAGAATTGGGTAAAGATGGGAATAAGGTTAGAAATGATTGGAAATGAAAATTTTATACTTAGAATTAATTTTCGGGTAATATCTAATTACTCGGGTGTGGTATAGTACCTGTTCGGTGAAATTCAATATGATATTTAACACCGAAGGCTAGTTAATCTCTATAAAATAATGAAGTTTATCCCTTTAAATTCCAAATGAATGGCTAAGATTTCATCTTGGATGCAAGATCAAGTCTTAGCCATTGATGTTAATTTCTTTTAATGAAAAGCAAGATTTTCACTTTACGTGCAACTAATGATATTACATCTTATAAGATAAAGATGACACACCTAACTTCCATAATTGCTTCCCCTAAGTTTTGGCCAACAAGAGAAACATCAGAGCCTTCATTTTCACTTCTCAAAAACCTTGACAATCTTGAGTTTCAAGCTCAAAAATCCTAAGCCAAACCTTGTTAAAATCAAAATCTTCCTTTACTAGACTTGTTCTACACTTCAACCTCTACAAGTATAACCGATTAGAATCTCCAAATCTCACCTTATTACCTCTCCCATCACTGATTAGGGGAGGGTTTGAGTGTGTTCTCGAAGCTTTGGAGTAAAGGACTTTCATCTTGGAGCAAACTAAACAGGGATACATTAGCCTTCAAGAGTAGGGTTTTCTTTACTTTTTCTTTTCAAACTTATTCTGCTAAGTTCTGATTGAGTTAGGTCCGAAATTTTTAATTTTATTGGTTGATAATACATTGATATTGATGTATTAATTTTGGTGGTGTGTTTGAATGGTGTTAGAAAATCATTTTCATCAAAAGAAATTTTGACTAGGCTGCTGGATTTTAGGTTTGGCAGCAGATAGGAAAATTTCCTGAATTTTTAGACATATTTGTGGTCATTTTTATGAACTAAAAAAAATATATGTGGAATCTAACATCTTAAACTAACTATATGAATTTTCTTAGGCATTGGTTTTAAGGTATACTACCTTAAAAAATTTGGATACCAAAATGGGACTGATGTTGTTTGAATTGTTAAAACTAAAGCAATACGATTGTCCAATTTTATTACTATAGCAAATGATTGAACTATATTTTGAAATTTTTACAGGAAATGGATAATATATTGAAATATCACTGTAAATTTTATTTTGAGTTGATTCAATCATTTGCTATAGTTAAAAATTATGAGAACCCTGGTATGAGTTGTGAATAAGTGGTCTCCAATCACTAAATTTGTACAATTTAGTTAATAGGGTTTACAACGTCCATTTGCTGTGAAATTTTTACAAGGCCTCTTAGACACATTGAAGTGTCATGGAAAATTTTTTTGGCTCTTAAAATGGTCGTTTGATGTAGAAATTGAATGTTGTTCCTGGAATAGTAAATCTGCCAAGTGCTGGAATGGCAAGAAAGACTTAAATTAATGATAGAATGACATTTAGTCCAAGTATATGGCATATGAATGCATGCTAGTTGTTTCAAATAATTGCTTATGAGGCATGGGTGAGACTTTAATGTAATTGAATGCCTACATGTGATGTAAGCATGCCTTTAAGAAAAGAAAAAGAAGTACATGGTGTGATAATGCATTTTTGAAAAGTATGAGTGTTTTTGCATAGTTTAGAAAGTTAAGGTGTCATAATGCACATTTTGAAAAGTCGGGGTTTAAATTGCACATGATCTAAAATTCAGGGTAAAATGCATTTAACCCTTAAAATCATAAAAAGGCAGATACAAACATCCCTAAGCAGGATAACTCGAAGTGCTTCGTAATTCTTTTCTATCATCAATTGGTCTCTGTTAAGACAAATTTTGTCAAAACTACAATATCGATGGAATTTTTGTAAGCCGAATAAAAAAGTAGATTTAATCCTTTTACAAAGATTTAATTCTTTTTAGGTTTTTTATAAACTTTAAAGTAGATTTATCCTGACTAATAGAAAAAAGTTAAAGTTCTTCTATGAAGTTTTACATAAGATGCAATTATATGAGAAAAAGAATGTATAAATTTCACTTGTGCATATTTGAACATATGGGAAAACAGAGACAAGGCTTAGGTGAGATAAAGAGGGAATGCAAGAATAAGGACTTCCCTGGAAATTTTATGAGTCGTAACGTCGGCTAAAATTATATGTGATTTGGAAATGGAAAAAAATGAAGTCCGATGATCACTTACAAGCTATTTAAAATAGTCAAGTCCCATAAACATAAAACACTTCATCAAAAATAGAAGCAACTACAATAATTAAAGCATAGTTCTTTGGACTTGGAGCCAAATACCCAACATGGTTCAATGTTTCCAGATATCAAAACTCTACTTAATAATAAAAACAAAGAGAGAAGCAGAGAAAGAGAAAAGGAAGGGAAAGACTCACTATGTGTGGAGGCGAAGGCAAATCTAGGTGGTATGCAAGGGGCGGAGGCGGAGGCGAAGCAGTCGCGGAACATGGAGGATTTAAAGGAGCATGTTGCGACACAGCGAACCTGGAAGATCGGAGCTAGTGTATTTGGGGGAGGAGCTTGTGTCCGAAGAATGCGTGGTAAGTCGCATACTGGTTCACATGCTGGGTCACGTGCTAAGTCCTCATGCAGAAGAATGGGTGCTCGTTCGCCTAGTTCGTATTGGGTTAAGTGTCGGGAGAATGGAGGCTTAGCCGCGTGTAACGACCCAATTTTTAGTATTATTGCGATAAAATGATTAATTGTGAATAATCTATAGGGATTTTGAAAATTTCGCAGACACAATTATGACCAGAATAATATGAGGAGTTTGTAAAAAAAAAAATGAAAAAAAAATGAAAATTAATTTAATATTATTAAAAATTAATATAATAATATTTTAATTAGGGATATAAAAAGAGACCCTATAATTGGTATAATGACATAGGAAAAAATAAGGATAAAGCGAATAAATATTTTAACCTGGTAAAGTTTATTTTATGTCAATCGGGTATCGAAATGGTAATAATTGGTACACCAAAATGGTAATAACCGGTATATCAAAACACTTAGTCTGGTAAAAATAATTTATATTATCAGATTCCAAATAATTTTTACTTAGGACGATTAAATAAATATAGAAATTTCTAATACAAAAACAAGGTAAATCGATCTGACAATATGCATACTCATTACTTGATCTCCAAGTAGGTTATTTTATATTAAGAAAAAAATGGAAAAAGATAGCATTTCTTCTGTTCCAAGCAACTTCACGTTGCTTTCTTCTTCTCACGTTGCTTTCTTATTCTCTTTTCCTTCTTCATGCTTTCTCTTTGAACCTCCACTAAACCACCATTTTTCTAAAGGAAACTCTTAGCTAAACACCTAAACTAGTTCAAGAACAATTCCTCTACATCAAACTCAATTCAAAACCTTGTTTTTCCCTTTTAAATCTATCCACACAGCAGCTAATACATGGGCTGGAAAATGGGTTTGAGGCTTTAGTTAGAGAAGAAAAAGCTAGAGAAAGTTTAGCAAAAAGCTTGGAAGAAAGGTAGGAAAGATTCTAGTTTATTGCTTGTGATTTTTTGACTATTTTTGCTAAATAAACTCTTGATATATGCTTTCAATTATATGGTGAAATCTGAAATTATTTCAAGATGCATATGTATATGAATTTGATAAATGTAAAAGGTGCTATTCTTGGAAGCCTCATGAATTGATTAAATTGATGTAAGAGATTTAACTACGTAAATGAAGAGATTTTTGATTCCTTAAAGAGAATGAGAAATCTGGAAATTTTACAAGAATATAGCTAGAAATATTTTCTAAAAATTCTCCAAGTTTGGTATTTTGAGGTATGATGCTAAAGTTTCATGAAAAAGGATGAGATTTTGATCCATAGAAGAAAAACTCTGAAAATCTAAGCAATACACTTGGTTTAATTTTCTGAAAGATTTAAGAATTATAATGTAAGAAGTTCTATAAGTTTTCTCTGAAGAAATCTCATAAAAGATTAGTAGAGAATCTCGTAAAAGTTTACTATACTTTGCAGAAAATCTCGTAACAGTTTCTTAAGAAAAATCTCATAACAAGTTCAGTAGATTTTACCGATAAATTTACAAAGACTAAGGAGTTTTTGACAGAATATCTCATAAGAATTTAGAAGATCTAAAGAGAATATTTCATAAGAAATTCAAGAGATTTTCAAGAGAAAAGTCTCCAAGTAATTCTATAAAATTAATAGAGAAAATATCATAAGAGTTAAGGAGATTTCAAGAAAATCTCAAAGCAAGAGTATGAGATATAGAACTATTAAAAAGAGATTTTACTTTATAATTAAGAAATTCCCCAACTACATGATAGAGTTCCAAACGAAGAAAGAAAACTGAAGAAATAAGTCATATGTAATGTTAATTGCTTAATGGTAATCTCATGCATTCACGGGTAGTAGTAGACGTGCTACGCCCTTGGAACTATATCAGGTTGTAATCGCGATGGTGTTACATCGTTTTGAGAAAAACGATATCCTGAGAAAGAATAGCGGGGCTATTCAAATAGATGTAGTAGACGTACTCCATCTAGTGAACTATATTAGGTTGTAACGTGACGGTGTTACATCGTTGATAGTACGATCTCCAGAGAAGTATATAGAAGAGTCCTATGAGTTCTACCATTAAGTTTAAAGTATCTAACCAAGTTAAGTCACAGAAAATAATGATACTAACTATATATCAATTGCTGGATTATAAGCTCATGGATTTGCAGTGTGATTTATATTAGGTTGTCGTAAGATACTACAACAAGTGAACTATATGAGAATGTAACACGAGGTGTTACACTAAAACACATCAGATAAGAAGTATGTCAGGAATCCTATGAGCTCTATTCTCAAGCTTAAAGTTAAGAATAAGATTATGTCAAAGAAGTAATGAAACAAACAAACTAATTATTATGTAAACAACCAAATCAAGCAATTATCTTACAGAATCCTTTGATCTTTTATTCTCAAGCATAAGTGTACTCATAATACTATATTTAATAAGTAAAGTGAATAAGCAAGCTTGATACTTCAAAAGAAATTGAAGATACTTTAATTATTTTATGTTATGTCAAATATCCTGTGTAGTAGACTAGTATTTTTCCTACTAGGAATCTTTGATTCTCATTCCTGTTGTTATCATATTTTTATAGATTGCTATGTTGGTGATTATCTGGAGATTCTCAACTGATATTGACCTCACGGTCAAGACTTGATGGGCTGAGGATAGAGAATTTTGTCGGTATTTTATTTTCTTTTAATAAGTTTTTGAGTAGTACCCTACCTAGACTAGAGAGTTCCTGTATGAATCAAGGTAAGGTTGACATAGCTATGTATATGACTATTTGCCATTGTATAATACAATTATATGGTATTGCTATTGTATTACGACCTAGAACTTATGATTCAAACTTAGCAACGCTTAGAGGGAATGCGGTTTGTGTGAGTTAATGAAAAATAGGCTCATATTCCATATTGTATATAGCACTCTAAGGCCAAGTAGAGATAACAAGTAACAACTGCTCATTATAAGGTTATGACTTAAGCATAGCCTTATGGTGTAAAGGGTGTTACACCGAGGCTGATTGGAAGCGCTCGCAGCACGGCGAATGGGTGGCGGAGCAACTCTCTAGATAGGTTGTGATTTGTTATGTGTGAGAAGAAAATGAGAAGAAAACCATAAAAAGTAAATAGAAAGCTTCAACAAGATTCGAAGGAAGGCCAAAAACAGTAAGTATACTTATTTACAATTATACCACCATATTTTCCATCAATTTTAAAACAGAGAATTGAAAAACAATTACATCTGTTTTGTTTCAGTTTTTAAAACCCAATGTGTGTTTTTTCATTTTTAAAATCAAGTTTTGCAAAACAAGTTGTCAAACAATTTTTCTAGTTTTTTGTTTTTTAAACTCAAAAACTATTTGCAAAACAATTGCCAAACAAGCCCCTAATATATCTTACTCCTATGTTTCTTTTCCGTTGTCGTTACCAGAGACATATGAGTCCACTTGAAGTAGCGGAGCTCCAGTTAAGGAAGGAGGCAACACGTGAAGATTTCAGACTTTCCAAGAATTAGTATGTTTTCTGTAACACCCCAATTTTTCCTGTAATTTTTCCTGTCATTAGGAATTACCGAATTACCGTAGGTAAATATTATATAAAATTTGAGACCAAACAATCCTTAATAAAGGAATATAACGTTAGAAGAGAAGTTAGGAGCAATTCGTGCAAGTATTGCAAACCCAAATTTCTGTACGTGTAAAATGACCAAAATGCCCTGAGGTTATTTTACTCAGAAAATGAGGATCGTGGGCCCCACCCATCCTCAAGGGGATGTTTTGATGTTAATAAGGGATTGTTTGTGTTATGTGTGTTAATAGAGGAGAAGAATCCTAATTTTGAGCTTCGACGTGCGAAATGACCAAAAGCCCTCGCTGTTTTAACCCGATTTGTGTGCCGACTAAGCCCGAACCTCACTAAAATGTTTTAAAAGGTGTTTTTAAGCCATGATTAACCATTGGTTAAGCTCGAGTGGTCTCGGGCAATTTTTAAGTAAAATGACCGTTTTGCCCCTGTCTTTGTGTAGTTTTACAAATTTTGAGATTTTTGATTCGTCTAACGAAACCTAAGCAATATTAGGCTCAAATTAAAGCTTATTAAATTCTAATTATTAATCTAGAGTCAAAATTATTTATTTAAATTGATTAGAACCTAAAATTGCTTTAAAACACTCAAATTGCTTACTAATTCACCTAAGCCCTTAACCGTAAATTCTCTAAATTGCATGAATACCTTGCCTACACCTAAATAATACATGGAACACACAAAACCCTCTTCCATGAGGCTGTAATGCACGAAATTATTCAGCCATAATCATTAGAATTATTGCAAGATAATGCACTAAAACATAATGCCAAAAATCACCATAAAACAAGGAACTTTGAAACATGATTCCATGTTTTAAGCCACCAAACAAGATGATTTTTCCTTCCTTGTCTCCTCCTCAAATTTAGTCAGATTTTCCTCCTCCTCTTGTCCATTCATGAGCTTGAATTCTTCTATAAATAGGCATGCTTAGAAGTCATTAGGGACTTGCTCAAAAATTTCACAACTTCTAGTTTTTCCTAAGCACAAAAACTTTCTTTCTTCTTCCCCTTGGCTGAAATTCTTTCTTCAAGTTTTCAAGAATATTTTCTTTCATTTCACTCCAAGAAACCAAGTTCTCTTCCTTTCCTTCAAATCAGATTAGGTAGGGAGTTGTTTTTAAGTTTATTTCTATGTTTTGCTAAGTGTTGTTCTTGGTTCAAAATGATGATTTCATGGATTTTCTCTAGTTTTTCCATTTGGTTTTCTTCTTCCTTTTTCTTTAACCAATTCAGCCATATGGCCTAGGTGGGACTAAGATGATGGCTTGATGATGAGGACCTTGAAGGTGGGTTGTGAATCCATCACAAGTTAGGCCTCTAAAGCTTGAAAGTTCCACTTGATGCAAAACTTTAAAGAATGATGTTTTTATGATGATTTTATGATCTTGAGTTTAGAATTTGAAAGATGTATTTCTCACTTTGTCTTGTTAAGATATATATATTGAATTTGTATTTCTATAAAGTCTTGAAGGAGCTCTAGTAAAGAAATCAAATGAACTTGCATCCATGTTTAAGTTTATGCCTTGCATAATCATGTTTACTTTCTATGTCATCACTAAAATTTCAAGAATGAATAAATGAACTTGCATACTCATGTTTAAATTTCCAAGTTTGCATTTCATGTTTATATTTCATGTTGTCACTTAATCTCTAAAGATAATAAAGAAGTTGCATCTCATATTTATTTTATGTTCTCACTTTATTTTATAATGGCTAAAAGAATCAACGCATGACATGTTTATTTTTATGTCATCACCTAAAGATCCTAGAGCTCAAAGACTTGCCCAAGTATCACAAGCAAAGAAATAAGATTATTGGAGTTAAAGAATTGATTCTTTAAGAAGTCTTGAGATTGGAGCTTAAAAAGATGTAATAATAATTCTCTTCTCCCTTCACCGGTCCGTGCGGTTCCGCTCCGTTTCTTAAGATCTCTCCTCCACTGGTCCTATGCGGACTACCGCGCTCCAGTTTCTTGCATCATGTTTATATTTCAAGCTCTTGCATCATGTTTAATTTTCAAGTCATCACCTTAAATCTTAAAGATAAAGAAATGGATTTGCATATCATGTTTATAATTCCAAGTTATCACCTTATAATGACAAGATTAAAATGAGGTTGCATAGCATGTTTATGATTCTAAGATATCACATAAATCTCTTAAGCTCAAGACTTGCTCCTTTTATCTTAAGTGAGAATTTTAATTATGAAGATTCTTTCAAGTTTAGCAAAAAGAATTAGTTTCTAAAAGAGTTTTAAGGCTTTGCAAAGATTTTACAAGAAAATAGTATTCTATGTACACTTAAAATGTGATTTTATGAGATTCATGATTCAGCCACTGATCTGAGTTTATTACTAATGTATGATGATGATTTAATATGTTTAGAGTTGTGATTATTATGTTTATTGATGAGGAAACAATTCTATGCAAGTTAGAAGAGAAACTAGCTATATAAAACAACCGTAAAGCTTGAATTTAGCTAGTCTTTGATCTCTTAAGTTTAGCCACTGCCAAATCTGTTTTAGTATGATATAATTCTGTTTAAGATTGGTTAAGCCACGAAAAATTTGGTAACAATTAGTGTAGGATTAATCCGAACACTAAAAAGGAAACTAGCAACTAGAAAAACCATAAAAGCAAGATTTCTAGAACTTTAGAGAATGAAATTTATGTATTCTGTCCAGAGAATTTAGTGATCTTAAGAACCAGATTTTATCATGTTTAGATAAGGGAGAATGATTCATAATTGGTTTAGTAATTAATTTTAGCATCATAAGGAAAGACGGTAATAAGAAAGGGTTAAAAACGCAACTTCTAGCACACGTAAAACCTTAAGAACAACTTACTGTCTATGCTGTCCCATATTGTCTAATAATGTTCTTAGGACTTATAATTGATGGTAATAAGTCCCTTAGATGCATAATTAATTAGTTCAATAATTAAGGTTGCCCGATTCTAGAGTTTGGTTGTTTAAGATAGCTTTTCGATAAGGATTTATGATGATGCCTCTTTGATGTTTTAAATGATAAGTCTATGTAGTGATTTGATGCTTATTAAGTATTTGACGTCATTGAATGATTTCCCTAGCTTGCATGTTATAGTTGCTGTTGCAAACAATGAAAATGCTTATGCATGAAATAAAGAAATAATCTCTGTTATTTAAAAAAATTACCTTTGTTGTTGGAAGAAAGTGTACTCCTGTAAAAGTGTAATTTGGAAAGGTTCTGGCTAGGAAAGACTTGGTATTTAACGTGTCCATTGTGACCCACCTCTCTTCCTGGGAATCTCCCAAATGCATGATTTCAGTTAGTATATATTATTCCATCATAAGACTATAAATGAGAAAATGTCATGATGATTATGAATTGAATTATGATATAACATGAAAAGATTTAATGGTGACTTAAATGTAAGAGGAAATGATCCTTTGGACCCATCAGACTATAGGTGGTGAAAAGGTGATCCTTAGCCCCCTAGTCCGTTCTCTCAAAAGGGTAGAGACGAAATTTTACTTATCAAAAGGGATAAGTATATCCTGGCGATGACTAGCAAGGTATGAGCTCATAACCTAGATTACTCCCAAAAGGGTGGAGTATAGGGTGGCCCAGGAAAATGATGATGGAAGTAACTTTAAGTCACCTAAGGAACTAAGTAATGCATGATGTAAATATGATGTTCTTCTATGCATAGTATTTATGATATGATGATGAGAAATATGATGTTCTTCTATGCATAGTATTTATGATATAATGATGAAGAATATGATGTGTTGATAAAAGGAAAAGTTCATTATAAACATGACATGCTAAGTTTATGATGCATTATAAGACGCATGATTAAAACCGACGAACCTCGGTAAAGTATATTTTCGAACTTAATAAATCAATCTTAGCATGCTCACTATTTCATAATGAAACCCGAGGTTCCTGGGGACGATGATGATGACACAATGCATCATGAGGTGAGTACCCTACTGAGATTCTTTTTATAAGTTTCTCACTCCCTCTATTTTTCTTTCCATCTCGTCTTAGAAACGAAGGAAGTGTTCGTGATTCACATTGAGGCTTTCACCTGGTAGCTGAACTTGATCCTCTAGTTTCACTCGTATATTTCAGATATCTATCCCTATCCTTGGAGTGTTATTACTAGGTGCCATTAATGGATGTCCTTCCATCCATATATTATTTATGTTTTGTTAGATTGCCTACACCTAGTCTTATTTTGTTGGTAGGCAAAATATCTATGTGATATGTAATTATGGATGTCATATGATGGAGCCAATATGATGTGTTTCTTCATGATATGTCTATTCGTTTCTGCTTTATCTTATCGTTCACGTTATGCGCGGCTCACGTTTTCAATTATGTTTAAAAAAAAATGGCTCGTAATTTCACTAAGTATTTTCAAAGCATGATTAAGAAACTGAAGCAAAGAGTAAAGTCTAGTAATTAATCAGATCCTCCTAGGTGTATTGGGTTAATTATTAGGGTGTTACATTTTGGTATCAGAGAGGTTCGGTTCTCATGGAGCCTGAGGATTGGACTGGCTATGCTTCTAAAGCATACTACGTTAGAAATGTCATGTGTATATGTTTATCATTAGGATGAGCTTGAGGATTAGAGATGCATGACTCTGTATGTTGCACGTGCCATGGTAACTTGCTCACTTTGCATGGAATGTTGAGCCTGATCACCTCAGTGTTGCTGTTTTGTGTGTATAGGGACCAATGGCACGTCAACAACATACTAGGAACGCGCACAGAATAACCAAACAACGAACTGCCGAAGCACTCCGTGATGTGGCAAGGACAATGAGGATGATGATGGATCGAATGGATCAGGATCGCCAAGCTAATGCGAATCAAGGCCATGAGATCCCGAACATGCTCGTTTTGGGGAGTTCGGGGGCGAACCCACCAGTATTCAAGGGACCCTCAATCCAAATGTTGCAGAAGAATGGATTCGGAATATTGAGAAGGTCTTTGCTGTAGTCCCATGCTCAAGGAGCAAAGGTTACTTTGCCACCCATATGCTCGAGGGTGATGCCGATTCTGGTGGACAGGTGCTCGAAGACTCTTGGAGGCAACCGACGTGGACATTGATTGGGAGTTATTTAAGGTCCATTTTTATGAGAAGTATTTCCAGAGTTCGTCAAAAATGCCAAGGACATTGAGTTCATGCAGCTTGTGCAAGGAAACATGAATGTAGCCCGGTACACTGCCAGATTTGAGGAACTCATTAAGTTCTCAAGGATGTATCAGGGTAACCCGACGAGTATTGGAAATGCATTAAATACGAGTCAGGGTTAAAGGCGGAGCTTAATGTGGAGTTGCGCATTTGGAGATTAGGGATTTCTCTACCCTAGTTAACAAATGCCGCATCATTGAAGAAGGGCGGAGAAAGCTGAGCACCTCAAGGTCGGATAATATCACCAAGAAGCTGACACCTCAAGGTCAGCAATTCAAGAGGCATAATCGACCCCATTCCCACCTCAATTGAGACCCCAAGGTCCACAAAGGAACTTTCAACAAGGAAGGCCGAACAACAACAACAACCGCTATGACGCAACCGCTACAACAACAACCCAAACAACAATCACAACAACAACAATAACAACAACAAGGGGAAAGCACCACAAAGGGGTCCAGCAGCACCTCCACCACCCACCATCCATGGATGTCCAAGTGCGGCAAGAATCATGGGAGCATGCCATCTGAAGGAACAAATGTATGCTATCGGTGTGGAAGGGACCACTACTCTCGAGAATGCATGGAGAGGAACCCGCCAACCCCCAATCCCAAGCCGCAATATCAAGGAAGGGTTTTTACCGTTAATGCCTGAAGAAACGACGAAGTCACGGAATCTCGTGGAAGGTAAGTGTAACATGTATGGAAAAGACTTAATTGTACTATATGATTCTGGCGCTTCCCATTCTTTTATTTCCCACTCATGTGTTAAAAGCCTTAACTTGCATGTGACTGAGCTTCCTTTTGACCTTATTGTTTCTACCCTCCTGGAAAACCCGTTAGGACTTGTAGATGTTGTTTAGATTGCAATTTTGTTATGAGAATAGATCATTTGTTTTAGATCTCATTTGCTTACCCATGCAAGGTTTAGATGTGATTCTTGGCATGGATTGGCTTGAGGCCAACCGTGTATTGTTAAACCTATGAGAAAACCATCACCTTTCTTCCTGTTCCCATTGAACCTAAGAAACCCATAAGTCTGTACATAACTCCTGTGGAAATGGAATGGTAAGGGTGAGAATAAAGGTTATATTTTCCTAGCCGCTAGTGATGTAGACTTTGAGCAAAGTATTGATGAGATACCAATAGTAAGGAATTATCCCGAAGTATTTCCAGATGAGATACAGAGTTTCCCCAAGAGAGAGATAGAGTTTTCCATAGAATTGCTTCCGGGTGCAGGTCCCATATCCATAGCCCCATACAGGATGTCCCCATTAGAGTTGACGAGTTAAAAGCTCAATTGGAAGATTTATTGGAGAAAAAGTTTGTTAGGCCTAGTGCGTCACCTTGGGGAGCCCCTGTGTTGTTTGTGAAGAAAAAGGATGGGAGTATGAGGATGTGTGTTGACTATAGGCAATTGAATAAAGTGACAGTGAAGAACAAATACCCTTTGCCTAGGATAGATGACTTGATGGACCAGCTTAAAGGTGCAACGTGTTTTCTAAGATTGATTTGAGGTCAGGTTACCACAGATTAGAGTAAGAGATGAAGATATACCGAAAATGGCCTTTCGCACTCGATACGGCCATTTTGAGTTTGCAGTAATGTCCTTTGGATTAACCAATGCTCCAGCAATTTTTATGGATTACATGAATAGGATCTTTAGACCCTATTTAGATCAGTTCGTGGTTGTCTTCATAGATGATATTCTCATCTACTCTAAGACCCACGAGGAGCATGAATGCCACCTAACCATAGTCCTGGAAATCCTTAAGGAAAAGAAACTATATGCCAAGCTTTCTAAGTGTGAATTCTGGTTGGATGAGGTGAAATTTTTAGGGCATGTAGTGTCTAAGAGGGATTGCTGTAGATCCTAGTAAGGTGGAAACGGTTGTAAACTGGGAAAGACCAACCACGGTAACTGAAGTAAGGAGCTTCTTAGGTTTAGCTGGTTATTACCGTCGGTTTATCAAGGGATTTTCCCAGATTTCCCTACCTCTGACCAAGCTGACTAGGAAGAACACCCTTTTCATGGACCCAGGAGTGTGAAAAGAGCTTTCAAGAGCTAAAACACAAGCTAACCTCAACCCCTGTTTTGGTATTACCAACCCCAATGTGCCTTTCGAAGTATCCTGTGATGCTTCAAGAAAGGGTTTGGGTTGTGTCCTGATGCAAGATAGGCAAGTGGTGGCCTATGCGTCGAGGCAACTCAAGCCACATGAGGCAAATTACCCTACCCATGACCTTGAATTAGCCGGTCGTGTTTGCTCTAAAGATTTGGAGACACCATTTATATGGCGTTAAGTTTGAGGTGTTTTCCGATCACAAGAGTTTGAAATATCTCTTTGATCAAAAAGAGCTAAACATGAGGCAAAGAAGGTGGATGGAGTTCTTAAAAGATTATGATTTTGGGTTAAACTATCATCCAGGCAAAGCTAACGTTGTAGCCGATGCCCTAAGTAGGAAATCCTTACAAGTATCCCATTTGATGGTGAAGGAGGTTGAGTTAATTGAGCAATTTAGAGACCTAAACCTAGGGATGACCTTGACCACTAAGGGCATAAGAGCTTGCCATCTTAGTGTGACGAGTGAATTCAAGGAAAGAATTGCTCAAGCCCAAAGGGAAGATACGGAATTTCAAGAAACCTTAAGAGGTAAGAGCTAATAAGTTGAAAGGTTTTACCCAAGGGAATGATAGTTTGTGGAGGTTTGAAGGTCGTATATGTGTACCTGCTAGTGGTGACCTCCGAAAGGATATTTTGGAAGAAGCCCATAAGAGTCATTTCACCCTTCATCCTGGTGCCACCAAGATGTATCAAGATTTGAAGAAGATGTTCTGGTGGCCTGGATTGAAGAAGGATGTGTGCACATGGGTGAATAAGTGCTTGGTGTGTCAAAAGGTGAAGATTGAGCACCAAAGACCCTGGAATGTTGCAACCCCTACCAATCCCCGAGTGGAAGTGGAATAGTATCTCCATGGATTTTGTAACTGGACTCCAAGGACCCAAGCGAATCATGATGCCATTTGGGTAATAGTGGATCGGTTGACTAAGTCAGCCCACTTTTACCTATTAAGGTGACTTATTCCTTGGATAGGTTAGGGTATATATCAGGAGATAGTAAGATTACATGGAGTCCGTCGACGATAATTCGGATCGGGATCCGCGATTTACGTCACGATTTTGGGGAGCTTTCAGAAGGCGTTTGGTTCAAAGCTGTGTCTGAGCACGGCTTATCACCCCAACGGACGGTCAATCTGAAAGAACTATCCAAACTTTGGAGGACATGTTAAGGGCATGTGTTTTAGATCAAAGGGAGTTGGGATAAGTACCTCCACTGATTGAATTTGCATATAACAACAGTTATCATGCAAGTATCGGTATGGCACCATACGAGGCCCTCTATGGACGGAAGTGTCAATCACCTCTATGTTGGTATGAGCCCGAGAGCAAAGTCTACTGGACGGATATTGTGAGGGAAACGACGGAACAAATCAAGAAGATTAGGGATAAGATTCTCACTGCTCAAAGTCGCAGAAAAACTATGGACAAGCGGCGAAAACCGCTAGATTTTCAAGAAGGGGACCATGTGTTCCTAAGAATCACCCCACCAGGCATAGGCCGAGCAATGAAAGTAAAGAAATTGAGCCCAGATTTCTTGGTCCGTTTGAAATCCTTAGCAAAATAGGATCTGTAGCCTACCGTATAGCCCTACCCTGAGTCTGTCCAACCTTCATGATGTTTTCCATGTCTCCAGTTAAGGAAATATTCTGACCCAAGTCATGTACTAGCCAGAACATGTACAATTAAGAGATGACCTAACGTTTAACTTACCACCCATGAGAATCGTTGACCGAGGAGTTAAGCAGTTAAGGAACAAGGCTATACCCCTAGTCAAAGTAGCATGGGGACGAGGTGAAACCGAAGAAGTTACATGGGAGCTGGAATAGATATGCAAGCACGGTATAAGCTGTTCTAGGTAACGATTTCGAAGGCGAAATTCTTTTTAAGGAGGGGAGTAATGTAACGCCCCAATTTTTACTGTAATTTTTACTGTCATTAGGAATTACCGAATTACCGTAGGTAAATATTATATAAAATTTGAGACCAAACAATCCTTAATAAAGGAATATAACGTTAGAAGAGAAGTTAGGAGCAATTCGTGCAAGTATTGCAAACCCAAATTTCTGTACGTGTAAAATGACCAAAATGCCCTGAGGTTATTTTACTCAGAAAATGAGGATCGTGGGCCCCACCCATCCTCAAGGGGATGTTTTGATGTTAATAAGGGATTGTTTGTGTTATGTGTGTTAATAGAGGAGAAGAATCCTAATTTTGAGCTCGACGTGCGAAATGACCAAAACGCCCTGCTTTTAACCCGATTTGTGTGCCGCTAGCCCGAACCTCACTAAAATGTTTTAAAAGGTGTTTTTAAGCCATGATTAACCATTGGTTAAGCTCGGGTGGTCTCGGGCAATTTTTAAGTAAAATGACCGTTTTGCCCTGTCTTTGTGTAGTTTTACAAATTTTGAGATTTTTGATTCGTCTAACGAAACCTAAGCAATATTAGGCTCAAATTAAAGCTTATTAAATTCTAATTATTAATCTAGAGTCAAAATTATTTATTTAAATTGATTAGAACCTAAAATTGCTTTAAAACACTCAAATTGCTTACTAATTCACCTAAGCCCTTAACCGTAAATTCTCTAAATTGCATGAATACCTTGCCTACACCTAAATAATACATGGAACACACAAAACCCTCTTCCATGAGGCTGTAATGCACGAAATTATTCAGCCATAATCATTAGAATTATTGCAAGATAATGCACTAAAACAAAATGCCAAAAATCACCATAAAACAAGGAACATGAAACATGATTCCATGTTTTAAGCCACCAAACAAGATGATTTTTCCTTCCTTGTTCCTCCTCAAATTTAGTCAGATTTTCCTCCTCCTCTTGTCCATTCATGAGCTTGAATTCTTCTATAAATAGGCATGCTTAGAAGTCATTAGGGCTTGCTCAAAAATTTCACAATTCTAGTTTTTCCAAAGCACCAAAAGCTTTCTTTCTTCTTCCCCTTGGCTGAAATTCTTTCTTCAAGTTTTCAAGAATATTTTCTTCATTTCACTCCAAGAAACCAAGTTCTCTTCCTTTCCTTCAAATCAGATTAGGTAGGGAGTTGTTTTTAAGTTTATTTCTATGTTTTGCTAAGTGTTGTTCTTGGTTCAAAATGATGATTTCATGGATTTTCTCTAGTTTTTCCATTTGGTTTTCTTCTTCCTTTTTCTTTAACCAATTCAGCCATATGGCCTAGGTGGGACTAAGATGATGGCTTGATGATGAGGACCTTGAAGGTGGGTTGTGAATCCATCACAAGTTAGGCCTCTAAAGCTTGAAAGTTCCACTTGATGCAAAACTTTAAAGAATGATGTTTTTATGATGATTTTATGATCTTGAGTTTAGAATTTGAAAGATGTATTTCTCACTTTGTCTTGTTAAGATATATATATTGAATTTGTATTTCTATAAAGTCTTGAAGGAGCTCTAGTAAAGAAATCAAATGAACTTGCATCCATGTTTAAGTTTATGCCTTGCATAATCATGTTTACTTTCTATGTCATCACTAAAATTTCAAGAATGAATAAATGAACTTGCATACTCATGTTTAAATTTCCAAGTTTGCATTTCATGTTTATATTTCATGTTGTCACTTAATCTCTAAAGATAATAAAGAAGTTGCATCTCATATTTATTTTATGTTCTCACTTTATTTTATAATGGCTAAAAGAATCAACGCATGACATGTTTATTTTTATGTCATCACCTAAAGATCCTAGAGCTCAAAGACTTGCCCAAGTATCACAAGCAAAGAAATAAGATTATTGGAGTTAAAGAATTGATTCTTTAAGAAGTCTTGAGATTGGAGCTTAAAAAGATGTAATAATAATTCTCTTCTCCCTTCACCGGTCCATGCGGATTACCGCGCTCCGGTTTCTTAAGATTCTCTTCTCCTCCACTGGTCCAATGCGGACTACCGCGCTCAGTTTCTTGCATCATGTTTATATTTCAAGCTCTTGCATCATGTTTAATTTTCAAGTCATCACCTTAAATCTTAAAGATAAAGAAATGGATTTGCATATCATGTTTATAATTCCAAGTTATCACCTTATAATGACAAGATTAAAATGAGGTTGCATAGCATGTTTATGATTCTAAGATATCACATAAATCTCTTAAGCTCAAGACTTGCTCCTTTTATCTTAAGTGAGAATTTTAATTATGAAGATTCTTTCAAGTTTAGCAAAAAGAATTAGTTTCTAAAAGAGTTTTAAGGCTTTGCAAAGATTTTACAAGAAACTAGTATTCTATGTACACTTAAAATGTGATTTTATGAGATTCATGATTCAGCCACTGATCTGAGTTTATTACTAATGTATGATGATGATTTAATATGTTTAGAGTTGTGATTATTATGTTTATTGATGAGGAAACAATTCTATGCAAGTTAGAAGAGAAACTAGCTATATAAAACAACGTAAAGCTTGAATTTAGCTAGTCTTTGATCTCTTAAGTTTAGCCACTGCCAAATCTGTTTTAGTATGATATAATTCTGTTTAAGATTGGTTAAGCCACGAAAAATTTGGTAACAATTAGTGTAGGATTAATCAGAACACTAAAAATGAAACTAGCAACTAGAAAAACCATAAAAGCAAGATTTCTAGAACTTTAGAGAATGAAATTTATGTATTCTGTCCAGAGATTTAGTGATCTTAAGAACCAGATTTTATCATGTTTAGATAAGGGAGAATGATTCATAATTGGTTTAGTAATTAATTTTAGCATCATAAGGAAAGACGGTAATAAGAAAGGGTTAAAACGCAACTTCTAACACGTAAAACCTTAAGAACAACTTACTGTCTATGCTGCCCCATATTGTCTAATAATGTTCTTAGGACTTATAATTGATGGTAATAAGTCCCTTAGATGCATAATTAATTAGTTCAATAATTAAGGTTGCCCGATTCTAGAGTTTTGGTTGTTTAAGATAGCTTTTCGATAAGGATTTATGATGATGCCTCTTTGATGTTTTAAATGATAAGTCTATGTAGTGATTTGATGCTTATTAAGTATTTGACGTCATTGAATGATTTCCCTAGCTTGCATGTTATAGTTGCTGTTGCAAACAATGAAAATGCTTATGCATGAAATAAAGAAATAATCTCTGTTATTTAAAAAAATTACCTTTGTTGCTGGAAGAAAGTGTACTACTGTAAAAGTGTAATTTGGAAAGGTTCTGGCTAGGAAAGACTTGGTATTTAAGCGTGTCCATTGTGACCCACCTCTCTTTCCTGGGAATCTCCAGATGCATGATTTCAGTTAGTATATATTATTCCATCATAAGACTATAAATGAGAAAATGTCATGATGATTATGAATTGAATTATGATATAACATGCAAAGATTTAATGGTGACTTAAATGTAAGAGGAAATGATCCTTTGGACCCATCAGACTATAGGTGGTGAAAAGGTGATTCTTGCCCCCTAGTCCGTTCTCTCAAAAGGGTAGAGACGAAATTTTACTTATCAAAAGGGATAAGTATATGCTAGTGACGACTAGCAAGGTATGAGCTCATAACCTAGATTACTCCCAAAAGGGTGGAGTATAGGGTGGCCCAGGAAAATGATGATGGAAGTAACTTTAAGTCACCTAAGGAACTAAGTAATGCATGATGTAAATATGATGTTCTTCTATGCATAGTATTTATGATATGATGATGAGAAATATGATGTTCTTCTATGCATAGTATTTATGATTTGATGATGAGAAATATGATGTTCTTTTATGCATAGTATTTATGATATAATGATGAAGAATATGATGTGTTGATAAAAGGAAAAGTTCATTATAAACATGACATGCTAAGTTTATGATGCATTATAAGACGCATGATTAAAACCGACGAACCTCGGTAAAGTATATTTTCGAACTTAATAAATCAATCTTAGCATGCTCACTATTTCATAATGAAACCCGAGGTTCCTGGGGACGATGATGATGACACAATGCATCATGAGGTGAGTACCCTACTGAGATTCTTTTTATAAGTTTCTCACTCCCTCTATTTTTCTTTCCATCTCGTCTTCAGAAACGAAGGAAGTGTTCGTGATTCACATTGAGGCTTTCACCTGGTAGCTGAACTTGATCCTGCTAGTTTCACTCGTATATTTCAGATATCTATCCCTATCCTTGGAGTGTTATTACTAGGTGCCATTAATGGATGTCCTTCCATCCATATATTATTTATGTTTTGTAGATTGCCTACACCTAGTCTTATTTTGTTGGTAGGCAAAATATCTATGTGATATGTAATTATGGATGTCATATGATGGAGCCAATATGATGTGTTTCTTCATGATATGTCTATTCGTTTTCTGCTTTATCTCGATTATCGTTCACGTTACGCGGCTCACGTTTTCAATTATGTTTAAAAAAAAAATGGCTCGTAATTTCACTAAGTATTTTCAAAGCATGATTAAGGAACTGAAGCAAAGAGTAAAGTCTAGTAATTAATCAGATACTGCCTAGGTGTATTGGGTTAATTATTAGGGTGTTACATTTTCGATTTCAATCATGCTATAATTGTTAGAACTAGACCCTTAGTAGAAGGATTTATATTGTTATTTTTAAGAACTTATCATTCCTGGTGTATGTCATATATGACTCATATATTGACTAATTATAATTCAGTTCATGAGATGATAGTTTTACATTTAGTCCTTTATTCCACTCTATTAAATTAAGTAAGTAAGCACACAAAGTAATTTTGATTACCATTTACGTAAGCGCTACGTATTTCAATTCTCACTATAGGCTTAAGCTTTCAAAAAGTAATTTGTACAAAAAAAATGTTATCACTATTTTTCTAAATTAATTTCAAAAGAAAATGAACGCAAGGCATAAGTGGCAATTAGTAGACTCCAAATGTGAACTTAAGTGTAGTTGAGCTCTATGAGGGTGTTACAACCATAATATGACTAAAGGGCAGTATGGGATTATTAGGATGTTACGAGGACTTAGATTCTAATACGGTCATCATGATCCAAATCGAGTTGTGACCAACCATAGCTTCCATTGACCAATATCATGTCACGTTGTAACATTTATTAGTCAATAAAACTAACCAACTAATGGTGTCACTTTCATAGCAATTTAGTGCATGTTCAGAGGATGTGCATTGGCATCCTCGAAACCTCTTTCAATGTTGGTTAACTTCAATTTTAGAAAAAAAAAATGTTTGGTTCAACTTTTCAAAATTGATTATTCCTGCAAAATCCCATTTGGCTAGAAGCAAGTCATTCTTGCTTTTATGATGATGTTTTCATGTTTTAAAACAATTTTATTTATGAAGTTCCAATAATGCCCTTCAAATACATCTTAGCAAAACTCAACTCCTTTATATTTATGCATTGTTTCTTTTTCTGATTTTTTGTTTACATGTTTCTCATTTATTTATTGTTATACATTTAAAGATGTATCCAAATAGAAAATATAATATAAAAATGAGTTTATTTTTATGAATTGATAGTCAATCACTAGAGATGCAAGAAAGCACCAAATCATTCTTGATAACTACATTAAAACCCTAAATAGAAATTATGTTTCTTCCTTACTTGTCTTAGAACAACTTAAAGAATATTTTCTTGCAAGAAATACATGACTTTGCTAGTATTGTAGATATTTATAATTAAAATGATTTATGAATGGTGCATTTCCATGTATGTACTTCTCAGGTTGTTCCACATGGCTGGTGAGCAAGAATTCACTTCCTGAGTTCAATTACTACTCACCCCTCTCCCTTTCCCCTCCCTTATAGATCCAGTTCAATTTCAATTCCAGAACTACATCTCAATAGCCTCGCATCTATTCCATTGGTGAGATTCACTTGGTAGTAAAACTTAGTTTATGATTATGTTGATTAGAGTGCTCTAATAGTGTGCAGGCAAGATCCAAGCATGCATTATATTTTGAGACTATGTATGTACTTTAAGAAGTTTCAAATTTCATTGATGTATTGGATTTATAGATGAATGTTTTTTATTATGTTTATGTTAGAGCAACTCAAGGTTTTATGAATTTGTTTATTAAACAGATTTGAGGAAATTATATATATATAGCACACCATACTACCAAAAGAATTCTATAATGAAGACTCATATTCCTATGTGCTGGTGACGATCCAAATTGGGTTGTGACGCACCATTACTTCCATTGTCCAATATCAAGCCACATTGTAACATTTATTAGTCAATAAAGCTAACCAACTAATAATGTCACTTTCAATGTTGGTTAACTTTGATTTTATAAAAGAAAAATTATGTTTGGTTCAATTTTTTCAAAATTGTTTATTGTTGCAAACTCCCATTTTCCTAGGCAAGTCGTTCTTGCTTTTGCGATGATGTTTCATGCTGAAACTATTTTATTTATGAAGTTCCAATAATACCCTTCAAATACATGTTAAGGAAACTTAGCTCCTTTATATTTGTGCATTATTTCTTTTCTGGTTTTGTTTACATGTTTCTCATTTATTTATTGTTATACATTTAAATATGTATCAAAATAGAAAATACAATATAAAAATAAATTTAATTTTTATACACTAATAGTTAATCAATGGAGATGTAAGAAAGTGCCAAATCATTCTTGATAACTACCTATTATAATAACTATCTACCATGATTTGGCATTTTCTTAAATTTCTATTGGTTGATAGTGTAAAGCTATTTTTTCTGCATAGAAATTAAACTCTATAAAATAATGTTTTATTGACAAAATTTTGATAAAAATAATGCAATAAATATACATATAGTAAATATAGAGAAATCTATATCAGTTATATATTTTAAAGAAATTTTACCAAGGTGTAGAAGGGAACAAATGTTCACACTATATATATATATATATATATATTGGAATGATTTTTTATTGTGATAGGACTTGAGTGCAGAAATGCCTTTAAATAACCAAAAAAAAAAAGAATAGTAACATTATATTTTAAAAGTGATTTTTATTTTAATACTAAAATAAATTTACATGTAAAAGAATATTTATATCAAAATTCTGGTATTTAAATTTTAATATTAATTTATATTTATTTTAGTCTATCAAATGAATTCATACCCTTTTGGTAATTTTACATCTAGAAGTGATTTTAAATAACACTACCAAACAATAATATTTTCAATCAAAATCAATTCTCAATTCAGGATATCCAAACATAAATCACTTCACTGTAAAATCAATTATAACAAAAATCAATTCTAGCAAATAATATTACCATGAATCAATTATGTAAGTGTGTCTAAGTAGATAGAAAAGACTAGAATATGAATGAGGTAAGAAGGGTTTAAGCAAACAGAGTGGCAGTGAGGTTAGGGTTCAAGAAAACACATAGAGAAGGGGAAGCAAAGGTGATGGGTCTGGGAAAGTGTGGAGATGTTCCTTTCGAGACAAGGTTCAAGGGAAGAAATGGGTTTTCGCTTATTGAGGAAAAGTTCTTGAAGAGTGGTCGATGTTAGGGAATATCATAGTTGAATATACCCAAGTGTAATAAACACTTTATGGATGTGAGCAGAAGCATGTCCAAATTAATTTAGAGTAATAGATCAAATAAAGCAAATGAATAGTACTTCATAGTTTGACATACTTGTCACTATTCATACCAACAAAAATAAATCAAGAGAACTTGCACACTAAATTTTAACATGGAAAACCCTCGTGTAATTTTGAGGGAAAAATCACGGTTAAACTCAAAAAATATTTCATATATTTAAATAGTAATTAAAATATAGTATATCCTAAGTGAGACTTACTTCTACTATAATTGGTAGTATTATAGAGATATAGATAATATACCCAAAACCCCAATGTATACTCACACTACACTTTTGGAATTTTCTTACACAAACTCTCTATTTTTCTCTCACTACAAGAAGCTTACTTTGCTTTTTCTATTAAGTGAAGAAATGCTTCAGCTTGGATGCATTTCTAGTTTGGTTTCTGCCTCTATTTATAGAAAGTCATCCACCCTTTGCATTAAATGCAATTTGATTTCCTAACTGCATTTCGTGAGCTAGATAAAGGGGTGTAAATTTCTTCCTCACCTTTTTGACTTTAAACAAAAAACAAGCCATCTTCCTAATAATTCTCCACCTTGGCTTATATTTTACAACAGTCTTCAACCTTTGTAAATATTGATCAAGTCCAAGCAATACTTAAACTTATCAATCAACAACAGTTTTATGATGACATCTACTGGGTTCTTGGCTACAACTATCTTCTGAAGCAATTGTACCGTTCTTGATACTTTCTTTGACAAAATGAAGTCTAACATCAATGCGCTTAGTCCTTTCATGGGAAAGTCCAAATGCGTGAAGGGCCAAGGGGTGTAGAGCTAGAGTTACTGTTGCAAAATTATGCAAAACAGGTTCGCTGGAATGAGGAATCCTCACTGCAGTGAGCAAGCAAGCCAGGCTGTCCCTCCGTGTTAGGTGGTCTCAGCAAGCTTTACTTCCTGGAGCAAGCACCCACGATGTCAGCATAGTATGAAATGATGCAGTTTTGATAAGTGAGCCCCTCACCCTTATTTAAACCTTCCAGTTGCATTTTGGGGCATAAAAGATGTAAACCCTAGCCCCAAATCCTCCCTTCTTCCCCATCACTTTCATCCTCTATTAATCCACTTCCTCTAAGCTTCAAAGTGAGTTTGGTTATTAATTTATGCTTCCTTTCTCTCTCCCTCCATGTTTTGGAGTTTGGATGTTATAGTTTCTCATTGTTGTCAAGTGGGTGCTCCCCAATGTTGTTAGAGTTGTTTTAGAGTTATCTAAATGTGATTAGAGATTGATCATGAGTCTATGTTGCTCTATGGTAATCGTTGGTGCCATTTCAAGCTCTCAAGGTCAAGTTGGTGGTGCCCACATACTCCTGGCTCCTAATGGTGAGTGGGTTCAAACTCATAACCTTAGTTTCATCATTATGATTATGTTTGTAGCATTATGATTGTTAAATATGAATTTAGAAGTAAAAATATATTATGTACATGATTTTCCAAGCTATGCCAAACTTAGGAAAGATAATGATTTTTATTTTAGCACAAAAGAAATGTGTTTTAGAAAACCATGAGACCATGATTGGATTGTTGCATGCTATGAAAAATGTTTTAGATGTATTTGAAGAGATTCATTGAAAATTATACATGATTTAGCTAGTTCATTAAAGTTGTTGAACATCTGTCAATGGATTGTTGATATTTCTATGTTTTCAAGACTTGAGATTTCAAAATATGCTTTTATAGTACCAAGTTAAGTTATTTTGGAAAAAGGTTGGACAAAGTATGATTTGGCTTTTGAGCACATATGTTATTATGATTTCAGGATTTTTATGATTATCAATCCTTTTATTTTGAAGTATGATATTAGAATTATCAAGTTATGAAAATATGTTAGCTTAAGATATAAATTTAAAACTTCAACTTTATGGTACTAAGAAGCACATAATTGAGTATGATTCATAACAACTACCAGATACATATTCTGGGGCTCAAATTGGAATGCCTACAAGTAGGTGATCCCTTGGGCACGATTTTCATAGCAATAGTTATGCTAAAGTCAAATTGTTAGAGTTTCATGAATCTAGAGCCTTTAGAGTGCTAAGAGATTTCAGATTTAAATGGATTTTGCCAAATGAGTTTAGCCTAGAGATAAGGAAACAGATAGTTAGTTAATGAATATGATGAGATTGTTAACCTTGGTATCAAGTTGTCCACAGAAGATAATATCACCCCAAGCATATACAGAAAAATAGGACCTAGTTAGGTACCTCCATCTTGTCCACCATGGATTGTTATGATTTTAGCAGGTGCTCTTGTTTGCCAAGGACTAAGCACCACTTTATAGTTTATGATTTTATAGCTTTTATTATTATGTATGTATTTATCATGTTTAACCAATACTGTTTTCGATGCTCTACCGTACCACCAGTTAAAAGATTTCATGATTAATCACGAATTTAGAAATGGTTGTTTATGAACTTACGAATGAAAAGTGTTTTCCTAGATAGCTATGTATGTAAATATCAAATGATTTATGTTTGCTGCATATATAGTGTATTATATATATCCCTTGGTTGTTCCATATGGGTGATGGGTGAGAATCCACTCACTAGGTCAATTGACTCATCCCTCTCCCTTCCTCTCATAGTTGTAGGTACAGATACCATTTTATGATCGATCTAGTAAACGTTATTCTAGTGGTGAGTCTTATTTTGAAGTAAGGCTTAGTTTATATTCATGTTAGTATTAGAGTGCTCCAGGAACCTTGTAGGTAGGATCTAAGCCACACATGTATTTTGAGATACTGTAGTTATATTCAAAGTTTATATATTTCACTTTATGTTTCCAGAGTTTAAGTATATATTTGGAATATAGACTATGGTTAACAGGTTTATGTAATGAGCTAGAGATGTATTTATGATTAAGTCTTCAAGTCTTAAACTAATTTTCAAAGCATGAATAAAATGTTTTCAGAGTTATATATGTGAATGCTTCAGTTTTATGATTTCAAATATTATGTTTTAATTAGAGAAAATGATAATGATTTAGAAGAAAATCGTATTTATCATACTATTCTATGCATTTAGAGAGACATGTCACATAGTAGGCTTATGTAGGGATGAGATTCCTCATGTGCCGGTCATGTTTTCAAATCGAGTCGTGATGAAGTGGTATTAGAGCCAAGTTTCCCTGATGGTACTGAGCAAGTATCCACAAATGGCATGACATTTATGTGAATAGAACCGCAGCCATTTGTACTAACGCAATGTTATTTGAGGCCTTTAGGAAAAGTTGGTCATGTCTAGGTTCAATAAGAGTCTTTGTCATTCCTTAAAACTCTTGATCCGATCTTATGTTTGTCTCTTATCTTGTGAGCTATGCCAGTCTTAACCGTCGTTATCATTGCCGCAATCGCAACACCACATTAGTCAGCACCAATAACATCTTGCGCCCTAAGTGGGCCATCTTGAATCTACGAAGGTAGTCGTGAGCACATTAGAGTTGGAGCAAGTAAGTGGGGAGCACCTAGGCATGGCTGGCTGAGTAGGTCAATGTGGGCATTGTAGTCAAGGCCACCTCCTAGCGCCTTCTCCATACGCCTGACCGTCGACTAACCAAGTAGTCAAGAAAATAATCAGCCAGAGGGTAGAGTTCGATCAAGCCACTTGGCCACCCCTATCCTCAACGTCAGAAAACACCACAAGGGCCAGTGCCTAAGGGGCTCATCCGCATGATACGGGTACGTCAGGAGGTGCACTAGAAAAAGGATTGCTTGCTACTCTAGAAGTGACAAGTCAAGGTCGGAGCAACCCGACACCTGGTACACTTATCCACCCCCATAGTTGAGAATGATGAAGTCATCCCAGCTCGTGGAGGGTTACATGTGAGTGACCTAGAGCTAGCAGGTAGAATACGATGAGACCCCAAATTGTGCATGTAGGCATATCGTAGGATTGATGATATGATGCTGATGTATTAAACTAATTAAAGAAACCTTTGATGCCATGAATATGTCACATGTCATGTTTCTAAAGATGCATTGTTGCATGATTTATGTTTGGATTAGTGCTTTCGCATGATATGAGTGTGATATGCATGTAGAGTAAGTTAACAGGCATGACATGGATCGCTAGGCAAGTTGGATGTCAGTTGTAAATTGTTTCACATCTGGATTTCATTGAGATTGCTTTTAGTTGCTTTTGTTTTCTTAGTTCCAGATTATATGCATGATGTGAAGGTGTTGCATGTTATAAATGTTTCATCGCTTATGATTAGAATCAACAAGGATAAATCATTGGAAGCTTTGATCAAAACATGAGCAATTGATTTTGTCGTGATAATTTAGAACTTTAAATAAATGAGTAATAGGATTGCATAACTTCATGTGCTCACATGAGTAGACTAAGGATTAGGATATAGAATACTTGTGTATTGTATGACATTTAGAGCCTTGGTGCATGGATTTTACATGTTCTTATGAGAATCTAGCATGTTTTGTTAGTATAATAACTTGGCTGCATGAATGATGTGTTTATGTTTGTTAAGCATATGGTTTCATGCATGTGCGTGCTCATTTTATCATGCCTTCCTGGCATAGAGAGTAAAGTAGCTTCCCTTGATCATCTTTAACCTTAAAGCTCATGTTTACCAGCATTAAGTTTCCTGAAATGCTGTTATGTTGCTACATTTTATAAGCTTGACATGTGATTGGGTGATGGTGTTGTACCTTTGCAAAATGGTTTTATGAATACTTTAGGTTTTTAGTAAATGTTTTGCAAGATTCTAGATAGGAAGGTTTTCTCAAGGAGGTTTTAATAACATTGTATTCCTTGAACCCCCGATTTTTCCTATTGTGCAAAATTATCAAAATGTCCCTATGTAATTTTCGTTAGATTTGAGGTTGAACAATCCTTAATTAGGGATTTTAACATTAGGGTAACATTATATGAGTCTTGAGTAGTAATTTGTGTGAAAATCGCAAACCCGATTTTCATGTGCAAAATGACTAAAATGCCCCCGAGGTCATTTTTGCCTAGAAATGAAGATAGCCAATCTCGGATATCCTCAAGGGTTAGTTTTATGTTTGAAGGGAATTATTTGTGATATGTTGATGTTGAGGTAAAAATCTTAACTCCGATTTTTATCGTACGTAAAATTACCAAATTACCCATGCAGTAAATTAACACGAGATTGAGTAATTTTTAAACTCGATCATCACCTGGGAAGTTTTAAAATGTTTGTTACAAGTACTATGTGATATCAGGAAATGTTCGGGTAATTCCAAGGAACTTTTATGTGAAATTACCTTTTTACCCCTAGTTAGTGCTTAATGAGTTCACTTAATTAATTAAGGCAATGTTAGGCTCAAATTCTTTTTGAATTGATTTCATTTATTAACCTTGGGTTAAAAATAATTATTCAGGTTAAAAATAATTACATAAGGTAATTAGAGCCTAAGAATGGTTTAGGGAAATTTAATTTTCTTTCTTAATCATAAAATAAAAAATGTTAAGATTAAGGTAAATCTAGTGCACTTTCTTGCTTTGTCTTAAGATTAGGACTTATGTTACTAATTAATTTTCAACTCAATTGAGATTAATTCCATTACTAGTATAAGATTACTCTTTTAACTTGTCTTGGTAAATCTTAAACATTTGATTTTTACCATTTACCCTAAGTTACCAATTCATTATTTACTACTAATTAAATATACTATCCTATGATATCTTATCCTATAATCTATCAAGAAAATCCACAATTGTTCCCCATTATCTCTCAACAAGGCCGGGCCTCCATCATTCATCATCAGCCCATAATTCATTTTTTTTTCTATAAATAATACACTTACAAACCTTATGGATTACCATTTGCTTCCTTGAAGTTGTTTTGCTCAAAAAATTCTGCATACTTTCAAGAAACACTAAGCTTCCTTCTTCTTCCTCCTCCATAGCCAAGAAGCTCCATTCTTGACATTCATCCAAGGTAGCAACCTCAAACAAACACATTTCCACCATAAATCAACTCCTAAACACCTAAACTTTCCATTTCCAAACACAAAAACACAAGAAAAATTCTTCCTCCACTCTAACTCCACTTGGCCGAATTCCTATCGCCATTAGCATTAGATTTTTCTTCTTGTTACTTCATAAAAGCTCAAGCTTTACCTTTTGTAAACAAGAAACAACTTGGTAGGGAGTTTATTTCATGTTCTTTCTCTTGTTCTTTGCTTTCAAATTTTGGATTCTATGGCTTGATAATGACCATGGCTTGATGATGAAGAATCATGGTGGTGGTTGTGAATCCATCATATAATGGACCTCTAAAGCTCAAGGTTTAGTTTTTGTTGTCAAAAGATTAATGGAATAATTGTTAGTTTCCTTTAAATTGATTCTTTTTTAGCTTGATGATGAGTTCAAGGAATAAGGTTCTTGGAACCATGGTAATAAGAACTCTAAAGCTCACTTCCTCATTGTTAAGATGAATTGGAGTCAAAGAGTTCATTCTTTAAAAAGTCTTGAGTTTTGAGCTTAACAAGATATAAAAAGGAACTTGCATCCATGTTTATGTTTCAAGTCTTGCACATCATGTTTAAATTTCAAGCCTTGCATAATCATGTTTATATTTCAAGTAATCACCTTAATTCTTGAAGATAATAATAAGGATTTGCATATCATGTTTAAATTTCCAGCCTTGCATAATCATATTTATATTTCAAGTAATCACCTTAATTCTTGAAGATAATAACAAGGATTTGCATATCATATTTAAATTTCTAGCCTTGCATAATCATGTTTATATTTCAAGCAATCACCTTAATTCTTGAAGATAATAATGTGGACTTGCATATCATGTTTAAATTTCCAAGTCTTGCATATCATGTTTAAATTTCAAGTCATCACTTTAAATCTTAAAGATAAGGAAAAGGATTTGCACATCATGTTTATATTCCAAGCCTTGCATATCATATTTATATTCCAAAGTTATCACCTTATAATGATCAAGATTAAAAATGAGATTACATGGCATGTTTATGATTCTAGTTATCACCTAAATTTCTAAAGCTCAAGACTTGCTCCTTTTATTTTAAATGAAAATTTTAACCATGGACATACTTCTAACATATAATTTTGACCTTATAATGATAATAGGCCTAGAGTTGAGTTTTACTTTATGTTAAGGCTTCATGTGTTTTCAATGCCTTGAAATAATTTTAAGAAAATCTAGTAACTAGAAATGAATTATGACACAATTTTCCAAGTTCTTAGAAATTAAAATAAAGGATTCTGATGTACTTTTATAAATTCTGTAATATGCTGTTTGGAATGGCTTAGAATGGTGAAAATTACTATTAGTTGTTGTAAAAATCATTCTTGACATATTAGGTAAGACTAGTAACTAGAAATGTGCAAAAGTGCTGTTTTTGGGAGCTTCTAAAAATGTAAATTTTAGCTACTAATTGGGATTATTAGTTTATGTATAATGCTGTTTGGGATTGTCTAATTGTGTAAGAATTGCTAATAATTAGTGTAATAATTAATTTTAGCATATTAGGAAAAGCCAGTAATTAGAAAGGGTCAAAAACGTAATTTCTAGAACACTTAAGATTTAATTTTTCTAATATGGCTCAATGTTGTTTGATACTATTCATGAGGCTAAAAGTTAGTGAAAATTATTGTAATAATCACTATTGGTCTCCTTGAGGCATAAAAGGATAATTACAAGTGTTAAATTAAACCAATTTCTAGTTTTGACCTGTTTAAAGGCTAACGAGTAATTACCAATAACTTGAGGTTAAAAATGAGAATTGTGTTTGTGATGACCTTTGGTGCATTATGTATATCTTGATAAAGCATAACATGTGCATTAGCTAAGCGCGGTCCTTGATTTCGGCATATTGGGTAGGAGTATGTTTACCTTTCAATAAGATGTTGATAATAGTATGCCTATGCAAATCATGTTATGCTGAATTGCAATTATGATTGAGATTTTAGAGATGCATAGTTGATATGTTCGATGAGCATGAAATGTGAATTCATAATTTATAATGATATAATGCTCAGGTTTGCACTTTAATGAACATGCTAAAATAAAGGTGACATAAGACACATGGAAATGATCCTCTAGACTCCCGAATTAAAGGTTATGAGAGGTGATCCAAAAAGGACCCTTTAGACTCTAGGAATTAATGGTTATGAAAGTGTTCCTATGCCCCCTCACCTGCACTCTGGAGTCGGAATTTAGCTTATCCAGGGGATAAGTATAAAGTAGTGATGACTAGTTAGGTATGAGCTCATAACCTAGAGCTCTCAAGAGGAGAGAAGATATAGGCGGCCCCCAAACTGAATAAGAAATTTAAGTCACCTAAAAGAATAATGAGCATAAATCATGTTAGAAAGATCTATGTTCATTATATCATGTACATTGGTCGTGATTTTTATGATAATTGGCATATAGTATTGACATGCATTCATGATACAATATGATGCATCCATGACATTAAGATTCATGCTAAAAGATACGGACCTCGACTAAAGGTATTTGGAAATTAATAAATGAACCTTATGCATGCTCACATTTTCATAATGAATCCGAGGTTCCTGAAGACGATGATGATGACACAACGTATTAGGAGGTGAAAGCCCTACTGAGATTCTTTTATAAGTTTCTCATTCCCTCTTCTTTTCTTTCCATCTCGTCTTCAGAGGTTGATGGCAACGTTCATGATCTTTGTTGATGCCCCTACGTGGGAAATGCACTATGACCCGATCAACCGGCCCTATCATTTTGTGGGTCATTGTACAGTTCATTTGTACGTCTTTATGGATCGTCCTTTATGCATCCCGTTTCTAGTAACTAGTTCTCCCCATTGCCCCTTCTCGGATGATCTTGCCTTCAAGCATTCGCATACGCAAGCTCAGGAGTTTCCACATACTCACTCTGCGCATCATCCGTTGAAGACTTCTCAGATTACACACCCCGTCACCACCTCATTCTGTTAGGTCATAGTCGAACCACTCAGAAGATCTCCCTCCATCCCCCAGGTAGGTCTATCCCTATTGTCCCTATGGAGGTGAGGGGTGATAATGATAGAGAGACCAAGGTCATGCATCCAACGAGAAGCGGAGCTTGCACGTAAAGGCACTACTCGTCCTTGCCGAGGCGCCTATGTCCGACCCACGAGACTTTATGGCACACGAGATGAGTTAATCTGGTTTTCACTCTAGACGTTTTCAGCAGGAGTAATGGGAAGAGGAATCTTATGCTAGTTTATTTTGTATTCGATTGCTATTGTTCGTCTTGGAATTACTATACTTAACTTAAGCTAGATTGGTGGGTAGTGTGTTTTGGTGCTTGATGTGGATCAGTTAATATTTATGCTGTAACTATATATGATGATATGGTTATGTTCATGTGATAGTTGTGTACGTATGTGACTAGTTTTTATTTCTCCTCTCTATGTACCAATGATGGGTTTACTTAATATGTGCGGCTCACGTTTTGTTTAAAAAAAAAATTCTTACATAATTTCATTAAAGTATTTTCAAGAGTTTTAAATTAAAGAACTGAAACAAAAGGGTAATAACTAATAATTAACTTAGATACGTAGCCATGTTAAGTTAAATATTAGGGTGTTATGTAACACCCTAATATTTAACCCAATATGCCTAGGACGTCAAGATTAATTATTAGTTATTACTCCTTTTTAAAATTCATTTATGAAATATCTTAGCGAAAATACGGTAAAATTTTTTTTTTAAAAGGAATACGTAAAACAAAGTGTGAGCCACAAGCGCATACTAACGCGAACAAAAGCGAACAGGCGGAAACGTAAAACATATAATATCAAAAACAATAAAGCACATGCTTGATCATGGAATAAACATCTCAATATATTAGATATCATCGTTTAGGATACAATCACTGGAAACTAATAAAAGCAAGTACATAGTAAATCCCAAAAGATAAGACTCCCAACTATCATTACCCTCACCCTCCACGTCTCCTGATGATGATGATCCTCGATGGGGAGATGTAGCCACGAACTGATGGAGCTCCTCGGATGTAGCCCAACGAAGCGGAGATCTAGGCATGGGAATCGAGGGAACGACTTCGCCTCCACAACGTGGTCACCTCTCGGCTGTCGAACACGCCTCGCATGCCTTGGCTAGGTGACGGTGTCCTCGCTACCTCCATGAGTCCATAGAGAACGAAGGGGAAGAGCCCTCCGAAGGATCGACCTTCAATGATGGGGAACATACTGGGGTGTTCGGGTACCATGAAGAAGGACGGGCACGACGGGTCTCTCATCTCGGGGTCGCATCCTCTCAAAGATCAGGTCATTGCCAAAAGGTGAAGTCGAAGTGAAGCGATAGCTGGAGACGGGGAAAGCAATGGCGTCCCATGTACACAAAAACGCGCACCTCACAATGACCCTGGAAGTGGTAAAATTGATGCTTGGGGTCATAGTGCACCACCCAAGTGGGCGGGTCAATGAAGATCACGAACGACGCCATCAGTGTTAAAATGTAACAGAGAAAGAAACAGAGAGAGGGGTGAGAATCTTGCTAAATGTAACGCCCCAATTTCTGCTGTTAGAGTACAAATGACCGAAATGCCCCAAGGTCATTTTACCCGAAATTAAAGGACAGTTGCCCCGGCAACCCTTGAATGGGTCAACTCAATGTTTGAAGGGGATTATGTTAAGAATGATATCTGAGGAGAAACCTCATTTTCTAAACTTTCGGCTCAAAATGACCAAAATACCCCTCCTGTGTCTACACGGGTAAAAGGTGCCGTTTGACCCAAACTTTTCCAGGAAGTTTAGAATGATGTTTATGAGCAATGTTTGATGTTTAGTCAAGCAGAAGGTCAACGGGCTTTAGTGCAAAATTACCATTTTGCCCCTAGAACAGTGTACAGTGAGCCTAATGACGCAATTAAGCAAACCTAAGCAATATTAGGCTCTAATCGAAGATTAATTTATTTCGATAATTAATCTAGAGTCAAAATAATTTATTAAGGTTAATTAGAACCTAAGATTGCTTAGTTAAACTCTAAATTGCATTCTTTAATTCAAGATTCCTAGTCATGGAATCTTGAATAGTGTTTTCTCTCCAATTCCTTAAATTAAGGAATTGTGTCATACCTCATTTGACTAAGAAAATGAATTTAGTTTGTTAATCTAGTAAGACCACTCCCTAATCAAGTCTTGAACAACCTTAATTACCCAATTACCTCACCTAAACACTTTCTTACAACTCCTAACCAAAACCTTAATCAAAGAAACACCTAAACACATCACTAAACCACAATTACATGAGCAAATTAATCCCCTTGGCTGTCCCAAATCTGGCCGAATTCTTGGCCAAAGAAAAGTGCCACATGTTGCTTGATTTATCACTCAAAGAGCCATGCCTTGCCCATACTTTTGCCCATACCTCACCATGCTTTGCCCATGCCTTTGCCCATACTTTGTAAGAGATATTTTCTCTCTTTTCCTCCCCTAAGGCCGTTGGCCATGCACCCTAAAACAGCCACCATTGTTGCAAATTTTCTATAAATACCAAGCTTGGAAGAACTTGGTTACACTTTAGAAGCTTTGCCAAGTTCAAGTTTTCTTGCATTTTCTTCCTTTTGCTCTCAATTTCTCTTCATCTTCTTCATCATTCTTCTTCCTCTCAAAGAACCTTGCCACCACCATAAACCACCACAAACAACCATAAACCACCACTACCTCACCTTAAACCATCCCTCAAACACTTAAACTTTCCATTCCCAAGCTTAGAAACTCAAGGAAAAATCATCTTCCTTGAGCTTCCTCTTTGGCCGAATCCATCATCACTTCCAAGAGGAGATTTTGTCTTCTCAAACTCTTCAAGAATCAAGCTTTCTTTCTTCCATTTCAAAGACTTCCTTAGGTAGGGGTTGTTTTAAAGTTTTCACTTGTTTTCCTTAAAGAAAGTTCTAGTTTTCTCTTGGTTCAAACTCCTTTCTTCCTTTCTTTTCATTTTCGGCCAAGAGGCCATTTTATGAAAATAACATAAGCTTGATGATGAGGTTTCAAGATAAAGACTTGATGATGTCTTGTGAGAAACCTCTAAAGCTTGAAACAACTTGGTCTTGGACCATACATGCTTGTGTTTTTCTTTCTTTTCCTTGCTTATGCTTTCAATTTCCTTTCCTTTCTTCCTCAAAGGTTTCCTTTCTCTTCCTTTTTCTTGGATGATTTCGGTTTCTTTAAGCTTTGTTTCAACAAGGTTTGCTAAAATGTAAAGTAGATCACAAAAGTTTTGATAAAGAAAATTAATCCCAAGTTTTCAAAGAGCTCTAAGCTTACCCTTGCCAACCTTAAAGTTGGTCGGCCGTTCTAAGAGTTTTACTCTAGATTGAAGCCCATGAGCAATAAAATAAAGAATATGACTTAGTTCTTATGTGTTTTATTTGGACAAAGTGTTGAGCTTTGTATTTATTTTCTTAAGCTTGATGATGAAGTTCAAACCTTAAGACTTCCTTGAAGTCTAGGTGCTAAGAACTCTAAAGCTTGCCTTATGATACATAATGGGTTGAGGTTTTATTCCTTTAAAGTCTTGCAAAGAGCTCTAGCTAAGATCTAAAATAAGATGCATTCATGTTTACTTTATGCCTTGCATAGCATGTTTATTTTGATGTCATCACTAAGTTCTCAAGACTAATTAATTGGACTTGCACTATCATGTTTAAATTTCAAGCTTGCATCTCATGTTTACATTTCAAGTCATCACTTAACCTTAAAGATAATAAAGAGGTTGCATTCCATATTTATTTTATGCTCTCACTTTACTTTCTAATGAAGAATAAAATGAGTGCATATCATGTTTAAAGTTTATGTCATCACCTAAGCCTCTAAAGCTCAAAGGCTTGCCCAAGTATCCTATGTAAGGTTTTCAAGAAAATATTGGCATTCTTAAAGAAGCCATTTCGGCCTTGTGGTGATGATGATGGACTTAATATGAGTTCCTCTAATCACAAGTGTCCATAGTTTGTGTTTTGTAATTTTTCCAAGCTTAGGAGCACCTAAGCAACATTATGCATAAAATTATATACTTTAAAACTATTTTGCAAGCAAGTTAATTTAGCTATTGACCTTATGTGTAAAGGCATGATTTTAATGAAAGGATTTGAGTTCTAAAAGAGTTTTGAATCCCTAGAATTATTCCAAGAGAAAACTAGTAACTTGTATGCATTTTAATTTACAAGATTATGTGATTTTATGGGCTTATGATTTCGGTTCTGCCCTTCATGATTGGCTGCTGTACAAATGTTGTTCTAAGGTGTTAAAATGTGTAAAATTATGTTTGAGTGAAGGGAGGATCGATTTAGAGAAGTTAGAAAAGAATAAGTAACATAAAAGGAGCAAGAATGAGAATTCTAGAACACCTTAAAGCACAAATTTGCAAAATTGTTCCAGCATAATTAATTCAAGTGTAAATGGTTCATAATCAGTAGGATATGCATAAAAACCTTTCATAAATGATTAGGTATTAATTACTAAGCTTAAGGTGATGATAAGGACTTAAAATAGAAATTCTAGCACACTTAGACATGGCAAAATGTGATTCTGTCCAGCAAAGCTAAATTGAGGAAAAGTGAATTATAACTTAGTAAACATGCCTAGGAATCCCTCATAATTGGTTTAGGGATTGATTATGAAGCCTTAGGCGAAGACGGATCTTAAAAAGGGTCACGAACGGAGATTTAGAACCCGTAAGTATATGATATTTTTCCTGCCCAAACTACATAATGATGTTTGGAATTTTAAGTGTGCCTAAAACTTAGTGAGAATTTTAAGTAATGATCCCGAGGTGTATAAAAATCCTTAGTGAGGATTAGAATGACTGAAATATGAGTTTAAGACCCGTAAGGGTCACATCATAAGATACTATGAGATAGGAGGCCGAGTGAGCATATTTATGATGATGTGATTATGTTAATATCTTGAGCATGAAACTTTATGTGCCAAATTTGATATGGTGATATGATGAAATGTTGTGTTTGAGATGCATAATGTTTCAAAGATATGAATGAAATTGAGAAATATGCTCATGTGAACTAGAAAGTTATTGCAATGAGAAAGTTCCATGAAAATGATGCATGTGACTGAAATTATGTGGCATGACTCAAATTTGAGGAAATTCGGAGAGTAGCTGTTATGCCGCGAATTTTCGTCAAATTTGAGGGACAAAAAGAAAGTTTTTGAGAAATATGAAGTTTAAAGTTATATGCCGAGACGCATTTCTCCTCTCCTGAGGAGAAAGTAAACCCGTGGGGGGTATGGACGTCGAGCCATCCTGAGCGACAAAGTCACTGGTCTTAACCAATCGATGCGTTTAGAAGAATGAAAGTATATGATGTTTAAGGTGACACATCGAGACGTACTTCTCTTGCTCCGGTGAGGAGAAGGTAAAACCGTGAGGGCATAGACATTAGCCTGCCAAAGCGGACAAAGTCGCTGGTCTTAACCAGTCGATGCGTTTCGAAGAAGGAAAAAGTCCCATGATGGGTGATCCTTAGGCCCCTACCCGTACTCTAGAAGTCGGGATTATGATGATGAATATGATTATGTTTATGATTCGCTTATCAAGAGGATAAGTAAGAACTAGTGACGACTAGTTAAGGTATGAGCTCATAGCCTAGTTTAAGGGGTGCGGTTACTATATTATTGGTGTCACAAGTATGAGAAAAGGAAAGATGTTCAAGAGAAAAGTTACATGCCACTTATATGTTGTTTGTTATTTGTTTGATTTACCTAAAGTACTGTCATGCATCCATGAACTATTATGTTGCATACATGCATTAAGAATCATTATAAAAGACATGGACCTTGGATAAATACCTTTGCAAAAACCTCATAATGAACCTATGCATGCTTAACCTTTTCATAATAAACCCAAGGTTCCTGGGACGTAAACGATGACACTAGGATAAAGGACTCCCTCCTGAGATTCTTTAGTAAGAATTCTCACCCCTCTCTCTCTTCTTTCCGTTACGTCTTCAGATATCGATGGCGTCGTTCGTGATTTTTGTTGATGCGCCCATGGGAGTTGCACTTTGATCCAAATCACAGTCCTACCACTTTGAGGGTCGATGTGCTATCGCATTTTTGCATACGTGGGACGCCGTTTGCTTTTCAGTCTCCAGCTTCAGATTCACCGACCTCCCTTTGGCGACGACATGATTTTTGAGAGGACGCGACCCGCAATGAGAACCGTCGCGCCGTTCGGCATCTTTCGGTAAGGCTACCCGGTACGTGCCTCGCCCGAGACGTTCGGAGGGACCCTTCAGAGGATCTTCCTTCTCATCCTTTCTCGAGGGTTCCACCCTTGGTCCCATGAATCGAGGATGGGTGGCGAGGAGACGGTGACGCCGGAGGTTAGCACGATGTTGAGATGCGCCCTCATCGTGGTAGGCATGCTCGCCCATCCTTCCGCCTTCACGCATCCGAGGAGTTTCAGTTCATTGGATATGTGCCAGGAGGGATGGGTGGAGCGTCATCCATGGCTCGAGGGAGGGGAGGTCCTTTGGGTACTTATCTTTTGGGGGTTGTTTCATGTATTTGTTATCATGTTTCTTATTTTATGTTATTGTCCTGCAACTCTCCCACTAGTATGGGTAAGACTTTATGCTTCTGTTATACTTCTATTGTGATGTACTAAACTATATTATCTAATGAATGAGGAATGATGTTTATGATGGATGTGTTCCTTAATGCTTATGTTCTGTATGTTTTATTTATTCTTCCTCTTCACGTTGTTTATGTTACGCGCAAAGGCTCGCACTTTGTTTTATATAAATCATTTCAAAAAAAATTATCCGTATTTTCCGCTAAGTATTTTATAAATGAATTTAAAGAGAAGTAATAACTAATAATTAGTCTTGATACGTCCTAGGCGTATTAGGGTTAAATATTAGGATGTTACACTAAAGAATCTCATAGGAAAACCTCTATCGTAATGTCATCGTTTACGTCTCCAGGAACCTTGGGTTTTTATGAAAAGGTTAAACATGCAAAGGTTCATTATGAGGTTTTCATAAGATAATATTCTAGAGGTCATGTCTTTTATGATGAATCTTGTATAGCATCAGAACATGAATGCATGGCAATACTTTAGTAAACCGAACAATAATTAACCATCATACAAGTGGGATGTAACTTCTCATGAACAACATTCCTTCTCTCAAACTTGTGACATTAAGTATCATAATAGTAAGCACCCCTAAAACTAGGCTATGAGCTCATACCTTAACTAGTCGTCACTAGTTCTTACTTCATCCTCTTGATAAGCGAATCATAATCATAATCATAATAATCCCGACTCCTAGAGTATGGGTAGGGGGCCTAAGGATCACCCATCATGGGACTTTTTCCTTCTTCGAAACGCTCACTGGTTAGAGCCAACGACTTGTACCGCTTGGCAGGCTAATGTCGATGCCCTCAGGTTCTACCCTGGTGTGAGGAGAAATAGTCTGGCATGTCACATTAAACATCTTATTCTCAAAACTTTCTTAAGTCCCTCAAATTTGAAGGAAATTTGGCAGCATGACAGGACTCCACCGAATTTCCTAATTTGAGTTATGCCATATAACTCACAATGCATGTTGTCTATAAATTCCTCAATCAAATAAACCTTTCAATCATAAAAACATATTTCTCCGATTCATTTGTATCACATATTTCATGCATTATGCCCATAATATACCAAAATATCATCACAACACACCATGAATCCTCATATTCTCATCTCATGACATTAACATATTAATACATAACACAAGGATACTCGCTCGGTCTTATTCTCACATCACATTCCTATCTCATATTGTCTTATGCTTTTGCCCATTAGAGTCTTAAACTTATGTCCCAATCATTCTAATACCCATATTATGTAACCCATATTTAACCCCAATACGCCTAGGACGTATCAAGATTAATTATTAGTTATTACTTCTCTTAAATTCATTTACAAAATACTTAGGGAAAATCAGGTAAATTTTTTTTTTTTAAATGATTCATGTAAAACAAAGTGCGAGCCTTTGCGCGTAACATAAATTTAACGTGAAAGCGGAAGAATAAATAAATAATCCAGAATGTAAACATTAAAGAACACATCAATCATGAACATCATTCTTCATCACATTAGTTAACATAGTTAGTACATGACTACGGAAATATAAAGGAAACATAAAGTCTTACCCATACTAGTGGGCAGAGCTTTCCAAGTACAACAACAGAAATAAGAACCATAACAATGAATACATGAAACAACCCCAAAAGATACTCCCCAGCAAAAGCAACCTTCCTCTAAAACCTAGGACGACGCAAATCCTCGGACGGGGTATGTACTACAACTGTCGAAGCTCCTCGGATGTGGCCTATCAAAAAGGGGTCATGGGCATGTGAATGGCGGAACGAACGTGACCACCTCGGGGCATCTCTCGGGCTGGCGTACACGCCTCATAGGCCTAAGCTCGGGAGCGTGTCCTCGCTACCTCTAAGAGCCAAAGGCACAGAAGGGCGGAATCCTCAGGAATAAGGTGGCCGGTGAGTCCTGGATAGTCCCCCGCATTGACGTATGACGATTCGTCTCCGGATAGTCACGTACGGCTAAGGATGATGGCCGGCATGGCGGTTCTATTTCGTCACAAGGTCACGTCCTCTCAAAAATCATGTTGTCGCCAAAGGGGAAGTTGGAGTGAAGTGGAAGCTGAACTGGAAAGGCAAATGGGCGCCCCATGTATGCAAAAATGCATATAGCACAACGACCCTCGAAGTGGTGGGCTAATGATTAGGATCGTAGTGCAGTTTGTAACGCCCCAATTTTTATTGTAATTTTTCCTTCATTAGGAATTACCGAATTACCGTAGGTAAATATTATATAAAATTTGAGACCAAACAATCCTTAATAAAGGAATATAACGTTAGAAGAGAAGTTAGGAGCAATTCGTGCAAGTATTGCAAACCCCAATTTCTGTACGTGTAAAATGACCAAAATGCCCTGAGGTTATTTTACTCAGAAAATGAGGATCGTGGGCCCCACCCATCCTCAAGGGGATGTTTTGATGTTAATAAGGGATTGTTTGTGTTATGTGTGTTAATAGAGGAGAAGAATCCTAATTTTGAGCTTCGACGCAAATGACCAAAACGCCCTTGCGGCTGTTTTAACTCCGATTTGTGTGCCGACTGACCCGAACCTCACTAAAATGTGTTAAAAGGTGTTTTTAAGCCATGATTAACCATTGGTTAAGCTGGGTGGTCTCGGGCAATTTTTAAGTAAAATGACCGTTTTGCCCTTTCTTTGTAAGTTTTACAAATTTTGAGATTTTTGATTCGTCTAACGAAACCTAAGCAATATTAGGCTCAAATTAAAGCTTATTAAATTCTAATTATTAATCTAGAGTCAAAATTATTTATTTAGATTGATTAGAACCTAAAATTGCTTAAAACACTCAAATTGCTTAGTAATTCACTTAAGCCCTTAACCGTAAATTCTCTAAATTGCATGAATACCTTGCCTACACCTAAATAATACATGGAACACACAAAATCCTCTTCCACAAGGCTGTAATGCACGAAATTATTGAGTAATAAGTCAGAAAATTATTACACAAAAATCCAAAGAATGAAAACAAAGAATCATGAAAACATGGAAACATGATTCCATGTTTTAAGCCACCAAACAAAATGATTTTCTTCCTTATTTTTTTTCCTCTAATTTTTGGTCAGATTTCTTTCCTTCCTTTGTCCATTTATGAGCTGCAAAATCTCTATAAATAGGCATGCTTGAAGATAGTTTAGATGCTTAGTTCATAACTTACACAAATTCTAGTTTTAGGAGCACCAAAAGCTTCTTTCTTTCTTTCTCTTGGCCAAATTCTTTCTTCAGTTTTCAAGGATATTTTCTTCATTTCACTCAAGGAAACCAAGTTCTCTTCCTTTCCTTCAAATCAAATTAGGTAGGGAGTTGTTTTTAAGTTTATTTCTATGTTTTGCTAAGTGTTGTTCTTGGTTCAAAATGATGATTTCATGGATTTTCTCTAGTTTTTCCATTTGGTTTTCTTCTTCCTTTTTCTTTAACAATTCAGCCATATGGCCTAGGTGGGACTAAGATGATGGCTTGATGATGAGGACCTTGAGGGTGGGTTGTGAATCCATCACAAGTTAGGCCTCTAAAGCTTGAAAGTTCCACTTGATGCAAAACTTTAAAGAATAATATTTTTATGATGTTTTTATGATCTTGAGTTTAGAACTTGAAAGATGTATTTTTCACTTTGTCTTGCTAAGATATATTGGGTTGAATTTATATTTCTCTAAAGTCTTGGAGGAGCTCTAGTAAAGAAATAAAATGAACTTGCATCCATGTTTAAGTTTATGCCTTGCATAACCATGTTTACTTTCTATGTCATCACTAAATTCTCAAGAATGAATAAATGAACTTGCATATTCATGTTTAAATTTCCAAGCTTGCATTTCATGTTTATGTTTCAAGTTGTCACTTAATCTTCAAAGATAATAAAGAGGTTGCATCTCATATTTATTTTATGCTCTCACTTTATTTTATAATGGCTAAAAGAATCAACGCATGACATGTTTATTTTTATGTCATCACCTAAAGATCCTAGAGCTCAAAGACTTGCCCAAGTATCACAAGCAAAGAAATAAGATTATTGGAGTTAAAGAATTGATTCTTTAAGAAGTCTTGAGATTGGAGCTTAAAAAGATGTAATAATAATTCTCTTCTCCCTTCACCGGTCCAGTGCGGATTCCGCGCTCCGGTTTCTTAAGATTCTCTTCTCCCTCCACTGGTATGCGGACTCCGCCCTCAGTTTCTTGCATCATGTTTATATTTCAAGCTCTTGCATCATGTTTAATTTTCAAGTCATCACCTTAAATCTTAAAGATAAAGAAATGGATTTGCATATCATGTTTATAATTCCAAGTTATCACCTTATAATGACAAGATTAAAATGAGGTTGCATAGCATGTTTATGATTCTAAGATATCACATAAATCTCTTAAGCTCAAGACTTGCTCCTTTTATCTTAAGTGAGAATTTTAATTATGAAGATTCTTTCAAAAAGAATTAGTTTCTAAAAGAGTTTTAAAGCTTTGCAAGGATTCTACAAACTAATATTTTATGTTCACTTAAAATGTGATTTTATACAATTATATGAGGTTCATGATTCGGCTTCTGATATGAGATTAGTACCAATAAATGATGATGATTTAATATGTTTGAAGTTGTGATAATTATGGTTTATTGCTAAAGGAATGATTCTATGCATGTTAGAGATAAAACTAGCTTCCTAGAAAACGTAAAAGCAAGATTTCTAGAACTTTAGAGAATGAAATTTATGCATTCTGTCAGAGCCTTTAGTGACCTTAAGAACCAGATATTATTATGTTTAGATAAGGGACAATGATTCATAATTGGTTTAGTAATTAATTTTAGCATCATAGGAAAAGAAACGAAAGGGTTAAAAACGTAACTTCTAGCACGTAAAACCTTAAGAACAACTTACTGTCTATGCTCCCCATATAGTCTAATAATGTTCTTAAGGCTTATAATTGATGGTAATAAATCCCTTAGATGCATAAGTAATTAGTTTGATAATTAAGGTTACCCAATTTAGAGTTCGGTTATTTAAGGGAGCTCCTGAGAATTTTAGATGACATCTTTTGATGCTTTGGAATGTAGTTTATATGATGAAGTAATGCCTCCTGAGAATTTGATATTATTGAATGATTTCATGGCTTGCATGTTATAGTTGCTATTGCAAACAATGAGAATGTTCATGCATCTTGATGATTATGATATAACATGCTAAGACTTAATGGTGACTTAAACTTATGAGGAAATGATCCTTTGGACCCATCAGACTATAGGTGGTGAAAAGGTGATCCTGAGAAAATGATCCTTTGGACCCATCAGACTATAGGTGGTGAAAAGGTGATTCTTGCCCCTAGCCCGTTCTCTCAAAAGGGTAGAGTTGGGATTTTAACTTATCAAAAGGGATAAGTATATGCTAGTGACGACTAGTAAGGTATGAGCTCATAACCTAGATTACTCCCAAAAGGGTGGAGTATAGGGTGGCCCAGGAAAATGATGATGAAAGTAACTTTAAGTCACCTAAGAAACTAAGTAAATGCATTATGTGAATATGATGTTCTACTATGCATAGTATTTATGAGATGATGATGAGAAATATGATGTTCTGCTATGCATAGTATTATGAAATGATGATGAGGAATATGATGTGATTTTATGCATAACTATGTTATTATATATGAAAGGAAAAGTTCATTATAAACATGACATGCTAAGTTTATGATGCATTATAAGACGCATGATTAAAAGGACGAACCTCGGTAAAGTATATTTTCGAACTTAATAAATCAATCTTAGCATGCTCACTATTTCATAATAACCCGAGGTTCCTGGGGACGATGATGATGACACAATGCATCATGAGGTGAGTACCCTACTGAGATTCTTTTTATAAGTTTCTCACTCCCTCTATTTTTCTTTCCATCTCGTCTTCAGAAACGAAGGAAGCGTTCGTGAATCACATTGAGGCTTTCACCTGGTAGCTGAACTTGATCCTGCTAGTTTCACTCGTATATTTCAGATATCTATCCCTATCCTTGGAGTGTTATTACTAGGTGCCATTAATGGATGTCCTTCCATCCATATATTATTTATGTTTTGTTAGATTGCCTACACCTAGTCTTATTCTGTTGGTAGGCAAAATATCTATGTGTTATGTAATTATGGATGTTATATGATGGAGCCAATATGATGTGTTTTTCATGCTATGTCTACGTTATTCGCTTTATTTCGATTATTGTTCACGTTATGCGCGGCTCACGTTTTCAATTATGTTTTAAAAAAAAAATGGCTCGTAATTTCACTAAGTATTTTCAAAGTATGATTAAAGAACTGAAGCAAAGAGTAAAGTCTAGTAATTAATCAAATACAACCTAGGTGTATTGGGTTAATTATTAGGGTGTTACATTTTGGTATGAGGTTCTTCTCACGAGCCTAGGATGGGACTGGCTATGCTTCTAAAGCATACTACGTTAGAAATGTCATGTGTATATGTTTATCATTAGGATGAGCTTGAGGATTAGAGATGCATGACTGTATGTTGCACGTGCCATGGTAACTTGCTCACTTTGCATGGAATGTTGAGCCTGATCACCTCAGTGTTGTTGTTTTGTGTGTATAGGGACCAATGGCACGTGACAAACAACTAGGAACGCGGCACGGATAAGCAGAACAACGAACCCGAAGCACTCCGTGATGTGGCAAGGACAATGAGGATGATGATGGATGGAATGGATCAGGGTCGCCAAGCTAATGCGAATCAAGGCCATGAGATCCCGAACACTCTCGTTTTGGGGAGTTTCGCAGGGCGAACCCACCAGTATTCAAGGGGACCTCAATCCAAATGTTGCGGAAGAATGGATTCAAAATATGAGAAGGTCTTTGCTAGTCCCATGCTCAGAGGAGCGAAGGTTACTTTGCCACCCATATGCTCGAGGGTGATGCCGGCTTTTGGTGGACAGGTGTCGAAGACTCTTGGAGGCGACCGACGTGGACATTGATTGGGAGTTATTTAAGGTCCATTTTTATGAGAAGTATTTCCAGAGTCAGTCAAAAATGCCAAGGACATTGAGTTCATGCAACTTGTGCAAGGAAACATGAATGTAGCCCGTACATGCCAATTTGAGGAACTCATTAAGTTCTCAAGGATGTATGGGGTAACAGACGAGTATTGGAAATGCATTAAATACGAGTCAGGGTTAAAGGCGGAGCTTAATGTGGAGGTTGCGCATTTGGAGATTAGGGATTTCTCTACCCTAGTTAACAAATGCCGCATCATTGAAGAAGGGCGAGAAAGTTGAGCACCTCAAGGTCGGATAATATCACCAAGAAGCTGACACCTCAAGGTCAGCAATTCAAGAGGCATAATCGACCCCATTCCCACCTCAATCAGACCCCAAGGTCCACAAAGGAACTTTCAACAAGGAAGGCCGAACAACAACAACAACCGCTATAACGCAACCGCTACAACAACAACCCCAACAACACACAACAACAACAACAACAACAAGGGGAAAGCACCACAAGGGGTCCAGCAACACCTCCACGACCCACCATCCATGGATGTCCCAAGTGCGGCAAGAATCATGGGAGCATGCCCTGAGACCGGAACAAATGTATGCTATGGTGTGGAAAGCCAGGCCACTACTCTAAATGCATGAGGAACCCGCAACCCCAATCCCAAACCGCAATATCAAGGAAGGGTTTTTCCTGTTAATGTTGAGGAAACGACAAAGTCACGGAATCTCGTGGAAGGTAAGTGTAACATGCATGGTAAAAACTTAATTGTACTATATGATTCTGGCGCTTCCCATTCTTTTATCTCCCACTCATGTGTTAAAAGCCTTAACTTACATGTGACTGAACTTCCTTTTGACCTTATTGTTTCTACCCTCCTGGAAAACCCGTTAGGACTTGTAAATGTTGTTTAGATTGCAATTTTGTTATAAGGAATAGATCCTTTGTTTTAGATCTTATTTGCTTACCCATGCAAGGTTTAGATGTGATTCTTGGCATGGATTGGCTTGAAGCCAACCGTGTCCTGTTAAGCCTATGAGAAAACCATCACTTTTCTTCCGGTTCCATTGAACCTAAGAAACCATAAGTCTATACATAACATATGGAAATGGCTGTGGTAAGGGTGAGAATAAAGGTTATATTTTCCTAGTGCTAGTGATGTAGACTTTGAGCAAAGTATCGATGAGATACCAATAGTAAGGAATTATCCCGAAGTATTTCAGATGAAATACAGAGTTTCCTCCAGAGAGAGATAGAGTTTTCCATAGAATTGCTTCCGGGATGTAGGTCCCATATCCATAGCCCCATCAGGATGTCCCCATTAGTTGACGAGTTAAAAGCTCAATTGGAAGATTTATTGGAGAAAAAGTTTGTTAGGCCTAGTGCATCACCTTGGAGCCCCTGTTGTTTGTGAAGAAAAAGGATGGGAGTATGAGGATGTGTGTTGACTATAGGCAATTGAATAAAGTGACGGTGAAGAACAAATACCCTTTGCCTAGGATAGATGACTTGATGGACCAGCTTAAAGGTGCAACGTGTTTTCTAAGATTGATTTGAGGTAAGTTACCACCAGATTAGGGTAAGAGATGAAGATATACCAAAAACGGCCTTTCGTCCGATACGGCCATTTTGAGTTTGCAGTAATGTCCTTTGGATTAACCAATGCTGCAATTTTTATGGATTACATGAATAGGATCTTTAGACCTATTTAGATCAGTTTGTGGTTGTCTTTATAGATGACATTCTCATCTACTCTAAGACCCACGAGGAGCATGAATGCCACCTAACCATAGTCCTGGAAATCCTAAAGGAAAAGAAACTATATGCCAAGCTTTCTAAGTGTGAATTCTGGTTGGATGAGGTGAAATTTTTAGGGCATGTAGTGTTAAGAAGAGGAATTCCTGTAGATCCTAGTAAGGTCAAACGGTCGTAACTGGGAAAGACCAACCACGGTAACTGAAGTAAGGAGCTTTTTAGGTTTAGGATTATTACGTCGGTTTATCAAGGGATTTTCCAGATTTCCCTACCTTGACCAAGCTAACTAGGAAGAACACCACCTTTCATGGAACCCAGGAGTGTGAAAAGAGCTTTCAAGAGCTAAAACACAAGCTAACCTCAACCCCTGTTTTGGTATTACCCGACCCCAATGTGCCTTTCGAAGTATCCTGTGATGCTTCGAGGAAAGGTTTGGGTTGTGTACTGATGCAAGATAGGCAAGTGGTGGCCTATGCATCGAGGCAACTCAAGCCACATGAGGCAAATTACCCACCCATGACCTTGAGTTAGCCTCTCGTGTTTGCTCTAAAGATTTGGAGACACCATTTATACGGAGTGAGGTTTGAGGTGTTTTCTGATCACAAGAGTTTGAAATATCTCTTTGATCAAAAAGAGCTAAACATGAGGCAAAGAAGGTGGATGGAGTTTTTAAAAGATTATGATTTCGGGTTAAACTATCATCAGGTAAAGCTAATGTTGTAGCTCAATCCCTAAGTAGGAAATCCTTACAAGTGTCCCATTTGATGGTGAAAGAGATTGAGTTAATTGAGCAATTTAGAGACCTCAACCTAGGAATGACCTTGACCACTAAGGGCATAAGAGCTTGTCATCTTAGTGTGACGAGTGAATTCAAGGAAAGAATTGCTCAAGCCCAAAGGAATTTCAAAGACCTTGGCGGTAAGAGCTATAAGTTGAAAGGTTTTACCCAAGGGAATGATAGTTTGTGGAGGTTTGAAGGTCGTATATGTGTACCTGCTAGTGGTGACCTCCGAAAGGATATTTTGGAGGAAGCCCATAAGAGTCATTTCACCCTTCATCCTGGTGCCACCAAGATGTATCAAGATTTGAGGAAGATGTTCTGGTGGCCTGGATTGAAAAGGATGTGTGCACATGGGTGAATAAATGCTTGGTATGTCAAAAGGTGAAGATTGAGCACCAAAGACCCTCTGGAATGTTGCAACCCCTATCAATCCCCGAATGGAAGTGGGATAGTATCTCCATGGATTTTGTACTGGACTCCAGAGGACCCAAGCGAATCATGACGCCATTTGGGTAATAGTGGATCGGTTGACTAAGTCAGCCCACTTTTACCTATTAAGGTGACTTATTCCTTGGATAGGTTAGCACAATTATATATTAAGAAATAGTAAGATTACATGGAGTACATCGACGATAATCTCGGTGGAACGATTTGTCACGATTTTGGGGAGCTTTTCGAAGGCGTTTGGTTCAAGCTCTGTCTAGACAGGCTTATCACCCCGGAATGGTCAATCTGAAAGAACTATCCAAACTTTGGAAGACATGTTGAGGGCATGTGTTTTAGATCAAAGAGGGAGTTGGGATAAGTACCTTCCACTGATTGAATTTGCATATAACAACAGTTATCATGCAAGTATCGGTATGGCACCATACGAGGCCCTCTATGGACGGAAGTGTCAATCACCTCTATGTTGGTATGAGCCCAGAGAGCAAAGTCTACTTGGACCGGATATTGTGAGGGAAACGACGGAACAAATAAGAGATTAGGATAAGGTCTAGCCTCAAAGTCGAGAAAAACTATGCGGACAAGCGGCGAAAACCGCTAGATTTTCAAGGGGACCATGTGTTCCTAATCACCCCCACCACGGCATAGGCCGAGCAATGAAAGTAAAGAAATTGAGCCAGATTTCTTGGTCCGTTTGAAATCCTTAGCAAAATAGGATCTGTAGCCTACCGTATAGCCCTACCAGAGTCTCCAACCTTCATGATGTTTTCCATGTCTCCAGTTAAGGAAATATCATTCTGACCCAAGTCATGTACTAAAGCCAGAACATGTACAATTAAGAGATGACCTAACGTTTAACTTACCACCCACGAGAATCGTTGACCAAGAAGTTAAGCAATTAAGAAACAAGGCTTCCCACGTCAAAGTAGCATGGGGACGAGGTGAAACGAAGAATTTACATGGGAGCTGAAATAGACATGCAAGCACAATACCTCTATTCTCAAGGTAGCGATTTCGAGGGCGAAATTCTTTTTAAGGAGGGGAGTAATGTAACGCCCCAATTTTCCTGTAATTTCCTGTCATTAGGAATTAAATTACCGTAGGTAAATATTATATAAAATTTGAGACCAAACAATCCTTAATAAAGGAATATAACGTTAGAAGAGAAGTTAGGAGCAATTCGTGCAAGTATTGCAAACCCCAAATTTCTGTACGTGTAAAATGACCAAAATGCCCTGAGGTTATTTTACTAGAAAATGAGGATGGGCCCCACCCATCCTCAAGGGGATGTTTTGATGTTAATAAGGGATTGTTTGTGTTATGTGTGTTAATAGAGGAGAAGAATCCTAATTTTGAGCTTAGACGCGAAATGACCAAAACGCCCTTGCCTTTTAACTTCAATTTGCGTGGGCTAGACCGAACCTCACTAAAATGTGTTAAAAGGTGTTTTTAAGCCATGATTAACCATTGGTTAAGCTCGGTGGTCTCGGGCAATTTTTAAGTAAAATGACCGTTTTGCCCCTTTCTTTGTGCAGTTTTACAAATTTTGAGATTTTGATTCGTCTAACGAAACCTAAGCAATATTAGGCTCAAATTAAAGCTTATTAAATTCTAATTATTAATCTAGAGTCAAAATTATTTATTTAGATTGATTAGAACCTAAAATTGCTTAAAACACCAAATTGCTTATAATTCACTTAAGCCCTTAACCGTAAATTCTCTAAATTGCATGAATACCTTGCCTACACCTAAATAATACATGGAACACACAAAATCCTCTTCCACAAGGCTGTAATGCACGAAATTATTGAGTAATAAGTCAGAAAATTATTACACAAAAATCCAAAGAATGAAAACAAAGAATCATGAAAACATGGAAACATGATTCCATGTTTTAAGCCACCAAACAAAATGATTTTCTTCCTTATTTTTTCCTCTAATTTTTGGTCAGATTTCTTCCTTCCTTTGTCCATTTATGAGCTGCAAAATCTCTATAAATAGGCATGCTTGAAGATAGTTTAGATGCTTGTTCATAACTTACACAAATTCTAGTTTTAGGAGCACCAAAAGCTTTCTTTCTTCCTCTTCTCTTGGCCAAATTCTCCCTTCAGTTTTCAAGGATATTTTCTTCATTTCACTCAAGGAAACCAAGTTCTCTTCCTTTCTTTCAAATCAAATTAGGTAGGGAGTTGTTTTTAAGTTTATTTCTATGTTTTGCTAAGTGTTGTTCTTGGTTCAAAATGATGATTTCATGGATTTTCTCTAGTTTTTCCATTTGGTTTTCTTCTTCCTTTTTCTTTAATCAATTCAGCCATATGGCCTAGGTGGGACTAAGATGATGGCTTGATGATGAGGACCTTGAGGGTGGGTTGTGAATCCATCACAAGTTAGGCCTCTAAAGCTTGAAAGTTCCACTTGATGCAAAACTTTAAAGAATAATATTTTTATGATGTTTTTATGATCTTGAGTTTAGAACTTGAAAGATGTATTTTTCACTTTGTCTTGCTAAGATATATTGGGTTGAATTTATATTTCTCTAAAGTCTTGGAGGAGCTCTAGTAAAGAAATAAAATGAACTTGCATCCATGTTTAAGTTTATGCCTTGCATAACCATGTTTACTTTCTATGTCATCACTAAATTCTCAAGAATGAATAAATGAACTTGCATATTCATGTTTAAATTTCCAAGCTTGCATTTCATGTTTATGTTTCAAGTTGTCACTTAATCTCAAAGATAATAAAGAAGTTGCATCTCATATTTATTTTATGCTCTCACTTTATTTTATAATGGCTAAAAGAATCAACGCATGACATGTTTATTTTTATGTCATCACCTAAAAGATCCTAGAGCTCAAAGACTTGCCCAAGTATCACAAGCAAAGAAATAAGATTATTGGAGTTAAAGAATTGATTCTTTAAGAAGTCTTGAGATTGGAGCTTAAAAAGATGTAATAATAATTCTCTTCTCCCTTCACGGTCCATGCGATTACCGCCGCTCCTTCTTAAGATTCTCTTCTCCCTCCATCGTCCTATGCGGACTCGCCGCTCCAGTTTCTTGCATCATGTTTATATTTCAAGCTCTTGCATCATGTTTAATTTTCAAGTCATCACCTTAAATCTTAAAGATAAAGAAATGGATTTGCATATCATGTTTATAATTCCAAGTTATCACCTTATAATGACAAGATTAAAATGAGGTTGCATAGCATGTTTATGATTCTAAGATATCACATAAATCTCTTAAGCTCAAGACTTGCTCCTTTTATCTTAAGTGAGAATTTTAATTATGAAGATTCTTTCAAAAAGAATTAGTTTCTAAAAGAGTTTTAAAGCTTTGCAAGGATTCTACAAGAAACTAATATTTTATGTTCACTTAAAATGTGATTTTATACAATTATATGAGGTTCATGATTCACTTCTGATATGAGATTAGTACCAATAAATGATGATGATTTAATATGTTTGAAGTTGTGATAATTATGGTTTATTGCTAAAGGAATGATTCTATGCATGTTAGAGATAAAACTAGCTTCCTAGAAAACCGTAAAACAAGATTTCTAGAACTTTAGAGAATGAAATTTATGCATTATCAGAGCCTTTAGTGACCTTAAGAACCAGATATTATTATGTTTAGATAAGGGACAATGATTCATAATTGGTTTAGTAATTAATTTTAGCATCATAGGGAAAGTCGGTAACAAAGGGTTAAAAGGTAACTTCTAGCACACGTAAAACCTTAAGAACAACTTACTGTCTATGCTACCCCATATAGTCTAATAATGTTCTTAAGGCTTATAATTGATGGTAATAAATCCCTTAGATGCATAAGTAATTAGTTTGATAATTAAGGTTACCCAATTTAGAGTTCGATTATTAAGGGAGCTTTACCTGAGAATTTTAGATGACATCTTTTGATGCTTTGGAATGTCAGTTATATGATGAAGTAATGCCTCCTGAGAATTTGATATTATTGAATGATTTCATGGCTTGCATGTTATAGTTGCTATTGCAAACAATGAGAATGTTCATGCATCTTGATGATTATGATATAACATGCTAAGACTTAATGATGACTTAAACTTATAAGGAAATGATCCTTTGGACCCATCAGACTATAGGTGGTGAAAAGGTGATCCTGAGAAATTGATCCTTTAGATCCATCAGACTATAGGTGGTGAAAAGGTGATTCTTGCCCCCTAGCCCGTTCTCTCAAAAGGGTAGAGTTGGGATTTTAACTTATCAAAAGGGATAAGTATATGCTAGTGACGACTAGTAAGGTATGAGCTCATAACCTAGATTACTCCCAAAAGGGTGGAGTATAGGGTGGCCTAGGAAAATGATGATGAAAGTAATTTTAAGTCACCTAAGAAACTAAGTAAATGCATTATGTGAATATGATGTTCTACTATGCATAGTATTTATGAGATGATGATGAGAAATATGATGTTCTGCTATGCATAGTATTATGAAATGATGATGAGGAATATGATGTGATTTTATGCATAACTATGTTATTATATATGAAAGGAAAATTTCATTATAAACATGACATGCTAAGTTTATGATGCATTATAAGACGCATGATTAAAACGGACGAACCTCGGTAAAGTATATTTTCAAACTTAATAAATCAATCTTAGCATGCTCACTATTTCATAATAACCCGAGGTTCCTGGGGACGATGATGATGACACAATGCATCATGAGGTGAGTACCCTACTGAGATTCTTTTTATAAGTTTCTCACTCCCTCTATTTTTTCTTTCCATCTCGTCTTCAGAAACGAAGGAAGCATTCGTGAATCACATTGAGGCTTTCACCTGGTAGTGAACTTGATCCTGTAGTTTCACTTGTATATTTCAGATATCTATCCCTATCATTGGAGTGTTATTACTAGGTGCCATTAATGGATGTCCTTCCATCCATATATTATTTATGTTTTGTTAGATTGCCTACACCTAGTCTTATTCTGTTGGTAGGCAAAATATCTATGTGTTATGTAATTATGGATGTTATATGATGGAGCCAATATGATGTGTTTTTCATGCTATGTCTACGTTATTCGCTTTATTTCGATTATTGTTCACGTTATGCGCGGCTCACGTTTTCAATTATGTTTTAAAAAAAAATGGCTCGTAATTTCACTAAGTATTTTCAAAGTATGATGAAAGAATTGAAGCAAAGAGTAAAGTCTAGTAATTAATCAAATACAACCTAGGTGTATCGGTTAATTATTAGGTGTTACACAGGTCCCACACGGGTGCATCAACAAAAATCACGAACGATGCCATCGGTGTCTGAAGACGTAACGGGAAAAAGAAGAAGAGAGAAGGTGAGAATCTTGCTAAAGAATCAGGTGGGAAATCCTCTATCCTAGTGTCATCGTTTACGTCCCAGGAACCTTGGGTTTATTATGAAAAAGGTTAAACATGCATAGTATGAGGTTTTCACAAAAGATATTTATCCAAGGTCCATGTCTTTTATAATGAGTCTTAATGCATGTATGCAACATAATAGATCATGAATGCATGGTACTTTAGGCAAACCAAACAATAATCAAACAACATATGAGTGGCATGTAACTTTCTCTTGAACATCTTTTCCTTTCTCATACTTGTGACACCAAACATAATAGTAACCGCACCCCTTAAACTAGACTATGAGCTTATACCTTAACTAGTTGTCACTAGTTCTTACTTATCCTCTTGATAAGCGAATCATAATCATCATAATCCCGACTCCAAGAGTATAGGTAGGGGGCCTAAGGATCACCCATCATGGGACTTTTCCTTCTTCGAAACGCATCGACTGGTTAAGAGCAATGACTTTGCGCTTTGGGGGCTAATGTCTATGCCCTCACAATTTTACCTTCTCCTCACCGGAGTAGGAGAAGTACGTCTGGTGTGTCACCTTAAACATCATATTTCTCAAAATCTTTCTTATGTCTCTAAATTACGGAAATTCGGCGGCATAACTACTCTCCGAATTTCCTCAAATGAGTCATGCCACATAATCTCAATCACATGCATCATTTTCATGGAACTTTCTCAAATCAATAGCTTTCTAGTTCACATGAGCATATTCCTCAATTTCATTCATATTTCGAAACCTTATGCATCTTAAATACAACACTTCATCATATCATCATACCAATCATACACATAAAGTTTCATGCTCAAGGTACTAACATAATCACATCATCATAAATAGGCTCGAGGTTCATCATCATAATTATGCTCTCTCGGCCACCTATCTCATAGTATCTTATTCTTTGACCCTTACGGGCCTTAAACTTGTATTCTAATCATTCTAATACCCGTATTGCATCTTTATTACCCTCAAGAGGTTAACACTTAAACTTTTCTCTAAGATTTGAACTCACTAAAATTCCAAACAGCATTGTACATGTAAGCAGAAAATATCATATGCTTACGGGGCTCTAGAATCTCCGTTCGTGACTTTTTAATATCCGTCTTCGCCTAAGGCTCCATAATCAATTCCTAAACCAATTATGAGGTTTCTAGGCATGTTCTCTAAGTTGAACCTTTTCCTCAATCTAACTATGCTGGAACAGAATTATGTTTTGCCATGTCTAAGAGTGCTAGAATTCCTATTTTAAGTTCTTATCATCACCTTAAGCTTAGAAATTAATACCTAATCATTTATGAAGGGATTTTACACATGTATTACTGATTATGAACCATTTATCCTTGAATTAATCATGCTGGAACAGATTTGCATTTTGTGCATTAAAGTGTTCTAGAATTCTCATTTCTAATCCTTTCAAGTTACTTATTCTTTTCTAACTTCTCTAAATCGATCCTTGCTTCACTCAAACATAATTTTACACATTCTAACACCTTAGAACAACATTTATACAGTAGCCAATCATGAAGGGCAGAACCGAAATCATAAGCCCATAATGTCACATAATCATGAATTAAAATGCATACAAGTTGCTAGTTTTCTCTTGGAATAATTCTAGGGATTCAAAACTCTTTTAGGACTCAAATCCTTTCATTAAAATCATGCACTTACACATGAGGTCAGTAGCTATATTAACTTGTTCATAAGGTAGATTTAAAGTATATAATTTTATGCATAATGTTGCTTAGGTGCTCCTAAGCTTGGAAAAATTACAAAACATAAACTATGGACACTTGTGATTAGAGGAACTCATACTAAGTCCATCATCATCACCACAAGGCCGAAATGGCTTCTTAAGAATGCCAACATTTTCTTAAAAACCTTACATAGGATACTTGGGCAAGTCTTTGAGCTCTAGACCATTAAGGTGTTGACATAAACTTAAACATGCTATGCACCTCATTTTTATTCTTCATTAGAAAATAAAGTGAAAACATAAAGTAAACATGAGATGCATCTTTATTATCTTTGGCGTTTAAGTGATGGCATAGAATTTAAACATGCTAGACAAGAAAGTAAACATGAGATGCAAGATTCAATTTTTTATTTTAGTGCTCAAGGCCTCTTGAGGTGTTTACCCCAAATCAACAATCAACTTTAAGGTTGAAATAGGTAGGTTTTGAGATTTATTAAGTGAGGATGCACATTCTTATTTTAATCTTTAAGTTGTTTAGTGATGACTTGAAAATAAACATGCTATGCAAAGCATTAAAGTAAACATGAATGCATCTTATTTTAGATCTTAACTAGAGCTCTTGCAAGACTTAAAAGGAACATAAACCTTAACCCATTATGTATCATAAGGCAAGCTTTAGAGTTCTTAGCACCTAGACTTCAAAGAAGTCTTAAGGTTTGAACTTCATCATCAAGCTAAGAAAATAGACACAAAGTTCAACACTTTGTCTAAACAAGACTACAAGGACTAAGTCATATTCTTTATTTTATTGCTCATGGGCTTCAATCTAAAGTAAAACTCTTAGAACGGCCGATCAACTTTAAGGTTGGCAAGGGTAAGCTTAGAGCTCTTTGAAATCATGTGATTAATTTTCTTTAACAAAACTTTTGTGATCTACTTTACATTTTAGCAAACTTTGTTCAAACCAAGGCAAAGGAAACCAAAATCATTTGAGAAAGAAAGGAAAGGAACCGAAAATGAAACTAAAGAAAAAGTAAGAAATACAAGCATGTATGGTCCAAGACCAAGTTGTTTCAAGCTTTAGAGGTTTCTCACATGACATCAACAAGTCATTATCTTGAAACCTCATCATCAAGCTCATGTTATTTTCATAAAAGGCCTCTTGGCCGAAAATGAAAAGAAAGAAAGAAAGAGTTTGAACCAAGAGAAAACTAGAACTTTCTTTAAGGAAAACAAGCAAAACTTGAAGACAAAACCCCTACCTAAGGAAGTCTTTGAAATGGATGAAAGAAAGCTTGGTTCTTGAAGAGTTGAGAAGACAAAATCTCCTCTTGGATTGTGATGATGGATTTGGCCAAAGGGGGAACTCAAAGGGGATGATTTTTCCTTGAGTTTCTAAGCTTGGAAATGGAAAGTTTAAGTGTTTGGGGGATGGTTTAAGGTGAGGTAGTGGTGGTTTATGGTTGTTTGTGGTGGTTTATGGTGGTGGCAAGGTTCTTTAAGAGGTAGAAGAAAATGAAGAAGATGAAGAGAACTTAGAGAGAAATTGCAAGAAAGAGCAAGAGAACTAAACTTAGCAAATGATCTAAAGTGTAACCAAGTTCTTCCAAGCTTGGTATTTATAGAAAATTTGCACAATGGAGGCTGCACAAAGGGGAGAAGGCCGACGGCTTCATGGCCAAAGAAGGAAGAAAATATCTCTTTGATTGGTATGGGCAAGGCATGGGCAAAGCATGGTTGAAAGCATGACTAGGTATGATTCAAGGTATGGCTTGAAGTATGGCCTTTGAGTGAAGAAAATTCAACATATGATGCATCATGGGGGAGGGATTCGGCAACACTGTAAGCCAAGGGGGAGGTTAATTTGTTCATGTAATTGTGTTTTAATGGTGTGTTTAGGTGTTTCTTTGATTAAGGTTTTGGTTAGGAGTTGTAAGAAAATGTTTAGGTGAGGTAATTGGGTAATTAGGAGTGTCAAGACTTGATTAAGAGGGCAATCTTACTAGTGTAACCCAGGAATTTCTTGTTAAAGTGCAAATGACCGAAATGCTGAGGTCATTTACCCAAAAATTTGAGGGACAGTTGCCCACAACCCTCGAATCAGGTCAACTCGATGTTTAAAAGGGGATTATGCTGTTAAGGATGATATAGGAGGGAACCTCGATTTCTAAACTTTCGGGTCAAAATGACCAAAATACCCTCCTCTCTACACGGGTAAAAGGTGCCGTTTGAGCCCGAAACTTTAGGAAGTTTAGAATGATGTTTATGAGCAATGTTTGATATTTAGTTGGCCAGGAGGTAGGCAGTTTAGCGTAAAATTACCATTTTGCCCCTAGAACGTGTCCATAAGCCTAATGACGCAATTAAGCAAACCTAAGCAATATTAGGCTCTAATCGAAGATTAATTTATTTCGATAATTAATCTAGAGTCAAAATGATTTATTAAGGTTAATTAGAACCTAAGATTGCTTAGATAAACTCTAATTGTATTCTTTAATTCAAGATTCCTAGTCATGGAATCTTGATATATATTTCTCTCTCCAATTCCTTAAATTAAAAAATTGAGCCATACCTCATTTGACCAAAAGAATTATTTTAAAATTTCTAATCTAGTAAGATTACCCTCCTAATCAAGTCTTGAACCACCTTAATTAACCATTTTCCCACCTAAACACTTACTTACAAACTCCTAACCAAAACCTTAATAAGAAACACTTAAACCACAATTACATGAAACAAAATCCCTTCTCCTTGGCTGATGTGTTCAGAAATTTGCCCCTAAAATGGTGCCACATGTTGATTTTTGGTTGCACTCCAAGCCCATGCCTTAGGTGTAACACCCTAGCTTCTTTAGAAATTAATTGAGGAATGGTGAATGGAAATATTGAATTTCTGGCAGGAGGTTGATGAGAATACCTCCATGAGGGAGTACAAAAAAAAAAAAAAAAAAAAAACGTGAATAGTACTTTGCGGCCCGCAGGGCCGGGACGGAAAGGGATTTGGGACCCGAGGTGCCCGAAGTTAAGAAAATATGAGAATAAGATTAGAAAGGTGTGGGAATGATAATTTTATACCTAGAATTAAATTTAGGTAATATGGTTAAATAATTACGACGTTACCCGTTCGATGAGATTTCGGTGTGTGATTCTTACACGAAAGACATTTCTAACATTATTGATAAATGATTTATAATGGATATTATCCATTTGAGACAAGTGGAAGGCCAAGATTTGATCTTGAAATCCAAGATCAAATCCTAGCCATCCATCATAGCCTAGTCACCAAGTCATCATGATTTCTTAACAAATATCTTGCTTTGCCATTAATACAAGCTTAGTCACCAATTTTCCTTGAAAAATCCAAGCATAAACTCGGCCAAACAGCAAGGAAACCAGAGGAGGAAGAGCTTCCATAGCCAAGAGCTTCACCTTGACTTCATCTTGCAAAAACCATAGCTTAGAATCAACAAAACCCAAAACTTCCTTCACTAAAGTTGATCTACACTCCCACCTCTACAATTCTATCCGATTGGAATTCCAAAAACCTCATCCTTTTCATCTCATCCATCACTGATTATAGGAGGATTTGGGGTGGTTTGAAGAGTTTGAAGTGAAGAGCAATCCTCTTGAAGCAATCAAGAGCAAAGGCACACTAGTCTCCACAAGTAGGGTTTTCTGCTGCCTGTTTTTGTGAAATTTTTCTAACCTGTTTGGACATGCCCTAAGTCCGAAATTCCTGATTGTTTTGGTTGATATCATGTTGGTATTGATGTGTAAATTTTGGTGGTGGGTTTGGGTTGTGTTAAAAAGGGGTTTTTATCAAAGAAAGTTTGGACTGGCAGGCTGGATTTTCGAACTGCTTGTAGGCAGTCTGGAATCTTCAATTTTCTGGATATGTTGTAGGTCTTTTCGTGAGCTGAAAAAAATGTATGTTCAACCTAACATCTTAGGCTAGTCCCATAAAAAATTTTTGGTGTTTATATTGAAGTTTGCTGCCTGAAAAAATTCAAGAACCGAAATGTAACTGGTGCTGTCCTGGGTGCTGAAACTGAAGCAACAAAATTACCCGATTTTATTATCCTAGAAATTGATTGATCCAGCCCCTGAAATTTTTATGAGGAGTTAAGGACACCTTGAAATGTCACTGTGAATTTTCTTGGGTCTTGAATCAGTCAATTCCTAGGGCTAAAAATTCCAGAAACTAGAATCTGGACTGGGAATTTGTGGTTCTGACCACCAAACTTGTACATTTTTTTGATACAACTGTAGAGCTTGGTTTCCTCTGAAAATTTTACAGGTTACCTTGGACATCTTGAACTAACTTGTGGAATTTTTGTAGCATTGGAAATGGCCGGGTGATATGAAAATTAATTGTTGCACCTAGAATGGGAATGCTGTCAGGGTGCTGGAAAGTGATAATGAATGAAATTATGATAACTTGCTAGTTACCCCAAATCTATGGCATGTGACTGCACACTTATTGCTTAAATTTCTGACTTATGAACCTTTAATGCGAGTGACTATATAATTGTAAAGTTAGCATGCTATTGAGACAAGGAAGAGAAGTATGTAATGTAAATTGTGAAAAGTCCTGAAATAGCTTGTGTATGTGCTGTTGTGGTATACTTGAGCATACAAAAAGCAAACAAGGCTTAGAGGGGATAGAGAGGGAAGGCAAAAAGAAGGACTTCCCTAGGAAAGTTATGAGTCGGTAGACATATCGGCTAGGCATAGAACTGTGAGTGATCCGGAAATGGAAAAAAATGAAGTTCGATGATCTCGAATAGGAATGAGCTCATGTCCTAAGTCTATTGTCCTTTATGAGATTGTTAATCATTGAGATGGCCCTATGTGAACTAAGCCTTCCCTATGTTTATAAACTGAGAAAGATATGTGGCACTGAAAATTATGGTTGTGCATGAATTATCATTGCATGGTTAGTTTAAATTTCCATGATCTACGGATTGAACACAGATGCCTATGATTTATATATGTGAACATAATATATATATATGACTTCATTTCTGTACTATGTATGGCACATGGGGGAAGGTTACCCTCCTGAGAATTTTACATTATTCTCACCCCTACAGTTGTATGTATTGCATTGTTAGATTCGCAGATGCCGTCCCTGATTTTCCTTGACTCGCCACAATGGGTGTGGCAGTATGACCCGGCCCTAGATTCTATGTACGCTGTCGGGTACTCTACGTTCCGTATATATATGTTCTTTGGCCGATCTTTTGGTACTTCTTCTTTGCTCCTGACTTCGATCCCACTTTCCCTTATGAGGGTGTGCCTCTCCACATGGCCCATCCAGACGTGTTCGAGGTTCCTCTTGCCCCACCTGTGTACCCGGGCAGATGCACCCGCACCTTCATCCTCCTCTTCTGATTCGGACCCCTGGAGGGCCCAGATGCTCCGGTGGAGGTGAGGCCATTGCACCTATGGCCAATGGTTTTCTGTAGGAGGAGGCGAGGTCATTAGTAGTAGTCGACATATATAGGGTAGTGGTGTAGCGTTAGGGAATTACCTACCTCAGGTTAATGTACTTTTGGTTTCCTTTTGCTCTGTTGTATATGTATATACGTCTATGCTATTTTGTCGCGAGTCCTGAGCAGGTTAGGTATAAGGTAGGGGGATTAGCCTAGACACACGAGTTCTGTACTTTTGTGGCCGTTTCTCTAGTTTTCTTTTCTTTCTTTATCTTTATGATGTACAACTGCGGTATGATGTTCCTGTATGTAAATTTGGCTATGGAAACGGATGTATTACGACTTCCTTATCATGGATTATCCGACTAGTATAGATGGTACTCCGGTAACACTCTGCTAATTACTATATCCATACTCGAGGAATATGGTAAATAGGAGGGTGTTACATTATGGTATCAAGGGCTATCCTAGCCTGAGGAGTGGACCGACTATGTTTCAGTAGTAGTTGTCATGCATTACAATATATATGTGTATGTATGACGCTGGTTGGGAATGTTGTGGGTTCCTGCCATACTTGGATTGGTATTGAGCCTGATCAACTCAATATTTTATTTGGTGTGACAGGAATCAATGACGTCAAATCGCAGACTGGGAGTGGGCGGGAATAACATGAGATGATGAACACTTTTCGTGAGATGGCCGCGGCAATGAGGGAGCAAGCAACAATTGCCAATCGCATGATGGAAAGGTTGAATCGCAATGAGGAGCAGCACCCGATTGGTAACCCATGTGGGAATGAAGTGGATGGAGAATACAGAAATTTGCGGAATTTAGAAAGGCGAATCCCCGCCTTTGGAGGCGCGTTGACCCCCAGCGGAAGAGTGGATCAAGGCAATGGAAAAGATTTTCTCAGTTCTACCCTCACAGAGGTTCAAAAGGTGGCTTTTGCCACCTATATGCTAGAGGCGGATCCTGAGTTTTGGTGGGTAGGTACAAGAGGGTTGTTCGAAGCGTCCAGCTGAGGTTACCTGGGATGTCTTTAAGGAAGCTTTTTATCATAAGTACTTCCCTGCTTCTATGAGGAATGCAAAGGAGCTAGAATTTATGGCTCTTAGGCAAGGACCTATGAGTGTGGCGGAGTATCCTGCCAAGTTTGAAGAACTCTGCAAATTTTCTACAATCTATCAACGTGACCCGAATGAAGCCTGGAAATGTATGAAATATGAGGGGGTTTGCGTGAAGATATAGAAGCCCTGTAAGCCTCCTGGAGATCGCGATTATCCTACACTGGTGAACAAGTGTCGCGTCCTGAGGACTCTAACAAGAAGCTTGCTAGCTTCAGATATACACAAAACAATATTAGGAGAGGATTAGCACCCCAAGGCCCTCGATTTAAGCCTACCAAGTCTAGGGAGGATTTCCACTTAACAACAACAACAATAACCGAGGGAAACAAATTCAATCTCCACGCAGGAGACAAGGAGAGAATGCCCTAAATGTGGGAAGTTTCACGGGAATCGGCCATCCTGGACCACGCAGATTACATGTTTAAACTTGAAACCAGGACACAAGATATTCGAGTGTCCCAACAAGAAAGTTCATCGCAGTCCACCCTAGGCCACAACAACAAGGACGTGTTTTCCTGTGAGTGCCAATGAAGCTTTTATCCCGATGATCAGAGGTAAATGCGAAATAAATGGAAATACTTTAGACGTCCTGTATGATTCGGGTGCCTCCCATTCTTTCATATCCTATGAATGTGTGCAAAAATTAGGATTATTTGTTCTGAATTATCGTATGACCTCCTTGTATCCACCCCTCCTCCAAGTCCTATTAGGACTTGTCAAGCTTGCATGACCATCTCCCTTCTTATAAATACTAGGAAATTTAAGGCTAATTTGTTTTGTCTACCTTTATTCTGGCCTAGAAGTCATTTTAGGTATGGATTGGATGGTACCAAATTATGTACTTTTACATTGTCCAACTAGAACTGCTATCTTTCTCCTTATGTCTTCTTATGTTCCGGTGGTTCCCTTTCGTTTTACTTAGACCTAGTAACACCTAACCTTAGTAAGGTGGATCGTAGGAATATGTCCTCCTCTCGGCTAGTGAAGCCGAAAGTAACCATGACGTGAATACGATTCCAAGTGGTGAGGGAGTATCAGATGTATTTCAGGAGGATATTCCGGAGTTTCCGCCTGAGCGGAGGTCGAATTCTCCATTGAGTTGGTCGGGGACGGGTCCTATTTCAATTGCTCCCTATAGAATGTCCCTTGGAGTTGAAGGAATTAAAGTCACAAATTGAAGAGCTACTAGGGAAACACTTTATTAGACCTAGTGCCTCGCCGTGGGGAGCCCCTTTTGGTAAAGAAAAAGGATGGGAGTATGAGGCTATGTGGACTATAGACGGTTGAACAAGGTAACGATCAAGAACAAGTACCCTCTACCAAGAATTGACGACCTCCTGGATCAATTACGTGGGGCAACTGTTTCTGAAAGATAACCTGAGATCGGGTTACCACCAAATTCGAGTTCGGGATGAAGATATCCCTAAGCTGCCTTTAGAACTCGATACGGCCATTATGAGTATAAGGTGATGTCGTTTGGACTGACCAATGCTGGCGGTATTCATGGATTATATGAACCGAATTTTCCGTCCGTACTTAGATAAATTTGTAGTTGTCTTTATAGACGACATACTTATTTATTCAAGGACTGAAGAGGAGCATGCAGAGCATCTTAGGGTCGTGCTACAAATCCTAAGGGAGAGGAAATTGTATGCTAAACTGTCAAAGTGCGAATTCTGGATGGGAGAGGTTCAGTTCCTTGGTCATGTGATATCGCGAGAAGGAGTTTCCGTAGATCCAGCAAAGTAGAATCCGTACTTAATTGGGAACGGCCAACTACGGTGATGAGATTCGGAGCTTTCTTGGACTAGCTGGATACTATAGGCGATTTATTATGGGTTTTTCCAGCTAGCTCTACCTTTGACCAAGTTAACTCGAAAGAATGCTCAATTCAAATGGACACCAGAATGTGAGAATAGTTTTCAGAGTTGAAGCGAAGTTAACCACGGCTCCTGTCTTGGTGTTACCGACCCTCGAGGACCCTTTGAGGTTTATTGCGATGCTTCTGGTAAGGGTTTAGGGTGTGTGTTAATGCAGCACAGAAATGTGGTTGCTTATGCCTCTCGCAGTTGAGACCTCATGAGGTGAATTATCCAACCCATGATCTTGAACTCCGCTGTGGTTTTTGCTTTAAAGATCTGGCGACATCATCTTTATGGTGTACAGTTCAATGTCTTCTCTGATCATAAGAGTTTAAAATACCTCTTTGATCAGAGAATTGAATATGAGGAGAGACGATGGATGGAATTCCTTAAGGATTACGAGTTCAATCTGAATTACCACCCAGGTAAGGCAAACGTTGTGGCCGATGCATGAGCGAAAGTCCCTGAGTATAGCATGCATGATGATCAAGGAAACGGAACTAGTAGAAGACTTCAAGAAGCTTAGCTTAAGCTCGTCTGTAGCCCGAAGGTGTGGTGTTAGGTCAGATTAGAATAACAAGCGGGGAACAAATTTTGGCACAACAAAGACCAAGAGCTTCAAGAGATTTTAAAATCAGCTCACACTAAGAAGTTGCCGAATTTACCACGACCGCGAGGTATATGGAGGTACAAGGACAGGGTCTCTGTACCTGCAGCGGTACTCAGGAATGAGATTTTGAAGGAGGCACACAAAGGCGAATTCACCATACACCCTGGGACTAGTAAGATGTATATCAAGAAAATGTTCTGGTGGCCTGGGGAAGAGAGACATAGTGGAGTTCGTTCAAAGGTGCTTAACTGTCAAAAAATCAAAATAGAACACCAAAAGCCGCAGGAACCTTACACCCCTTAGAAATCCAGAATGGAAGTGGGAAAGCATCTCCATGGATTTCGTAATGGGCTTACCAAGGACGTCATCAGGCTATGATGCTATATGGGTCATAGTGGATAGGCCAAGTCTGCTCATTCTTGCCCATCAAAGCTAATTATCCTTTGGATAGGTTAGCTTCCTTATACATCCAAGAGGTAGTGAGGCTACACGGTGTTCCTTCTTCAATAGTTTCCGAGGGACCCCGTTTTACTTCAAGGTTCTGGGGCCTTCCACGGGCCTTTGGGACCAAGCTGTTTGAGTACGGCTTATCACCCTCGGATGGGCGCTGAACGCACCATCCAACTCTGGAAGATATGCTGAGGCGTGCGTGATTGCAGAAAGGGAGTTGGGATAAAGTCTTGGAGTGGTCTTAAAACAGCTATCATGCTAGTATTGGCATGGCCCCATATGAAGCCCTATATGGAAGGATGTCAATCCCCATTATGTTGTATGTACTTGGGGGAAACACGATTGTTCAAAGATTGGTTAACCAACGGCGGCAGATCCAGAAAATCAAGGAGAAAATCCTCGCAGCAAGTCGTCAAAAGAGCTATGCAACAATAGAAGAAAGCCTTTAGAATTTCAGAGGGAGAACACGTATTCCTGAAGGTCACACCCACTACGGGAGTAGGTAGAGTCTTAAAGGTCAAAAAATTGTCACCTAGATTTATAGGCCCTTTTCAAATCCTTAAACGCATTGGGTAAGCTTATCAAATAGCCCTACCTCCGTCTTTATCCAATCTCCATGATGTCTTCCATGTATCTCAACTTAGAATGTATCAGACCCAACCCATGTCATTGAACCCGAATCTATCAGTTACGGGATGATTTGACGTTTCAGCACCTCCGTTAGAATGGATAGAGAAGTTAGGCAACTAAGGAACAAATTGCAACTAGTCAAGGTAGCTTGGGGTGGACCAGGACATGAAGATTTCACCTGGGAGCTAGAATCAACCATGAAGAAGGATTATCAGAAATGTTTCAGGTACGAAATTTGAGGACAAAATTTCTATTAAGGTGGGTGGTAATGTAACACCCTAGCTTCTTTAGAAATTAATTGAGGAATGGTGAATGGAAATATTGAATTTCTGGCAGGAACCGTTGTGATGAGAATACCTCCATGAGGGAGTACAAAAAAAAAAAAAAACGTGAATAGTACTTTGCGGGCCGCAGGCCGCGGGAAAAGGGATTTGGGACCAGAGGTGCCCGAAGTTAAGAAAATATGAGAATAAGATTAGAAAGGTGTGGGAATGATAATTTTATACCTAGAATTAAATTTCGGGTAATATCGGTTAAATCGGACGTTACCCGTTCGATGAGATTTCGGTGTGTGATTCTTACACGAAAGACATTTCTAACATTATTGATAAATGATTTATAATGGATATTATCCATTTGAGACAAGTGGAAGGCCAAGATTTGATCTTGAAATCCAAGATCAAATCCTAGCCATCCATCATAGCCTAGTCACCAAGTCATCATGATTTCTTAACAAATATCTTGCTTTGCCATTAATACAAGCTTAGTCACCAATTTTCCTTGAAAAATCCAAGCATAAACTCGGCCAAACAGCAAGGAAACCAGAGGAGGAAGAGCTTCCATAGCCAAGAGCTTCACCTTGACTTCATCTTGCAAAAACCATAGCTTAGAATCAACAAAACCCAAAACTTCCTTCACTAAAGTTGATCTACACTCCCACCTCTACAATTCTATCCGATTGGAATTCCAAAAACCTCATCCTTTTCATCTCATCCATCACTGATTATAGGAGGATTTGGGGTGGTTTGAAGAGTTTGAAGTGAAGAGCAATCCTCTTGAAGCAATCAAGAGCAAAGGCACACTAGTCTCCACAAGTAGGGTTTTCTGCTGCCTGTTTTTGTGAAATTTTTCTAACCTGTTTGGACATGCCCTAAGTCCGAAATTCCTGATTGTTTTGGTTGATATCATGTTGGTATTGATGTGTAAATTTTGGTGGTGGGTTTGGGTTGTGTTAAAAAGGGGTTTTTATCAAAGAAAGTTTGGACTGGCAGGCTGGATTTTCGAACTGCTTGTAGGCAGTCTGGAATCTTCAATTTTCTGGATATGTTGTAGGTCTTTTCGTGAGCTGAAAAAAATGTATGTTCAACCTAACATCTTAGGCTAGTCCCATAAAAAATTTTTGGTGTTTATATTGAAGTTTGCTGCCTGAAAAAATTCAAGAACCGAAATGTAACTGGTGCTGTCCTGGGTGCTGAAACTGAAGCAACAAAATTACCCGATTTTATTATCCTAGAAATTGATTGATCCAGCCCCTGAAATTTTTATGAGGAGTTAAGGACACCTTGAAATGTCACTGTGAATTTTCTTGGGTCTTGAATCAGTCAATTCCTAGGGCTAAAAATTCCGAAACTAGAATCTGGACTGGGAATTTGTGGTTCTGACCACCAAACTTGTACATTTTTTTGATACAACTGTAGAGCTTGGTTTCCTCTGAAAATTTTACAGGTTACCTTGGACATCTTGAACTAACTTGTGGAATTTTTGTAGCATTGGAAATGGCCGGGTGATATGAAAATTAATTGTTGCACCTAGAATGGGAATGCTGTCAGGGTGCTGGAAAGTGATAATGAATGAAATTATGATAACTTGCTAGTTACCCCAAATCTATGGCATGTGACTGCACACTTATTGCTTAAATTTCTGACTTATGAACCTTTAATGCGAGTGACTATATAATTGTAAAGTTAGCATGCTATTGAGACAAGGAAGAGAAGTATGTAATGTAAATTGTGAAAAAGTCCTGAAATAGCTTGTGTATGTGCTGTTGTGGTATACTTGAGCATACAAAAAGCAGAAACAAGGCTTAGAGGGGATAGAGAAGGCAAAAAGAAGGACTTCCCTAGGAAAGTTATGAGTCGGTAGACATATCGGCTAGGCATAGAACTGTGAGTGATCCGGAAATGAAAAAAATGAAGTTCGGTGATCTCGAATAGGAATGAGCTCATGTCCTAGCAGTCTATTGTCCTTTATGAGATTGTTAATCATTGAGATGGCCCTATGTGAACTAAGCCTTCCCTATGTTTATAAACTGAGAAAGATATGTGGCACTGAAAATTATGGTTGTGCATGAATTATCATTGCATGGTTAGTTTAAATTTCCATGATCTACGGATTGAACACAGATGCCTATGATTTATATATGTGAACATAATATATATATATGACTTCATTTCTGTACTATGTATGGCACATGGGGGAAGGTTACCCTCCTGAGAATTTTACATTATTCTCACCCCTACAGTTGTATGTATTGCATTGTTCAGATTCGCAGATGCCGTCCCTGATCTTTCCTTGACTCGCCACAATGGGTGTGGCAGTATGACCCGGCCCTAGATTCTATGTACGCGGGTACTCTACGTTCCGTATATATATGTTCTTTGGCCGATCTTTTGGTACTTCTTTCTTTTGACTTCGATCCCACTTTCCCTTATGAGGGTGTGCCTCTCCACATGGCCCATCCCGACGTGTTCGAGGTTCCTCTTGCCCCACCTGTGTACCGCCGCAGATGCACCCGCACCTTCATCCTCCTCTTCTGATTCGGACCCCTGGGAGGGCCCAGATGCTCGGTGGAGGTGAGGCCATTGCACCTATGGCCAATGGTTTTCTGTAGGAGGAGGCGAGGTCATTAGTAGTAGTCGACATATATAGGGTAGTGGTGTAGCGTTAGGGAATTACCTACCTAGGTTAATGTACTTTTGGTTTCCTTTTGCTCTGTTGTATATGTATATACGTCTATGCTATTTTGTCGAGTACCTGAGCAGGTTAGGTATAGGTAGGGGGATTAGCCTCAGACACACGAGTTCTGTACTTTTTGTGGCCGTTTCTCTAGTTTTCTTTTCTTTCTTTATCTTTATGATGTACAACTGCGTATGATGTTACTATGTAAATTTGGCTATGGAAACAGATGTATTACGACTTCCTTATCATGGATTATCCCGACTAGTATAGATGGTACTCAGGTAACACTCTGCTAATTACTATATCCATACTCGAGGAATATGGTAAATAGGAGGGTGTTACATTATGGTATAAGAGGGCTATCCTATCAGCCTGAGGAGTGGACCGACTATGTTTCCGTAGTAGTTGTCATGCATTACAATATATATGTGTATGTATGACTGGTTGGGAATGTTGTGGGTTCCTGCCATACTTGGATTGGTATTGAGCCTGATCAACTCAATATTTTATTTGGTGTGACAGGAATCAATGACGTCAATCGGAGACTAGGAGTGGGGCGGGAATAACATGAGATGATGAACACTTTCGTGAGATGGCCGGCAATGAGGGAGCAAGCAACAATTGCCAATCGCATGATGGAAAGGTTGAATCGCAATGAGGAGAGCACCCGATTGGTAACCCATGTGGGAATGAAGTGGATGGAGAATACCAGAAATTTGCGGAATTTAGAAAGGCGAATCCCCCGCCTTTCGAGGCGCGTTGACCCCTGCAGGCGGAAGAGTGGATCAAGGCAATGGAAAAGATTTTCTCAGTTCTACCCTCACAGAGGTTCAAAAGGTGGCTTTTGCCACCTATATGCTGAGGCAGATCTGAGTTTTGGTGGGTAGGTACAAGAGGGTTGTTCGAAGCGTCCGGGCTGAGGTTACCTGGGATGTCTTTAAGGAAGCTTTTTATCATAAGTACTTCCCTGCTTCTGAGGAATGCAAAGGAGCTAGAATTTATGGCTCTTAGGCAAGGACCTATGAGTGTGGCAGAGTATCCTGCCAAGTTTGAAGAACTCTGCAAATTTTCTACAATCTATCAACGTGACCCGAATGAAGCCTGGAAATGTATGAAATATGAGGGGGGTTTGCGTGAAGATATAGAAGCCGCTGTAAGCCTCCTGGAGATCGCGATTATCCTACACTGGTGAACAAGTGTCGCGTGCTGAGGACTCTAACAAGAAGCTTGCTAGCTTCAGATATACACAAAACAATATCAGAGAGGATTAGCACCCCAAGGCCCTCGATTTAGCCTGCGCACCAGTCTAGGGAGGATTTCCACTTAACAACAACAACAATAACCGAGGGAAACAAATTCAATCTCCACGCCGAGACAAGGAGAATGCCCTAAATGTGGGAAGTTTCACGGGAATCGGCCATCCTGGACCACGCAGATTACATGTTCACTGGGAAACCAGGACACAAGATATTTGAGTGTCCCAACAAGAAAGTTCATCGCAGTCCACCCTAGGCCACAACAACAAGGACGTGTTTTTGTGTGAGTGCCAATGAAGCTTCCCAATCTCCGATCTACCGAGGTAAATGCGAAATAAATGGAAATACTTTAGACGTCCTGTATGATTCGGGTGCCTCCCATTCTTTCATATCCTATGAATGTGTGCAAAAATTAGGATTCTCTGTGTTCTGAATTATCGTATGACCTCCTTGTATCCACCCTCCTGCAAGTCCTATTAGGACTTGTCAAGCTTGCATGACCATCTCCCTTCTTATAAATACTAGGAAATTTAAGGCTAATTTGTTTTGTCTACCTTTATCTGGCCTAGAAGTCATTTTAGGTATGGATTGGATGGTACCAAATTATGTACTTTTACATTGTCCAACTAGAACTGCTATCTTTCTCCTTATGTCTTCTTATGTTCGGTGGTTCCCTTTTCGTTTTACTTAGACCTAGTAACACCTAACCTTAGTAAGGTGGATCGTCAGGAATATGTCCTCCTCTCGGCTAGTGAAGCCGAAAGTAACCATGACGTGAATACGATTCCAGTGGTGAGGGAGTATCCAGATGTATTTCAGAGGATATTCCGGAGTTTCCGCCTTAGCGGGAGGTCGAATTCTCCATTGAGTTGGTCCGGGACGGGTCCTATTTCAATTGCTCCCTATAGAATGTCCCCCTTGGAGTTGAAGGAATTAAAGTCACAAATTGAAGAGCTACTAGGGAAACACTTTATTAGACCTAGTGCCTCGCCGGGGAGCCCTGTTCTTTTGGTAAAGAAAAAGGATGGGAGTATGAGGCTCTGTGTGGACTATAGACAGTTGAACAAGGTAACGATCAAGAACAAGTACCTCTACCAAGAATTGACGACCTTCTGGATCAATTACGTGGGGCAACTGTTTCTCAAAGGTACCTGAGATCGGGTTACCACCAAATTCGAGTTCGGGATGAAGATATCCCTAAGGCCTTTAGAACTCGATACGGCCATTATGAGTATAAGGTGATGTCGTTTGGACTGACCAATGCTCCGGCGGTATTCATGGATTATATGAACCGAATTTTCCGTCCGTACTTAGATAAATTTGTAGTTGTCTTTATAGACGACATACTTATTTATTCAAGGACTGAAGAGGAGCATGCAGAGCATCTTAGGGTCGTGCTACAAATCCTAAGGGAGAGGAAATTGTATGCTAAACTGTCAAAGTGCGAATTCTGGATGGGAGAGGTTCAGTTCCTTGGTCATGTGATATCGCGAGAAGGAGTTTCCGTAGATCCAGCAAAGTAGAATCCGTACTTAATTGGGAACGGCCAACTACGGTGAGTGATTCGAGCTTTCTTGGACTAGCTGGATACTATAGGCGATTTATTATGGGTTTTTCCAGCTAGCTCTACCTTTGACCAAGTTAACTCGAAAGAATGCTCAATTCAAATGGACACCAGAATGTGAGAATAGTTTTCAGGAGTTGAAGCAGAAGTTAACCACGGCTCCTGTCTTGGTGTTACCCGACCTCGAGGACCCTTTGAGGTTTATTGCGATGCTTCTGGTAAGGGTTTAGGGTGTGTGTTAATGAGCACAGAAATGTGGTTGCTTATGCCTCTCGCAGTTGAGACCTCATGAGGTGAATTATCCAACCCATGATCTTGAACTTGCGGCTGTGGTTTTTGCTTTAAAGATCTGGCGACATCATCTTTATGGTGTCCAGTTCAATGTCTTCTCTGATCATAAGAGTTTAAAATACCTCTTTGATCAGAAGAATTGAATATGAGAGACGATGGATGGAATTCCTTAAGGATTACGAGTTCAGTCTGAATTACCACCCAGGTAAGGCAAACGTTGTGGCCGATGCATTGAGCGGAAAGTCCCTGAGTATAGCATGCATGATGATCAAGGAAACGGAACTAGTAGAAGACTTCAAGAAGCTTAGCTTAAGCTCGTCTGTTAGCCCCGAAGGTGTGGTGTTAGGTCAGATTAGAATAACAAGCGAATTCCAGGAACAAATTTTGGTTGCACAACCGAAGACCAAGAGCTTCAAGAGATTTTAAAATCAGCTCACACTAAGAAGTTGCCGGAATTTACCACGACCAGCGAGGTATATGGAGGTACAAGGACAGGGTCTGTGTACCTGCAAGCGGTCTCTCAGGAATGAGATTTTGAAGGAGGCACACAAAGGCGAATTCACCATACACCCTGGGACTAGTAAGATGTATGCAGATCTCAAGAAAATGTTCTGGTGGCCTGGGATGAAGAGAGACATAGTGGAGTTCGTTCAAAGGTGCTTAACCTCAAAAAATCAAAATAGAACACCAAAAGCCGCAGGAACCTTACACCCCTTAGAAATCCCAGAATGGAAGTGGGAAAGCATCTCCATGGATTTCGTAATGGGCTTACCAAGGACGTCATCAGGCTATGATGCTATATGGGTCATAGTGGATAGACTGACCAAGTCTGCTCATTCTTGCCCATCAAAGCTAATTATCCTTTGGATAGGTTAGCTTCCTTATACATCCAAGAGGTAGTGAGGCTACACGGTGTTCCTTCTTCAATAGTTTCCGATAGGGACCCCGTTTTACTTCAAGGTTCTGGGGGCCTTCCAACGGGCCTTTGGGACCAAGCTGTGTTTGAGTACGGCTTATCACCCTCAAACGGATGGGCAGCTGAACGCACCATCCAACTCTGGAAGATATGCTGAGGGCGTGCGTGATTGAGCAGAAAGGGAGTTGGGATAAAGTACTTCCGCTGGTGGAGTTTTCTTACAATAACAGCTATCATGCTAGTATTGGCATGGCCCCATATGAAGCCCTATATGGAAGGAGATGTCAATCCCCATTATGTTGGTATGACTTGGGGGAAACACGATTGTTAGGACCCGATCCGTTAACCAAACGCAGAACAGATCCAGAAAATCAAGGAGAAAATCCTCGCCGCGAGAGTCGTCAAAAGAGCTATGCAGACAATAGAAGAAAGCCTTTAGAATTTCAGGAGGGAGAACACGTATTCCTGAAGGTCACACCCACTACGGGAGTAGGTAGAGTCTTAAAGGTCAAAAAATTGTCACCTAGATTTATAGGCCCTTTTCAAATCCTTAAACGCATTGGGTCAGCTGCTTATCAAATAGCCCTACCTCCGTCTTTATCCAATCTCCATGATGTCTTCCATGTATCTCAACTTAGAATGTATCATCCAGACCCAACCCATGTCATTGAACCCGAATCTATACAGTTACGGGATGATTTGACGTTTCGAGCACCTCCCGTTCAGATCGTGGATAGAGAAGTTAGGCAACTAAGGAACAAATCGGTGCAACTAGTCAAGGTAGCTTGGGGTGGACCAGGACATGAAGATTTCACCTGGGAGCTAGAATCAACCATGAAGAAGGATTATCAGAATTGTTTCAGGTACGAAATTTTGAGGACAAAATTTCTATTAAGGTGGGTGGTAATGTAACACCCTAGCTTCTTTAGAAATTAATTGAGGAATGGTGAATGGAAATATTGAATTTCTGGCAGGAACCGTTGTGATGAGAATACCTCCATGAGGGAGTACAAAAAAAAAAAAAAAAACGTGAATAGTACTTTGCGGCCCGCAGGCCGCGGACGAAAGGGGATTTGGGACCCGAGGTGCCCGAAGTTAAGAAAATATGAGAATAAGATTAGAAAGGTGTGGGAATGATAATTTTATACCTAGAATTAAATTTCGGGTAATATCGGTTAAATGGTACGACGTTACCCGTTCGATGAGATTTCGGTGTGTGATTCTTACACGAAAGACATTTCTAACATTATTGATAAATGATTTATAATGGATATTATCCATTTGAGACAAGTGGAAGGCCAAGATTTGATCTTGAAATCCAAGATCAAATCCTAGCCATCCATCATAGCCTAGTCACCAAGTCATCATGATTTCTTAACAAATATCTTGCTTTGCCATTAATACAAGCTTAGTCACCAATTTTCCTTGAAAAATCCAAGCATAAACTCGGCCAAACAGCAAGGAAACCAGAGGAGGAAGAGCTTCCATAGCCAAGAGCTTCACCTTGACTTCATCTTGCAAAAACCATAGCTTAGAATCAACAAAACCCAAAACTTCCTTCACTAAAGTTGATCTACACTCCCACCTCTACAATTCTATCCGATTGGAATTCCAAAAACCTCATCCTTTTCATCTCATCCATCACTGATTATAGGAGGATTTGGGGTGGTTTGAAGAGTTTGAAGTGAAGAGCAATCCTCTTGAAGCAATCAAGAGCAAAGGCACACTAGTCTCCACAAGTAGGGTTTTCTGCTGCCTGTTTTTGTGAAATTTTTCTAACCTGTTTGGACATGCCCTAAGTCCGAAATTCCTGATTGTTTTGGTTGATATCATGTTGGTATTGATGTGTAAATTTTGGTGGTGGGTTTGGGTTGTGTTAAAAAGGGGTTTTTATCAAAGAAAGTTTGGACTGGCAGGCTGGATTTTCGAACTGCTTGTAGGCAGTCTGGAATCTTCAATTTTCTGGATATGTTGTAGGTCTTTTCGTGAGCTGAAAAAAATGTATGTTCAACCTAACATCTTAGGCTAGTCCCATAAAAAATTTTTGGTGTTTATATTGAAGTTTGCTGCCTGAAAAAATTCAAGAACCGAAATGTAACTGGTGCTGTCCTGGGTGCTGAAACTGAAGCAACAAAATTACCCGATTTTATTATCCTAGAAATTGATTGATCCAGCCCCTGAAATTTTTATGAGGAGTTAAGGACACCTTGAAATGTCACTGTGAATTTTCTTGGGTCTTGAATCAGTCAATTCCTAGGGCTAAAAATTCGAGAAACTAGAATCTGGACTGGGAATTTGTGGTTCTGACCACCAAACTTGTACATTTTTTTGATACAACTGTAGAGCTTGGTTTCCTCTGAAAATTTTACAGGTTACCTTGGACATCTTGAACTAACTTGTGGAATTTTTGTAGCATTGGAAATGGCCGGGTGATATGAAAATTAATTGTTGCACCTAGAATGGGAATGCTGGGTGCTGGAAAGTGATAATGAATGAAATTATGATAACTTGCTAGTTACCCCAAATCTATGGCATGTGAACTGCACACTTATTGCTTAAATTTCTGACTTATGAACCTTTAATGCGAGTGACTATATAATTGTAAAGTTAGCATGCTATTGAGACAAGGAAGAGAAGTATGTAATGTAAATTGTGAAAAAGTACTGAAATAGCTTGTGTATGTGCTATTGTGGTATACTTGAGCATACAAAAAGCAAACAAGGCTTAGAGGGGATAGAGAGGGAAGGCAAAAAGAAGGACTTCCCTAGGAAAGTTATGAGTCGGTAGACATATCGGCTAGGCATAGAACTGAGTGATCCGGAAATGGAAAAAAATGAAGTTCTGATCTCAAATAGGAATGAGCTCATGTCCTAGCAGTCTATTGTCCTTTATGAGATTGTTAATCATTGAGATGGCCCTATGTGAACTAAGCCTTCCCTATGTTTATAAACTGAAAAGATATGTGGCACTGAAAATTATGGTTGTGCATGAATTATCATTGCATGGTTAGTTTAAATTTCCATGATCTACGGATTGAACACAGATGCCTATGATTTATATATGTGAACATAATATATATATATGACTTCATTTCTTACTATGTATGGCACATGGGGGAAGGTTACCCTCCTGAGAATTTTACATTATTCTCACCCTACAAGTTGTATGTATTGCATTGTTAAGATTCGACAGATGCGTCCTTATCTTTTTCCTTGACTCGCCACAATGGGTGTGGCAGTATGACCCGCCAGTGTTTCGGGTACTCTACGTTCCGTATATATATGTTCTTTGGCCGATCTTTTGGTACTTCTGCTTTCCTCCTGACTTCGATCCACTTTCCCTTATGAGGTGTGCCTTCCACATGGCCCATCCAGACGTGTTGAGGTTCCTCTTGCCCACCTATGTACCCGGGATGCACCCGCACCTTCATCCTCCTCTTCTGATTCGACCCCTCGGAGGGCCCAGATGCTCCCGGTGGAGGTGAGGCCATTGCACCTATGGCCAATGGTTTTCTGTAGGAGGAGGCGAGGTCATTAGTAGTAGTCGACATATATAGGGTAGTGGTGTAGCGTTAGGGAATTACCTACCTCAGGTTAATGTACTTTTGGTTTCCTTTTGCTCTGTTATATGTATATACGTCTATGCTATTTTGTCAAGTCCTCAAGGTTAGGTATCAGGTAGGGATTAGCCTGAGACACAAGTTCTCTACTTTTGTGGCCGTTTCTCTAGTTTTCTTTTCTTTCTTTATCTTTATGATGTACAACTTGGTATGATGTTCCTCTATGTAAATTTGGCTATGGAAACAGATGTATTACGACTTCCTTATCATGGATTATCCGACTAGTATAGATGGTACTCCGGTAACACTCTGCTAATTACTATATCCATACTTGAGGAATATGGTAAATAGGAGGGTGTTACATTAGGCCATACCTTGCCCATGCTCCAACCATGCTTGCCATGCCTAAGCCCATGCTTTTGTAAGAGATATTTTCCTCCTCCCTTGACCTTGAAAATCATTAGCCATTCCCTCCCCAAATCAGCCAACATGTCTCATTTTTATAAATACCAAGCCTTTGAAGACTTGGTTGCTCTTTGGATCATTTGCCAAGATTAGGCATTCTTGCACTTTCTTCTCATTTCCTCTCAAATTCCCTCAACTTGGCTGATTTCTCCCTTCAAGTCTCAAGAGGATCCTTCTCCATTTCATCAAAAACTCAAGCTTCCTTCCTCTCTTCAAGACTTCTTAAGGTAGGGGTTAAGTTTTGATGATTTTGTTTGTGTTCTTCAAGAAAGTTCTAGTTTTTCTCTTGGTTTCAAACTCTTTTCCCTTCCTTCTTTTCGACCAAGAGGCCTTTTTATAAAAAGATTATGAGCTTGATGATGAGGTTTCAAGATAATGACTTGTTGTTGTCATGTGAGAAACCTCTAAAGCTTGAAACAACTTGGTCTTGGACCATACATGCTTGGATTTCCTTTCTTTTCTTGGCTTAAGTTTCGATTTCCTGTTCCTCTTTCCCTTAAGGACTTCATTTTCTTCTTTGGATTTGAACAAAGTTTGTAAAATATGTCTAGTAGATCACAAAAGTTTTGTTAAGAAAGTTAATCTTATGATTTCAAAGAGCTCTAAGCTTACCCTTGCCAACCTTAAAGTTGGTCGGCCATTCTAAGAGTTTTACTCTAGATTGAAGCCCATGAGCAATAAAATAAAGAATATGACTTAGTCCTTGTAGTTTTGTTTAGACAAAGTGATGAACTTTGGGTCCATTTTTTAAGCTTGATGATGAGTTCAAACCTTAAGATTTCTCTTGAAGTCTAGGTGCTAAGAATTCTAAAGCTTGCCTTATGATACATAATGGGTTGAGGTTTATGTTCCTCTAAAAGTCTTGCAAGAGCTCTAGTTAAGATAAAAACAGTTGCATTCATGTTTAAATTTATGTCTTGCATCTCATGTTTATTTTGATGCTATCACTAATTTCACAAGAGTAAATGAATGAACTTGCATTACCATATTTAAATTCCCAAGCTTGCATTTCATGTTTATATTTCAAGTCATCACTTAATCCTTAAAGATAATAATGAAGTTGCATCTCATATTTATTTTATGCTCTCACTTTACTTTCTAATGAAGAGTAAAATAAAGTGCATAGCATGTTTAAGATTTTGTCATCACTTAAATACTTTAGAGCTCAAAGACTTGCCCTAAGTATCCTAAAAAGGAAACTCCAACTTAAAAAGAAATGGATGAGTTTTGGTATGATTCAATAATGGTTTGATTTTGTAAAATGCATGAATAATTTCAAGAAAATGTTGGAAAACTATTTTATGAGGTCTCAAGGTGTTTAAATAGTTTGGAATGTGTCAAAAATCATGTTTTCTCAAATTTTAGGAGGTTCTGGTAATCGATTACCATCCATGTAATCGATTACCAAAGGGTTTTTGAAGGACTTTTGGTTTTGGTAATCGATTACCAAGGCAGTGTAATCGATTTTCACGGCTTCTTCATGCCCAGAACCCTTCTGGAAACCTTGTAATCGATTACCTTATAGTGTAATCGATTACCCTATGTTCTTTATTTTTTCGGAAATAGATTTAACCCTAAGTAATCGATTACCATTGTATGTAATCGATTACCCTTGTTGAAACCCAGAATGATTTGAGCTCCTGGTAATCGATTACTAGGAACATGTAATCGATTACCAAAACACCTTTTGTTTCCTAAAAATGTCCAAGAGAAAACTAGTAACTTATATGCATTTCAACCAAGAGATTATGTGATCTTATGGGTTCATGATTTTGGTTCTATGTTTGGCTGTCTGTATAAATGCTATTCTAAGGTGTTAAATGTGTAAAAATTATGTTGAGTGAAGCAAGGATCTGATTTAGAAAAGTTAGAAAAGAATAAATAATTAAAAGGGATTAGAGATGAGAATTCTAGAACACCTTAATGCAAGAAATGCAAATATGTTCTAGCATGATTAATTCAAGGATAAATGATTCATAATTAGTAAGACATATACAAGATCCCTTCATAAATAATTAGGTGTTGATTTCTAAGTTTAAGACGATGATAAGAGATTTAAAGTGGTTTATAACTTAGAGAACATGCCTAGGAATCCCTCATAATTGGTCTAGGAATTGATTATGGAGCCTTAGGCGAAGATGGATCTTAAAAAGGGTCATGAATGGAGATTCTAGAGCCCCTTAAGCAAATGATATTCTGCCCTTCCTTTGTGCGTGCTTATGGAATTTTTAGTAAGTTCAACCTTAGAAAACAAGTCTAAGTGTTAACCCCTTGAGGGTAATAAAGATGCAAATACAAGTTTAAAGCCCGTAAGGGTCAAAGCATAAGATACTATGAGATAGGTGGACGAGAGTATGATTATGATGATGAACCTCGTGCACACTTATGATGATGTGATTATGTTAGTTCCTTGAGCATGAAACTTTATGTGCATAATTTGGTTTGGTGATATGATGAAATGTTGTGTTTGAGATGCATAAGGTTTCGAAATATGAATGAAATTGAGAAATATGCTCATGTGAACTAGAAAGTTATTGCAATGAGAAAGTTCCATGAAAATGATGCATGTGACTGAAATTATGTGGCATGACTCAAATTTGAGGAAATTCGGAGAGTAGTTGTGATACGCGAATTTCCGTCAAATTTGAGGGACATAAGAAAGTTTTTGAAAAGATAATGTTTAACGTGATATGCGAGACGTACTTCTCCTGCTAGGAGAAGGTAAAACCGTGAGGGCATAGGCATTAGCCTGCCAAAGCGGACAAAGTCACTGGTCTTAACCAATCGATGCGTTTCGAAGAAGGAAAAGTATATGATGTTTAAAGTGACACACCGAGACGTACTTCCTCCTCAATGAGAGAAGGTAAAACCGTGAAGGCATAGACATTAGCCCTGCCAAAGCGGACAAAGTCGCTGTCTTAACCAGTCGATACGTTTCGAAGAAGGAAAAAGTCCCATGATGGGTGATCCTTAGGCCCCCTACCCGTACTCTGGGAGTCGGGATTATGATGATTATGATGAATATGATTATGTTCTAATTCGCTTATCAAGAGGATAAGTAAGAACTAGTGACGACTAGTTAAGGTATGAGCTCATAGCCTAGTTTAAGGGTGAGTTACTATTATGATTGGTGTCACAAGTATGAGAAAAGGAAAGATGTTCAAGAGAAAGTTACATGCCACTTATATGTTGTTTGATATTTGTTTGATTTACCTAAAGTCCTGCCATGCATCCATGAAATATTATGTTGCATACATGCATTAAGAATCATTATAAAAGACATGGACCTTGGATAATAACCTTTGCAAAAACCTCATAATGAACCTATGCATGCTTAACCTTTTCATAATAAACCCAAGGTTCTTAGGGACGTAAACGATGACACTAGGATAGAGGATTTCCCTCCTGAGATTCTTTAGCAAGAATTCTCACCCCTCTCTCTTTTCTTTCCGTTACGTCTTCAACATCGATGGCGTCGTTCGTGATTTTCATTGACTCGCCTACATGGGAAGTGCACTATGACCCAGAGCATCAGTCCTACCACTTCAAGGGTCATTGCGAGGTGCGCGTTTTTGCATACATGGGACGCCGTTGCCTTTCAAGTCTCCGCTTCCGATTCACTCCGACCACCCCTTTGGCGATGACATGATTTTTGAGAGGACGTGCCCGTGATCAGCAGAACCGCGTGCCGGACCTCGTCCTCAGAGCATGATCATAGGAGTTTGTATCCCTCATACACCGCTGCGGGAGAGGCCTATCCGAGGACTCACCGGGAATCCGTATTCGGAGGATTCGCCCCTTCGGTGCCTTCACATGATAGGGGTAGCGAGGATAAGTCTCCGCCGAGGCCTGTGAGGCGTGTACGTCAGCCGAGAGACGCCCTCGCCGAGGTGGTCACGTCGCTTCGCGATCCGCATGCCCACGTCTCCTCTTCAATGGGCCACATTCGAGGAGCTCGCAGTTCGTAGGCTACATATCTCCGTCGAAGATTTGCATCGTCGTAGGTGTTGGAGGAGAGTCTTAGCTTGGGAGTATCTTTTGGGGTTGATCCATGTATTTGTCTTCATGTTTCTTATTTTATGTTATTGTCCTGCAAGCTCTCCACTAGTATGGGTAAGACTTTATATTTCTCTTATATTTCTTTGTGATGTACTAAACTATGTTATCTAATGTGGTGAGGAATGATGTTTATGATGGATGTGTTCTTTAATGCTTATGTTCTGTATGTTTTATTTATTCTTCCGCTTCACGTTGTATATGTTATGCGCAAAGGCTCGCACTTTGTTTTATATAAATCATTTCAAAAAAAAATTTACTGTATTTTTGCTAAGTATTTTGTAAATGAATTTAAAGAGAAGTAATAACTAATAATTAGTCTTGATACATCCTAGGCGTATTGGGGTTAAATATTAGGGTGTTACAACTAGATTAGTAATTTAAAATAATTCTTTTGGTCAAATGAGGTATGGCACAATTCCTTAATTTAAGGAATTGAGAGAAAACACTATTTAAGATTCCATGACTAGGAATCTTGAATTAAAGAATGCAATTTAGAGTTTAACTAAGCAATCTTAGGTTCTAATTAACCTTAATAAATTATTTTGACTCCGGATTAATTATCAAAATAAATTAATTTTCAATTAGAGCCTAATATTGCTTAGGTTTGCTTAATTGCGTCATTAGGCTTGCCTGTACATGTTCTAGGGGCAAAATGGTAATTTTGCACTAAACTGTCCATGACCTTAAGCAAACTTACATCAAATATTGCTCAAAAACATCATTCTAAACTTCCTGGAAAATTTGGGCTCAAACGGCACCTTTTACATATAGAAACAGCAGGTATGGTCATTTTGACGAAAGTTTAAAATGAATTTCACCTCGAATATCATTCATAACAATTCTAACCCCCTTCAAACATTGAGTTGACCGGTAAAGCAGGTTGCTGCCCTCGAATTCTAGGTAAAAATGACCTCAGGGGCATTTTGGTCATTTATACTGAACAGGGAAATCGCGGTACCAGAATTTCCTCAAATTTGAGTTATGCCATATAACTCACAATGCATGTTGTCTCATAAATTCCTCAATCAAATAAACCTTTCAATCATAAAAACATACTTTCTCCGATTCATTGTATCACATAGTCTCATGCATTATGCCCATAATATACCAAAATCATCATCAGAACACACCATGAATCCTCATATTCTCATACTCATGATATTAACACATTCATACATAACACAAGCATACTCGCTCGGTCTCTCTACATCACACTTCCTATCTCATATTGTCTTATGCTTTGACCCTTAGGGTCTTAAACTTATGTCCAATCATTCTAATACCCATATTACATCTTTATTACACCTAAGAGATCATTACTTATAATTCTCACTAAGATTTAGGCTTGCTAAAAATTCCAAACAGCATTATGCACTTTGGGCAGAAAATTATCATATAATTACGGGGTTCTAGAATTTCCGTTTAACCCTTTCAAGATCCGTCTTCCTAAGGCTTTATAATTAACTCCTAAACCAATTATGAGGGATTCCTACACATATCCACTAATTATAAACCATTTTCCTTAAGTCCAATTATGCTGGAACAGAATTTCAAGTTTGTGCATTCTAAGTGTTCTAGAATTCACATTTTAAGTCCTTTTTAGTTACTTGTTCTTTCTAACCTCCTTAAATCGCTCCTTGCTTCACTTAAACATAATTTTACACATTTTAACACCATAAAAAAGAATTTATACAATGGCCAAACATGAGGGGCAGAACCAAAATGTAAAGCCCATAAAATCATATAATCTCATGAATTAAAATGCATACAAGTTGCTAGTTTTCTCTTGGAATGATTTTAGGAACTCAAACTCTTTTAGAAACCAATTTATCTCATTGAAATCCTTAAAATCCAAGTAAGGTCAGTAGCTAAATTATTTAGCTCAAGGAATGGATTTAAAACATAAAACTTTGTTCATAAAGTTCCTTGAATACATCTAAGCTTAGAAAAATTCCAAGACTTAGACTATGTGCACTTGTGATTAGATGAACTTATCCAAGTCCATCATCATCATCACAAGGCCAAAATGGCATCCTTGGAATGCCTCCATTTTCTAAAACTTTATGCAAGATACTTGGGCAAGTCTTTGAGCTCTAAGAGGTTTAAGTGATGGCATAAACTTAAACATGATATGCACTCATTTTATTCTTCATTAGAAAGTAAAGTGAGAGCATAAAATAAATATGAGATGCAACCTTATTATTATCTTTAAAGATTAAGTGATGACTTGAAATATAAACATGAAATGCAAGCTTGAAATTTAAACATGATAATGCAAGTTCATTTAATTATTCTTGAGAGTTTAGTGATGACATCAAAATAAACATGCTATGCAAGGCATAAACTTAAACATGTGTGCAACTCATTTTATCTTAGCTAGAGCTCTTACAAGACTTTAAAGGAACATTACAACCTTAACCCATTATATCTTAACAACATAAAGTGAGCTTTAGAGTTCTTAGCACCAAGACTTCAAAGAAGCCTTTGATTTTGAACTTCATCATCAAGCTCAAGAAAATAGACACAAAGCTCAACACTTTGTCTAAACAAAATACAAAGAACTAAGTCATATTCTTTATTTTATTGCTCATGGGCTTCAATCTAGAGTAAAACTCTTAGAACGGCCGACCAACTTTAAGGTTGGCAAGGGTAAGCTTAGAGCTCTTTGAAATCATAGGATTAATTTTCTTTAACAAAACTTTTGTGATCTACTTCAACATTTTTAGCAAACTTTGTTCAAACAAAAAAAGGAAACTGAAATCTTTAAAGGAAAAAGGAGAAGGAAACCGAAATCATTCAAGGGAAAAGAAAAGGAACCGAAAAAAAAAATAAACAAGGAAAAGAAAGAAACACAAGCATGTATGGTCCAAGACCAAGTTGTTTCAAGCTTTAGAGGTTTCTCACATGACAACAACAAGTCATTATCTTGAAACCTCATCATCAAGCTAAAGTTCTTTGAGCAACAAGGCTCCAAGGCCAAAAGGATAAGAGGAGAAAAAGAGTTTGAAACCAAGAGAAATCTAGAACTTTCTCAAAGAAAGCAAGTAAAAATTTAAAGATAAACCCCTACCAAATGAAATCTTTGAAAGAGATGAAAGGAAGCTTTGTTTTCTTGATGAAATGAGAAGGAAATCCTCTTGAAACTTGGAGGAAGAATTCGGCCAATGTGAGGGAATTTGAGAGGAAATGAGAGAATTTTTGCAAGAAGTGTGAACTTAGCAAATGAACCAAAGTGTGACAAGGTTCTTCAAGGCTTGGTATTTATAGAAATTTTCAACATTGAGGCTTCAAAGGGGGAGGAGGGAACAGTGCTATTTTGGAGAGGAGGAGGGAGGAAATATCTCTTACAAAGGTATGGTTGTGAGTATGGTTGAAGGCATGGTGAGGCATGGCTTAAGGCATGGTGTATGCATGGTCTTTGGAGTGTGAATGAGTCAACACATGATGGGCAAATGGGGGAGGAGTGGCCAGCCACTTAAGGCCAAGAGAGGGAATTAGTTCATCTAATTGTGGTTTAATGATGTGTTTAGGTGTTTCTTTGATTAAGGTTTTGGTTAGGAGTTGTAAGAAAGTGTTTAGGTGAGGTAATTGGCTAATTAAGAATGTCAAGACTTGATTAGGAGTGGTCATACTAGATTAACAAATTAAAATCATTTTCTTAGTCAAATGAGGTATGGCACAATTCCTTAATTTAAGGAATTGAAGAAACACTATTCAAGATTCCATGACTAGGAATCTTGAATTAAAGAATGAAATTAGAGTTTATCTAAGCAATCTTAGGTTCTAATTAACCTTAATAAATTATTTTGACTCTAGATTAATTATCGAAATAAATTAATCTTTGATTAGAGCCTAATATTGCTTAGGTTTGCTTAATTGCGTCATTAGGCTCACTGTACACTGTTCTAGGGGCAAAATGGTAATTTTGCACTAAAACTATGGGACCTCCAAGCAAACTAATATCAATACCACTCAAAAACATCATTCCAAACTTCCTGGAAAAGTTCGAGGCTCAAACGGCACCTTTTACCCGTGTAGAACAAGGGGTATTTTGGTCATTTTGAGCCGAAAGTAGAAAACCAATTTTTCACCTTGGATATCAAACATAACAGATATGATCCCTTTAAACATTGAGTTAACCCATTTGAGGACTTCCGGGTTAGCTGTTCTCGAATTTGGGTAAAAATGACCTAAGGGGCATTTTGGTCATTTGTACTCAAAGGAGAAGAGGGCGTTACATGTTACAATTACTATGATTTGTTTTTTTAAAGAGAAAAAGATAAGGAAGAAACATGTTTTACCTACGAAGATGTGAATTTCTTAAATATTGTATGTCCTAAAAGTTTTGTTTTTCACGATGGTGTTTTACTTGGTTTAAAGTTCAAACAATGATGTGGGATGTATTTTTCCTTTGATAAGGAGATAAGAGACATGTTGGATTATGTGACCATTATGCATCTTGGTTGATGATTTCTTTGGCGGACTGAAACCTTATGTTGATGTTATTAGCATGCATGTCAGTTTCATCCTACAAAGTAGGTTGCTTGCATCGATTATACGTACTTATTATTAGCTCCAAAACCTTAGAAAGCTTCATTACTAAACATTTTGAATGATAACAAAACCAATTTCATGAAAATATTTTAAAGAAAGACTAATCTGGTACTTGAGTTTCTTGAAGCACCAAAAACATGTTTATTCACGTTAGCATACTAGTTCTTAAACGAGAACATTTCACAATGACATGTAGAAAGGTTTAATCTCATTTAAAGAGATTTGGAACTCAAAGATAGTGAAAATATATTTTGGAGTGAACATTTCTATGCTCAACGCATGTAAGGAAATTCTTCAACAACAAGAAACCAAGCTTAAGGTCTTCAAAAGTATGCCACAACTTCAAAAAGCGAGTTTCAAATGAAGATTTCAATCCAATTTAAAGAAAGTGTGGATACCATCTTTAATCATCATGATCGTAAGCATATCATTCACAACAAGCTTTAATTGAAGGGTAAAAGATCAAAGAGAAGTCCAGAAACTAAGACAGCACTTCAAAAAGTACATTTCTTTGTCAACGGTACTTTTTCAGGAATAGTAGGGAAATTTGAAATTAAAATTTAAAGTCAAACCCAGTCAAAGACTAACGTGACATTTCTTCTGTTAACTTGATCAAGACCCAAGCTTCTAGAAGGAAAAGTTCAGAAACCTTGTTCTGAAGGTTAACTCAGAAACCTCTATTACACAACGGCTTCTGCAATTGCTGACATGGCGAGCTACTCCTCAGACTTCTTTTCCAAGACATAAAAGAAGATCAACATGTCATGGAAAAATAGATCAAGGGCACAACCAAAATGAAGATTAAGTATAAAAGGAAATGTTGTGCTTACAAATGAAGAAATTTTTGCTCATCATCAAGAGTGTTGAAACATTGAAGAAATTTCCTCTCACCATTCTCTAAAGATATTAGCTTGTAATCAATTTCATCTTTGTAGAAACCTTCTTTCTTGGTTCTTATAGATAGCATCATTCTTCCTAAGAAGAATAGATAGAAAGATGTCATTTAAGTTTTCTAGCTCTAATCCTGTTTATCCTACGAAAACTTAAGTGTTCATTAATTTGAGTGATTCAACCCAAACATAATCCTTTGTAACCCGTTGGGAGTAATCACTATGAGTTAGCTTGGAGAGGCTAAATAAAGGCTACTTGTAAGTGATAGTAAAGTGAGCTACTAGTTAAGGATAGCTTAGAGAGACTAGTCAAAGACTACTTAAGTGTAATAGTCAGTGAGCTCCTGATCACTAGATAAAGCTTGAGAGGCTACTCTAAAGACTATCTAACTTTCTCAAGTTAACAAAGGGTTTTAGTGGAACTCAAGGTGGTTGAGAATTGAATGTAAGTTGGTCAAACCGTATAAAAATCTCTATGCAAGTATCTTCTCTTCCCTTAACTCCTCTTTATTTCCTCTTGTGCATCCTGTTGGCATTTCTGGAAAACCTTTTTTAACGCGCTTTTGACATCTTTGTTATAGTTTAGAAAGCTACTTTTGAAGTATACTAATGTTATTTTATACTTCAGGTTTACACTTGATAGTATTCGTTTAAGTTTTTCAAGAAAAAAAAAAAGGAAAAAAAAATCAAATCATGATTTAACCTACCATTAATTCACTTTTCAATCTACACTTGTATAATGTGTGAATATGATTGATTGATGCTTTTACACTTCAAGGAGTTTGGTTAAGGATTAGGAAGTCTTGAGGCAAAAAGATGGTTCATGGAACGATAATGCATATTATTATGGTAGGATGTTCTAAAGATCTTAGAGTAGGCTATGGTTGTTTGATTAAATTATGCTGTGTGTGATTGATGTGTTGCATATATGCATGCTAGAAGTATAGGCATGTCAATGCTTAGCATGACGCCTACATGTACCACATGACCGTCCACTTTTCTATTATGCATATGGATAGAGTAGCTTGATTTCAAAGCATGACGCTCATGTAGAGATCAAGGAGTTTGAAACCAAGGACAAGGAGTCCCTGTAGTAGTAGTTGATATTAGACACAAGAGCATAAGGACCAGAGCAAGGACGAAAGTGACGTTTAGCTACTACATTCGAGCTATGCACAAAGGCGGTAAAGCATATATGTCTGTAACACCCTGAAAAATTACTTAAAAATTAATTTGAGCTTTGTTAGTTGTAATTTTAAAAATATAACAGTTTAACAACGATGAGGGTGGCCCAACGACGTTTAAAAAAAAAAAAAAATTTGGGTCGGTGAATAGTAACCTTGGCTGCCAAGCCGCCGGGACGCTAAAACCCTAGATTCAAGCCAGAAGGTGCCCAAAATTAGGAAAACATGGGAATAAGGTTAGAAATAGGTGGAATGATAATTTTATACTTAAAATTAATTTTCGGGCAATATCAGTTCAATATTACGTGTTTACCCGTTCGGTGAGATTTCGTGAGTTTCTTACAAATGAAACTTTCAATGAAAGTTTGCCACTTAACTAGACAAGTGTGTGGCTTAGAAGAAGCCACACCATTACTCTTTATTGCAACCAATAGGATGCTTACAAAAATTATTAGACTTATCTTTAAGAAAATAAAACATTTTGTACTTGAAATTATTATGCAATTTGTCATAAACTCATAAAATCAATATCTTATCATTTCCTTCATCAAAATTTCGTCCAGAACACTCCAAGAAGCTCTCCTCCATTGTTCTTCCTCTCAAACTCCATTAACAAACTTGGAGCTTCATAAACCCTAGCCTAAACTTGATAAAACCTCAAGATCTCTTCACAAAACATGTTCTACACCTAATTCTCTACCAATCTAACCGAACAAAATTTCCATTCCTTATCAAAACCTTGTCTTGTACCTCACACCTCACTGATATCAGAGGGGTTTGAAGTTGGATTGGGAGCTTTGGAGGAGAAGGAAGCAAGCTTGGTTAATCTTGAAGCCAAGGAGCTAATAGGTTACTCAAAGTAGGGTTTTTCTTGCCTTCTCTTGTCAAATTTGTTCTGATCTGTTTGGGATGAGTTATGTCCGAAATTTCTGGTTATATTGGATGATATTATGTTGATATTGATGTGTGAATTTTGGTGGTGGGTTTGGATGGTGTCATAAAATGGTTTTTATCAAAATAAATTTGGACTAGGTTGCTGGAATTTCTGTTGTCCTGTAGGCAGCAGTGGTTCACGAATTTTATGGAATATTTGTGGGTGTTTTCATGAGCTATAAAAATTATATGTTGGAGTAAACATCTTAAACTAATTACCTGAATTTTCTTGGGTGTTAGTTTTAAGGTTTGATGCTTCAGAAAAATCAGAAACCGAAATGAGGCAGATGCTGCCCTGATTGTTGAGACTGAGGCAGTAAACTTGTCCGAATTTATTACCATAGCAAATGATTGAACTAACTCTTGAAATTTTTACATGAAGTTACTAATATATTGAAGTGTCACTGTGAATTTTATTGTGAATTAATTCAATCATTTTCTGGGGTTAAAAATTTGGGGAACTCGGTTCTGGTCTGGGAATTGGTGGCCCCTGACCACTAAATTTGTACATTTTACTGAGGTAGCTATAGAGCTCTGTTTGTCCTGAAATTTTTACAGGTCATTCTAGACAAATTGAAGTGTCATACAGAATTTTTGTGACTCTTGAAATGGCTATTTGATATGATAATGACATGTTGTGCCTAGGACAGTAACTCTGCCCATTGTGCTGGGAATGGAACAATGCTTTGAATTGAGAATGTAATGGCACTTTGGCTTCTAGTATGACATGAGTACTTGATATTAAGTGTTTGGCCATGTGACTTATGACATGTAAATGCATGCTATAGATTTTAAAGATTGAAGTATGAGAAAAGAATGATAATTTCAATGTGAATGATTGCCTATATGTGGCCTATGTATGCATTTAAAAGAGAAAAGTATATGATGCCATTATAAGGATGTATAAATTTAAATTGTGCATGTTCTGACATATGGACAAAATAGAAACAAGACTTAGATTGAATGAGGGAAGGCGAAAGTAGTAACTTCCCAAAATTTATTTGAGTCGGTAGACGTATGGCTAGGAATAGATCTGTGTGGGATTCAGAAATGGAAAAAAATGAAGTTCGATGACCACGTATAGGAATGAGCTCAGTCCTCGTAGCGTCTATTCCCTTGTGTGGTGTGATCCACCATAAATACCCATTGGGTATAAACGGATCTATTGTGGAATTGTCCACTGAAAATACCCGTTGGGTATAAATTAAGTCTTTCCTATGTCAATGAAAAGAGAAAAATGCACTAATTGGCTTTCTATGGCCATGATGGAAACCAAGTCACTTTGAGATAACTTTATTGTATTTGACACATGCATCATCCATATCATATGAAATCCTTTAAGTAGATTTACTTACTATGTGTTTGAGCTTCTAGATATATGTATACGTCCTGTTGATTGTTAAAAGCTACACTTCGGAAGGATGATTTTGGAACCTTAAAATGAATCTTTAGAATATATTGCATCATCATTTTTGAATAAACAAATGGCTGGGGCGATGACGATGACATTATGATTGTGATTGGGGAGTTGCCCTCCTGAGGATTTATAAATTCTCACCCCTATGTGTTTGTTTCCGTGTTGCCTCCAGGTTAAGCAGGGATGAGGATGCTGCTATGCAAAGGAGTGTAGGATTGCTGTAGTATAGTAGTTTTTTTATTCTGTTGTACTTAGTGAAATGAGTATGTATGTAAATGTATTAGAAGATAGATATGTACTAAAGCTCATAGAGGAGCTTCCTTATGTATTTTAGCTGTATGTTTAATAAACTTGATGTTTACTTGTAATATGTTTTAATAGAATTACGCTTAGTTATCTCGTACATAAATCGAGCTTGCTATAGATAATTAAGAGGTCCGCTAATTAACAAGTAACAACCCTCGAGTATGATATCATAGCTTAAGAATGGGGTTATACTTGGGAGGATGTTACATTATGGTATGAGTTCATCCTTGTAGGACCTTGAGGAATGGACTGGCTATGCTTCCTTAGTAAATGTCATGCATTATAATTTTATATATGTGTATGACATCATTGGAGTGTTGTGGATTGCTGCCACACTTAGCTTGGTATTGAGCCTGATCAACTCAATAATTCTTGTTTGGTGTGACAGGGATCGATGACTTCAAATCGGCAAACTAGGAGCGGAGTAGGATATAACGCTGAAATGATGAACACCTTTCGTGAAATGGCGAGGCTATGAGAGAACAAGCTCCTAGGCCAAAGGATGATGGAAAGGTTGGATCGACATGCTGAAGGAAATCCGTTGGGAATCCTGGAGGAGTAGAAGTGGATATGGAATACCAAAATTCGCAGGAGTTCAGGAAGGCAAACCCCGCCTTTGGAGCCTTCAATCCCAATAAAGCAGAAGAATGGATTAAGGCCATGGAGAAAATTTTCTCAGTCCTTCCTTGCACTGAGATCCAAAAGGTGGCTTTTGCTACTTACATGTTAGAGGCGGATGCAGAATTTCTGGTGGGTTGGCACCAAGGGGTTATTTGAAGCTTCTCAACTGAAGTTACCTGGGAAGTTTTTAAGGAGGCTTTTTATCACAAGTATTTTTCCTTCAGATGAGAAATGCAAAGGAGTTGGAGTTTATGGCACTCAAACAAGGGTCCATGAGTGTAGCTGAGTACAAGCCAAGTTTGAAGAGCTTTGCAAGTTTTCTACCATTTATCAATGTGACCCAGATGAAGCTTGGAAATGCATGAAGTATGAAGGAGGGTTATGAAGACATTGAAGTTGCTGTGGGTCTCTTAGAAATTCGGGATTATGCAACCCTAGTGAACAAGTGCCGACGTGCAGAGGACTCCAACAAGAAGCTAGCAATGGCCAGATCTTCTAAGGACACTTCTAACAAAAGGTTGGCACTTGAGGACCAAAGCTTTGAGGAGGCTTCGCCCCAAAAGAAGCAATTCCAAGCCATCCCATATGAAGACAAGCGCTGCCCAAAGTCAACTGTGTGGCAAGATTGCCCAAAATGTGGAAAGAATCATGGGAACGACCTTGCTTGGCTGGACAATACGTATGCTACCGTTGTGGGAAACCGGGCATAAGATCTGGGAATGTCCAAAAGATATCCAAAGCCTCCTGAGAAGCCAACTACAAAGCCACAACGACGGAGTAGGGTCTTTACCATAAGTGCAAGGACGTCACTACCCAAGAATTCGACCTAAGGTAGGAGCGTTAAAATTTGATTGAATTGTTTGACTGTATGTGTGAATTCCTTTTGTGATTTATTTAAGTTTGTCTTTTGAAAGCTGTTTTCAAAGGAATTTTGAGGGCAAAATTCTTTTTAAGGTGGGTGGTAATGTAACACCTGAAAAATTACTTAAAAATTAATTTGAGCTTTGTTAGTTGTAATTTTAAAAATATAACAGTTTAACAACGATGAGGGTGGCCCAACGACGTTTAAAAAAAAAAAAATTTGGGTCGGTGAATAGTAACCTTGCGGCCCAAGCGGAGCTAAACCCTAGATTGGAGCCCCGGAGGTGCCCAAAATTAGGAAAACATGGGAATAAGGTTAGAAATAGATGGGAATGATAATTTTATACTTAAAATTAATTTTCGGGCAATATCGGATTCAATCGGGTATGTTTACCGTTCGGTGAGATTTCGTGTGCGTTTCTTACACCGAATGAAACTTTCAATGAAAGTTTGCCACTTAACTAGACAAGTGTGTGGCTTAGAAGAAGCCACACCATTACTACTTTATTGCAACCAATAGGATGCTTACAAAAATTATTAGACTTATCTTTAAGAAAATAAAACATTTTGTACTTGAAATTATTATGCAATTTGTCATAAACTCATAAAATCAATATCTTATCATTTCCTTCATCAAAATTTCGTCCAGAACACTCCAAGAAGCTCTCCTCCATTGTTCTTCCTCTCAAACTCCATTAACAAACTTGGAGCTTCATAAACCCTAGCCTAAACTTGATAAAACCTCAAGATCTCTTCACAAAACATGTTCTACACCTAATTCTCTACCAATCTAACCGAACAAAATTTCCATTCCTTATCAAAACCTTGTCTTGTACCTCACACCTCACTGATATCAGAGGGGTTTGAAGTTGGATTGGGAGCTTTGGAGGAGAAGGAAGCAAGCTTGGTTAATCTTGAAGCCAAGGAGCTAATAGGTTACTCAAAGTAGGGTTTTTCTTGCCTTCTCTTGTCAAATTTGTTCTGATCTGTTTGGGATGAGTTATGTCCGAAATTTCTGGTTATATTGGATGATATTATGTTGATATTGATGTGTGAATTTTGGTGGTGGGTTTGGATGGTGTCATAAAATGGTTTTTATCAAAATAAATTTGGACTAGGTTGCTGGAATTTCTGTTGTCCTGTAGGCAGCAGTGGTTCACGAATTTTATGGAATATTTGTGGGTGTTTTCATGAGCTATAAAAATTATATGTTGGAGTAAACATCTTAAACTAATTACCTGAATTTTCTTGGATGTTATTTTTAAGGTTTGATGCTTCAGAAAAATCAGAAACCGAAATGAGGCAGATGCTGCCCTGATTGTTGAGACTGAGGCAGTAAACTTGTCCAAATTTATTACCATAGCAAATGATTGAACTAACTCTTGAAATTTTTACATGAAGTTACTAATATATTGAAGTGTCACTGTGAATTTTATTGTGAATTAATTCAATCATTTTCTGGGGTTAAAAATTTGGGGAACTCGGTTCTGGTCTGGGAATTGGTGGCCCCTGACCACTAAATTTGTACATTTTACTGAGGTAGCTATAGAGCTCTGTTTGTCCTGAAATTTTTACAGGTCATTCTAGACAAATTGAAGTGTCATACAGAATTTTTGTGACTCTTGAAATGGCTATTTGATATGATAATGACATGTTGTGCCTAGGACAGTAACTCTGCCCATTGTGCTGGGAATGGAACAATGCTTTGAATTGAGAATGTAATGGCACTTTGGCTTCTAGTATGACATGAGTACTTGATATTAAGTGTTTGGCCATGTGACTTATGACATGTAAATGCATGCTATAGATTTTAAAGATTGAAGTATGAGAAAAGAATGATAATTTCAATGTGAATGATTGCCTATATGTGGCCTATGTATGCATTTGAGAAAAGAGAAAAGTATATGATGCCATTATAAGGATGTATAAATTTAAATTGTGCATGTTCTGACATATGGACAAAATAGAAACAAGACTTAGATTGAATGAGGGAAGGCGAAAGTAGTAACTTCCAAAATTTATTTTGAGTCGGTAGACGTATCGGCTAGGAATAGATCTGTGTGGGATTCAGAAATGGAAAAAAATGAAGTTCGATGACCACGTATAGGAATGAGCTTAGTCCTGATCAGCGTATTTCCCTTGTGTGGTGTGATCCACCATAAATACCCATTGGGTATAAACGGATCTATTGTGGAATTGTCCACTGAAAATACCCGTTGGGTATAAATTAAGTCTTTCCTATGTCAATGAAAAGAGAAAAATGCACTAATTGGCTTTCTATGGCCATGATGGAAACCAAGTCACTTTGAGATAACTTTATTGTATTTGACACATGCATCATCCATATCATATGAAATCCTTTAAGTAGATTTACTTACTATGTGTTTGAGCTTCTAGATATATGTATACGTCCTGATTGATTGTTAAAAGCTACCCACTTCGGAAGGATGATTTTGGAACCTTAAAATGAATCTTTAGAATATATTGCATGATCACAGTTTTTTGAATAAACCGAAGTGGCTGGGGCGATGACGATGACATTATGATTGTGATTGGGGAGTTGCCTCCTGAGGATTTTATAAATTCTCACCCCTATGTGTTTGTTTTAGATGTCGCCTCCAGGTTAAGCCAGAGGGATGAGGATGCTGCTATGCAAAGGAGTGTAGGATTGCTGTAGTAGCAGTTCCTGTTTTATTCTGTTGTACTTAGTGAAATGAGTATGTATGTAAATGTATTAGAAGATAGATATGTACTAAAGCTCATAGAGGAGCTTCCTTATGTATTTTAGCTGTATGTTTAATAAACTTGATGTTTACTTGTAATATGTTTTAATAGAATTACGCTTAGTTATCTCGTACATAAATCGAGCTTGCTATAGATAATTAAGAGGTCCGCTAATTAACAAGTAACAACCCTCGAGTATGATATCATAGCTTAAGAATGGGGTTATACTTGGGAGGATGTTACAATGTCCATCTAGGGCTTGCACTGTTGAAAGGGCTACCCTTAGAGGTGGAGCCGCCCAGTGTAAGTGTCATGATAGGAGCCATTGTTGCCTCGATGGGAGAGGGCTACCCTCAGGAGGCAAAGCCCCAGATGTGCAATCAACATCCTTGGTTAGAGTAATGGAGCAATGGCCTTCAGGATGGCATCTCCCAAGTACAGCTAATACAACTAGTGTATCATCAGAGTGTTCCCAACATGCAGGCCTATCCTTGAAACTCCATGTGGTTATGTGTTCCATCCTTTGATCTTCTAGATGCACAAGTTCGAACTTGGGGACCAAATCTTTTTAAGGGGGAAGTATATAATACCTCAGGTACAAGTGTCCTTGGACAAGTCCAATACGGCCTTAGGTCCCCGGACCCACCTATGTTGAGAAGGCCCTGAATGCATGAAGGGCCAATTGGTGTAAAGCTAAATCCTGGAATTATGCGGAATAGGTTCGCTGTAGTGAGGTCCTCGCCGTAGGCAGGCGAGCCAGGCTGTCCTCCGGTGTTGGGCGTGTCGCTATAACGAGCTTACTCACTGCAATGCGCACCGATGTTAGCACAATGCGAAATGATGCAATTTTGATAAGTGAGCCCCACCTAGTTAAACCCCACTTCCTCCCTCCTCTCCAAGTGTAATAAGCACTTTATGGATATGAACAGAAGCAAACCCAAATTTATGGAGAGTAATGGATAAAATAAAGTAGGTGAATAACACTTCCAGTGGGACCCACTTGTTAGTTGTCATTATTCATATCAACAAAAATAAATCAGAGAACTGTACACTAAATTTTAAAGTGAACAACCCTTGTGTAATTTTGAAGGAAAAATCACGGGCTAAACTTCGAAAAATATTCCACTATATTTAAAGAGTAATTACAATATAGTGTATCCGCAGTGACACTCACTTCTACTATAATTTGTAGTATTATAGAAACCTAGAAAATATACCTAAAACCCTTAATGTATACTCACATTATACTCTTTGAATTTTTTCATTCACTCTATTTTTCTCTCATTACAAGAAGCTTACTCTACTTCTTTTGCTCCTGCTAAAGAAATGCTTCAAGCTCACATGCATTTCTCATTTGGTTCTGGTTCTATTTATAAAGAGCCATCCACCCTTTGCATTAAATGCATTTTGATTTCTCAACTACATTTCATGGAGCTAGATAAAAGGGGTGTAAATTTCTTCCCACCTTTTTGACTTCGGGCAAAAATAAGCCATCTTCCTAACAGTCAAATCAAGATTATTGAAGAGGTGGTGGCATCCAAAAAGTTTTTTTTTTTTAGAGAATCTTATTAAAGATCTAACGCTTTGCTAGAGCATGAAGTTTGTGGTCAAGGCGTTGGGTTTGTATGTTGGTTATAATGCCATGAGAGATCATTTGAAAGCCATTTGGAAAACCATAAGATCAAAAGATATTTGCTTTTCTAGATAAGTCTTAGTGGTTGAAGATAGTTCTTCTTGGAGTATATATGGGGCGCCCTTGCAACCATAAGAAAGAGTCGTGAAAGCTTGCTGCATTGTGGCGTTTGTGGGCGGGAAGGATAAGCTTGGAAGCATGGAAGGATGAGCATTTCTATTTTGAATGATAAGCCATGAGGCTCTTTCTTTGTTATGCAGAAATGTTTCACCAAGGATGTTGCCAAGTTAGAGAAATATTTTGACCGTTTGAAATCCTTTGCGTGCCTTTCTCCTGTGCTTTTTTGTTGTGTGCTGCTATCCCCTTTCTCCATCTCTTCCTTTCCTATTGCTGTCATAGCAAGTGTAAGGATTTTGTCCTTTTGTTATTATCCCTATGCTTGCTCTATACTTTGTATCTTGTTGAGTACACTTTGTCCATCTCTCTTGTACTTTGGGATATGGACTTTCGTTACTTATAGGGTTTACAAGCTTCCTGAGACATGATTTTTCCTGACACAATATTGCTTGCCTCTAGTTTTCGCATTCTGCTTCTTGGTCTAAGTATGGTTCATGGCATTTTAAAAATAGACTAGGAGATATTTATGTCTAATATAAAACTGAAATACTTAGCAAATATATTAGAGAGAAATATGATTATGTTTGTCATCATTTTAAAGGTTCTCAAGCCAACAATATAACACCCTAATATTTAACCTAACACGCCTAGGACGTATTGAGATTAATTGTTAGTTATTACTCTTTTGTTTCATTCTTTAAATTCATTTTTATTAAAATACTTAGTGGAAAATATGGGTATTTTTTTTTTTTGAAAACATAAAGCAAAACGTTAAGCGCCATCAAAGCAAACAGAGATGTATATGAATCATGTACATACACATTTCCAACAAAGCATTCATGAACATGAAACAAACTTAGATTACATATCACAAGATAAAATAGTTCATAATACATAAGAGATAAAATAAATAGAGTTACACCCATCCAGAGTGGGTGAGCTTTCAAATACATAAGTAAACAACAGAAAAAAAATACAAGAAAGCAAGAAATACATGGACTCACAAAACACTCAAAGCCAACAAAAGTTTCCTCCCTAATCCTACGAGTGCTCAACCAAAAGTCACCCCTATCAAAAGATGCAGCAAGAAAAAAGGATCATCGTGACAACTCGATACTCCTACGGGTCCTCTATCATGGTCTCCTGGCGAAGCTGATCCTGGGCAAGGGATTACATACCTAATGAACTGGGCAAGCTCCTCAAGGCGTATGTCCGCAGAAGGGGGATGAACATGGCCTCCGCGTAGACGCATCTCCAGTCGTCGGGCTAGCCTGGGCTGTCATCGTATCCTCGCTACCTCTACCCATGTCCATGGGTGCCATTGGTGCAAAACCCTCCAAGGATATGTAAGGGGAGTCCTCGAACGGGTCGGCCTCTGAACGCCTCGTCAGGGACGTACTCGGGTAATCACGAACCGTCGAAGCCAAAGGGCGAGCACACCGAGTGCTCGTCACGAGGTCGAGAGCGCTGAAGATCAGATCATCACCGTAAGGAGATGTGGGGGTGAACCTGAAGCTGAACTGGATAAGCAAAGGGGTCCCATGTATGCAAAAATGCGTATCGCACAATGACCCTCGAAGTGGTAGGAGCGGTAGTCGGATCGTAGTGCACCTCCCAAATTGGCGTGTCAATGAAGATCACGAACATGGCCATGGTCCTCCTGAAGACGTGACAGAAAGAAAGGAAGATAGAGAGAGTGAGAATCTTAATAAAAAGACTCAGGAGGAAATCTCATATCCTAGTGTCATCATCTACGTCCCTAGGAACCTCGGTTTTCTTTAAAAAGGGTGAACATGCATAAGGTTCAATTTTAAGGTTTTAAAGTGTAATTTACCAAGGCCCATTCGTTTTAGTATGCATCTTGGGTATGAATACAACATACTTCATTATGAAATGCATGTCCTGGAACGCATTTTTTTGTTTGAGTACAAATGATCGAAATGCCCCTAAGGTCATTTTTCCAAAATTAAGATGGCCGACCCAACAGTCCTCGAATGGGTCAACTCAATGTTTGAAGAGGATTATAACTGTTATGTTTGATATCAGAGGTAAAAATCTCGTTTTCTGAACTTTCGGCTTAAAATGACCAAAATACCCTTGTAGCGTTTTACACGGGTAAAGGTGCCGTTTGAGCAGAACTTTTCCAAAAATTTTGGAATGGTGTCTATGAGTGGTTTATGATGTTTAGTCCGGAAGGTCCCGCAGTTTAGTGCAAAATTACCATTTTGCCCTAGAACGGTGTACTGTGAGCCTAATGACGTAATTAAGCAAACCTAAGCAATATTAGGCTTAATCGAAGATTAATTTATTTCGATAATTAATCTAGAGTCAAAATAATTTATTAAGGTTAATTAGAACCTAAGATTGCTTGGTTAAACTCTAATTACATCTTTGATTCAAGATTCCTAGTCATGGAATCTTGAATAGTGTTTCTCTATCCAATTCCTTAATTAAGGAATTGTGCCCATACCTTCATTTGACTAAAAGAATGGTTTTACATTGTTAATCTAGCAAGATCACTCCCTTAATCAAGTCTTGACAACCTTAATTAACCATTACCTCACCTAAACACTTTCTTACAAACTCCTAATCAAAACCTTAATCAAAGAAACACCTAAACACATCATTAAACCACAATTACATGAACAAATCATCCTCCTCCCCTAGGATGAAAACCTGCCAAATGCACACCCTTGCATTTGTGTCACATGTTGATTTTATTTCACTTCAAAGGCAATACCTCAAACCATGCCTTGACCATACCTAGCCATGTTTTCGACCATGCCTTTGAATAACAAGCTTTGAAGATATTTTCTCCTCCTCCTCCTTGTCCTTGAAACCATCAGCCACTCCTCCTCCAATCAGCCTCCATATTGCAAAATTTCTATAAATACCAAGCCTTGAAGAACTTGGTTACACTTTAGAAGCTTTTCCAAGTTTAGTTTTCTTGCATTTTCTCTCAAAGTTCTCTTCATCTTGCTCTTCTTCTTCCTCCATCAAAGAAGGCTTTCCACCACCACAAACCACCATAAACAACCTTAAACCACCTCTCAAACACCAAACCTTTCCATTTCCAAGCTTACTTCCTCAAGGAAAAATCATCTTCCTTGAGTTCCTTCTTGGCCGAATCCTCCTCCTCCTCCAAGAGAAGATTTTTGTCTTGTCATTCCTTTAAGAACGTCAAGACTTCCTTAGGTAGGGGTTTTATTTCAAAGTTTTACTTGTTTTCTTCAAGAAAGGTTCTAGTTTTCTCTTGGTTTTTCAAGCCTTTCCTCCTCTTTTTCTTTCGCCTTGGAGCCTTTTCATGAGAAAAACTTTGGCTTGATGATGAGGTTTCAAGATAATGGTCTTGTGATGCCATGTGAGAACCTCTAAAGCTTGAAACACTTGGTCTTGGACCATATATGCTTTTGGTTTCTTTCCTTTTTCTTGCATATGCTTTCGATTTTTCCTTTCTTTTCTTCCTTAAATTTTTCAGTTTTCTTTTCCTTTTTCCTTAATGGTTTCAGTTTTCACTTCCTTTATTTGAACAAAGTTTGATAAAAATGTTAAGTAAATCACTAAAAGTTTTGTTAAGAAAATTAATCCTATGTTTTCAAAAAGCTCTAAGCTTACCCTTGCCAACCTTAAAGTTGGTCGGCCGTTCTAAGAGTTTACTCTAGATTGAAGCCCATGAGCAATAAAATAAAGAATATGATTAGTTCTTTGTATGCTTGTTTAGATAAAGTGTTGAGTTTTGTGTCCATTTTCTTGAGCTTGATGATGAAGTTCAAAACCAAAGGCTTCTTTGAAGACTTGGTGCTAAGAACTCTAAAGCTTACTTTATGTTGTTAAGATACATATTGGGTTAAGGTTAATGTTCCTCTAAAGTCTTGTAAGAGCTCTAGTTAAAATAAAATGAGTTGCATACATGTTTATGTTTATGCCTTGCATAGCATGTTTATTTTGATGCCATCACTAAGCTCTCAAGAATAACTAAATGAACTTGCATTATCATGTTTAAATTTCCAAGCTTGCATTTCATGTTTATATTTCAAGTTATCACTTAATCTTTAAAGATAATAATGAGGTTGCATCTCATATTTATTTTATGCTCTCACTTTATTTTATAATGAAAAGTAAAATAAGTGCATAGCATGTTTAAGTTTATGTCATCACCTAAATATCCTAGAGCTCAAAGACTTGCCCAAGTATCACAAGTAAAGTCTTAGAAAATGGAAGCATTCCATGAATGCCATTTCGGCCTTATGATGATGATGAAGGACTTGATGTGAGTTCATCTAATCATAAGTGCCAATAGCCTATGTCTTGGAATTTTTCCAAGCTTAGGAAAACTTAAAGAATTTCATGAGCAAGATTTGATGTTTTAAATCTAATTCATGAACAAATTGTTTTAGCTACTGACCTCACCCATATTTACGTGATTTCAATGAGATTAATTGGTTTCTAAAAGAGTTGAGTTCCTAAAATGATTCCAAGAGAAACTAGTAACTTATATGCATTTAAATCATGAATTATGTGATTACATGATGCTTGTATTTCGGATTCTGCCTTGTGTACTTGGCCACTGTAAAAATTCTGTTTTATGGTGATAAAATGTGTAAAATTATGTTTGAGTGAAGTAAGGAATGATTTGGGAAGTTAGGAAAGAATAAGTAACTAGAAAGGACTAAAATGAGAATTTTAGAAAACTTAGATGTAAGAAATGTAAATTCTATTCCAGCATAATTGAACTTAAGGAAAATGGTTTATAATTAGTGGATATGTGTAGGAATCCCTCATATTTGGTTTAGAAGTTGATTATAGAGCCTTAGACAAAGACGAATCTTAGAAAGGGTCAAAAGAGATTCTAGGACCCGTAAGCGTATGATAATTTTCTGCCTAAGTGATGTAATGCTGTTTGGATATATTAGTGAACATAAATCTTAGTAAGAATTATAAGTAATGATCCCTTAGGTGTTATAAAGAACTATAATAGGTGTTAGGATGAATAGAATACAAGCTTAAGCCCGTGAGGGCCAAAACATAAGATATCTTAAGATAAGGGGATGCGAGGTAAGAATGAGACCAAGTGAGTATCGCTTTGATGTATGTGAATGTTTTAAATACCATGAGTATGAAAATGTATGGATGTGTGGCATGTTGTTATGATGATGTGGTATGCTATGTTTACAATGCATGAGAATATGAGTTATGAATAGAGGTTATATATGATGTTCTATAGTTGTATGCTCATGTTGCATCCACACAAGATATGATAATGAGGAAATGATCCCATTTGACTTCCCAAGTTAAGGGTTGTACGGATGATCCAAGAAAGAGATATGACTTCCCCTTTTTCCCCATGTAAATCTAGCAATGGCTAGTTAGGATGAGTTCATTCCTAGGCGATGGGTGTATTTGGAGTTTTGGTGGCTATGTGAAAATTGCCGGGGCGGCATGTTGGGTGGATTTTGGTGGCTATGATGAGGGTGGAAAAAGTTAAGAAAGAAACTCAAAGAGTTCAATTATGATAAAGTAAAAGATGCACATGCATATGTTTCGTAGTTGTTATGCTTATGATTAAGTGATATATGTTGAGTACGTGAACTGTCATGCTCAAGTATTGCCATGCATACATAATATCTGCTGCATTCATACCATCAAGACTCATGCTAAAAGAAACCTACTTTGGATAATAGGATTTGAGAAATTAAAACTGAACCTATGCATGCACACCTCTTTCATAATGAAACCCGAAGTGGCTAGGGCAACGACGATGACACTTTTGCTAAAGTCAGGGAGCCTCCTGAGAATCTTGTATAAGTATTCTCACCCCTTTTTTCCTTCCGTGTCGTCTCCAGACGGGATTGATGCGGATGTTCTGATCTTCCTTGGGGTGTGGCATAGGAATCACGTCATCTAGTCAGAGAGGGCAGCGGAAGTATGAAGACTAGTCTAGCTTTGTTAATATTCTGTTTTGCGTTATTAAGTTGTTTGGTGTATTTGATACCCCTAGGTGTCCTTATATTTATAAGGACATCGTTGTTATGTTATGATTATGAGATACTACTATAATTTATGTTGTGATTATTCTATTGTTTATTCATGGTTGTTATGATGACGTATATCTGGTTGTTATGTTTTACATTTAATAGTCAGTATCTATGTGTATACGCAGCTCGCATTTCAAGTCTTAAGTTCAAAAAGAAAAATTTAGTCGTATTTTATTACTCGTATTTTAAAGAAAAGTAAGTCAAGATCTGAAACAAAGGCGTAACAACTAAATAACTAACTGAAATGCGACTCGAGTGTATGAGGTTAAGAGTTAGGGTGTTACATGTCCATACTAAAGTCAAGACATAAGTTAGAAAACATAATCATAGCAACATATCTCAACATAACTTATTTTAGGTGACTTAGACTTCTTATTCTCTTTTCCTTGGGGGCCACCCTAATACTCTCCCTTTTGAGAGTTCTAGCTTATGAGCTCATATCTCACTAGTCGTCACTAGCATAACCTTATCCCTTTTGATAAGTTGAATTCTCAACTTCAAGAGTATAGGTTAGGGGGCATTAAGGATCGCCTATCATAACCTTTAATTCAGGGAGTCTATAGGGTCATTTCCTTTTGTGAATCACCTCTCATAACCTTTAATTCAGGGAGTCTAGAGGGTTATTTCCACATAGTTTTATGTCACCTTTATATTAGCATATCATGTCAAAATGCAAAGTCATAGTCACATCATATACTTTTCTTGTGCTCTTTCAACATACGCAACTTTATAATGTAACACCATAATAATTAACTTAACATGCCTAGGACGTATTCCAGTTGATTATTAGATATTACTCTTTGTTTCAGTTCTTTAATCACACTTAAAATATACTTAAGGAAAATATGAGCCATTTTTGTTTTTTGAAACTTAAACAAAACGTGAGCCGTGCACATATAAACGATCGTCAACATAAAGCGGAACATATAAAATGATAACATAAACAAAAGCATTCTATAGGCTCCATAAAGATCATCCATAAGCACACTATACTGAAATATATAACAAAATAACCACCCATGAAAGGTGAGTTAAGTTTGTACATCATCATAAGAGCAAATACATAGAAAATGAAATACAATGGAAAGCATACCCACCTAGTGCACCTATGATAGATAACCTCAACACAAAAGAAGGCTATCCTAAGCTAGTGGTGTGTGTGCACTAAAAGGCCTCCAAGAACTCTATGGTTGCTAGCCTTGAAAAGGTGGAACGTAACCAATCTATGAGCAAACTCCCTTGAGTGGGGGTACGCGTGATGCTCCATCCTGTGGATGCATGGATGGCCTCCATGCCAACCTCGGCTGAACAACGTGTCCTCGCCTACCCACGTTTACTGGAGAGCTCTGCCCCTACTCCTCCTACTCAGAGAGCTCTCCCGTGCAAAATTTATCTTTATTGATTAAAAGACTCTGAAAAAAATTGGTCAAGGATACAATCAACCGAACCCAAAAGGGAACATGGAGATACTGAGGTGAACAAATCTCATCCATGTAACGGGGATGAGGCAGGGAGTGTCGCTGGTCCGAGAAGGCACGGACAAAGAGCGGCCCCCAAGCGGAGGGGTACATGAATGAACCAGTTACACACCCGAATGAGAGGGATCCTGAGTCTATATAGGTATGGGACTATACAGTTAAGAAGGGCTTATATGAATTGATTAGTACTACCTATGCCACAAATATTCATCTTTCGTTTCGGTAGCCCATCACGAAAAACTCCAGTTAAGCGTACTTGACTTAGGATAATTTTGGAATGGGTGACCTCCTGGAAGTTTTCCAGGAAGTGTGTGAGTGAGGACAAAGCACGCTGAAAAGACCTGTGTTGGTTTGTGGGGATAGTCATCAATCCATAAAGCAATAGGGGATGTTACATATAATATGCCAAGTAAGAATCATAACATGCCATACGCATTTCAAGTAACTAATCATGCATGGTCTCAACATTACATAATTCCTCAAGCATATGGAAACATCACAACATTCTTTAATAACTAGTCATTCCACATTTTTAACTCTAAGTTATCCTTATAAGTAATCTTTATTATCCTAGCCACATAATTAGAAATCTTTAGACTGATGGTAAAATTAAAGAACTCAATAAAATATGTCCTCACTTAATATAACACACACACACACACACACACACATATATATATATAAGTCAAAGTTTGTTATGTAAATTAAAATGGTGAGTCTTGAGCACTAAATTAATTTTTAGTGATGGCATCATTGTAAACATTTAATGCAAGCTTCATTCTTAGTCTTTTAGATTGATAGCAAGAAATATAAATATGCTATGCAAAGCTTAAATTTAAATATGAGAATGCAAGCTCTAGTTTTACATCTTTAAGTTTTAGGTGATGACTTGAAAAGTAAATATGCTAGACAAGAATTGTAAACATGAATATAAGTTCAATTCTTTATTTTAGTGCTCTAAGCCCCTTAGAGTTTTTACTCTAAATCACATTTCAACTTTAAGGTTGAAATAGGTAGGCTTTGAGATTAATCATTTAAGTGATATGAAAATGAAAGCTCTTGTTTTAATCTTTAAGTTTAAGTGATAACTTGGAAAGTAAATATGCTGGGCAAGAAAATATAAATATGAATACAAGCCCAATTCTTTATTTTAGTACTCTAGGCCCCTTAGAGTATTTACTCTAAATCACATTTCAACTTTAAGGTTGAAATAGGTAGACTTTGAGATTAATTACTTAAGTGATAAAGTAAACATGAAGATGCAAGCTCAAACATAAACATGTAATGCAAGGACTTGAAATATAAATATGAATGTATTTCTTTAAGTCCTAAGCTCAAGATTACCACTTTAACAACATAACATTATCATTTGCTAAAACTCTTAAAAAGGTGAAACCTTCAAGCTTTAGAGGTCAAATAAGTATGATTTTGCAACTAACACCCAAGATCCTCATCATTAAGCCATGGTTCCATCATCATCTAGGCCTTGAGGCCGAAATGATCAAAGGAAGAAAAGGAAAAAGGAAAACCAAAATTGTGAAGAAAGAAAAGAAAATTTTTCAACTTGAAACAAAATAATTCCAAGGAAAAGAATAGAAATTTTAAAAGAACAACTCCCTACCAAAGATATTTTCTTTTTCAAAGGAGGAAACTTAGTCTTGAGATGAGACAAAAAGAACAAATCCTCCTTGAAGTGGAGAATGGATTCGGCCAAGGGAAAAAAAAGAGAAAGAAAGGTTTGTCTTGGGTTCTTGAGCTTGGAAATGGAAAGGTTATGTGTTTAAAGGAAGGTTTATAGTGTTTGTGTGGTGGTTTGTGTTTAGGAAATGGTGGAGGATGATGATTCTTTAGAAGGATGAAGAAGGAGTAGAAGAAGAATTCTTAGAACTCAAAGAAAGGAAACTTTGAAGCTTTGCACAAGTGAGCAAAAATGTCACAAGCTTTCCTTGATGCCTATTTATAGAAAATGAAACACAATGGAGGTGAGATAATGGAGGAGTGGCCGGCGGCCTTGGAGAGGAAAAGGAAGAGAAAATATCTCTTGGCAAGGTATGGTCTTGGGTATGGTTCAAAGAATGGGCAAGTATGGGTCAAGGTATGGGCATGCATGATTCTTTGAGCTTATTTTAATTGAATTTCAACATTTGATGGATGATAATGGAAAGGTGTGTGGCCGGTTCTATTAAGGGCTAATGAAGGAAGAAAATCTCATTTTAATGTTAGTTTATAAGTGTGTTTAGGAGTTGATTTGGTTAGGCTGTGGATTAGGAGTTGTAATTTGTGTTTTAGGTGAGATAATGGGTAATTAAGGTAGTTCAAGAAAAGATTAAAGAGTGGTATTGCTTGATTAATGCAAATCCACCTTTATTAGGAGGAATCTCATCATGTGACAACTTCCATGATTTAAGGAAATTGATTGGAATCTTACTATTTATGAAAATGTGATACAAAGTCTTAAATCAAGAAAAGGATTTTGAGTTTCTCTAAGCAATCTTAGGTTCTAATTAACCTCAATTAATTATTTTGACTCTAGATTAGTAATTAAAATTTACTAATCTTTTATTAGAGTCTAATATTGCTTAGGTTTCGTTAAACATATCATTAGGCCCAAAATACACTTAGCGAGTGCAAAATGATAATTTTTCGCAAAAACCTCCCGGGCAACCCAGGCTGAACCCGATGTTAAACATTGCTTAAAAACATCATTTCAAACCTTGGGTGAAGTCCGAGCTCAAATGGCACCTAACTTGGTGTTAAATAGCCACAGGGGCATTTTGGTCATTTTGCGCATCGAAATTCAAAAACGAGATTCTTCTGCTCTATTAACACACACAATACATATAATCCCCTATCATCATCAAAACATCCCCTTGAGAGTCAGGACCGGCGATCCTCATTTTCCAAGTAAAATGACCTTAGGGGCATTTTGGTCATTTATACATGGAAAAAATGCGTACAAACAATCTCCCCCTTGATGACAAACATTCATAAAAAGGAAATGATAATAAAAAATGATAAAGAATACTCTCCCTTTATGTAAGCTCCCCCTTAATGTGAGCTTCCTCAGTTTGAGATATTTTCCCTCATAATATTCTTATATTTCCATTGTCTGGAAATTAAGATAAACTTTAGGAATATTTTCTATGAGTTTGAATCTCAGTTCATTCCAATCAATTTGAGACGGCGAGTAATATGGTTTGACATTTGTAATATGGCCCATACTTGTTCTCCTTCTTTAAAAATAAAGAACGATTAAGCTTCGGCCCATACACACGCATTCATGCATTAGTGAGGGTAAGGAGCATGCAAGGCAAGTGAGATTCTCACAAATCCAAGCAAGTCATCCAATCATACAATACATACAATGACTTGTGATAATCTCCATACATTTTCAAAATAGTTAGTGATTAGGGGTTTTGAAGATTTGAGATCAAAATTTTAGAACATAACTTTCAAACTTTGGTTCAGGGACATATATAGTATTTTCAACATGTATAAGATATACAATTTGAATCACATAGAGAATCAATTTTAGAGAATATATGTATACAATTATGTATAGAAGCAGCTTATGTAGCAATAATAAGATAGTAAGAATATTTACCATTTCTCAGCATTTTTAGATATTCATTCAGATATTCAAACACTTCATTTCCTTTTCTCCTTATAATTATTTCTCCCCTTTTGTCATCAGGGAAATTGTAAACCTGCAAGGTTAGCTAATCCCAGACAATAACAACATAGATAAAGCAAAGATAATAAGAATGCGGAAGCCAGAATAGAGTGGTAAGGATTACAGGAATCCAGAAAAGCTTAGTGTTAGTGCTTAAATCCAAAATACACACCCAAAAGAAAATTAAGAGGTTCTTAAGAAAGTTTTAAAAGGAAGACACATAATTAATCCTAAGCTGTGAAGGTAGGATCATCATCCTCATCAAATGCAACAGCGATTTCAGAGTAGAGGAGGCAATATCTTCAATCCACTTTTCCAGCATACTCTATCTTTCTTTAAAATGCTTTAGCCGCTCAGCATCGACACTCTCTTTGGTTTGAATAGAGAGGAGACTCTTTGAAGCTCAGTGAAGGAGGACATTTCAGTAACTAACTCTCTTATTACCAATTTGAGACAAGATGTCTTTCTCATGGATCTTTTGGAGCTGCTTGTCTCAAACTTTTTGAAGAATGACTTAGGGATGATTCTTCTTCAGCTTCTCCTTCCTCATTGTCATTGAGCACTCCCTTTCCTTTGTCATTTGCTCTTCCCGAGCTACCCATGGTGAAGGATTCCTTCTGCCTGTCATGACATTGAGGACAGCTTCACCTTCCTCATTCTCGAGTGATACATTGAAGTGTTAAAAACGGTGTTAGGAACATTCCATAGGGAAGTGCCCTTGGTGCTTTGTGCAAGCATCAGAAATATGATTCATTGTAATTTAGCAAAGAGATAATGGAGTGCGAGTGATAAATGCATAAAGAATAGAGTATCATTGAAAGAAATTTTGTCAAAACTCCCATTCTTTAGTAACAGAATGTGTGAGACAAGATGATAGAGTTGGGTTCTTTTATGGCCGAGGGGGGGAGGAGTGGGTTTTATGACACGAAGGAGGCTAATATTTTCACAAATAGCTAGCATAGCATCTTTATAAGACAGGATAAGATTTTCATGAATAGGCCATTTGCCAAATGCATAGAGGCGAGCTCTATCAAGAGGGATTTTTAGAACGTCAAGAATGGTGTCAAGATTTATTGAAATGAGTTAATCTTTAACAAAAGATATGAGAATGTCATTCTTGAATTGAAGATTGCTATAAAACACTTTCATAAGATTGGGATACACAAGTTCATTAAAATCAAAGAGCTCAAGCCATCATTGGTATCGAAACATCATAGTAAAATCTAGGTCATTCCTCCAGAAACTCTTAAGTAACAGAAACGCTTAGAAAAATTATTCAAATAATGACGATAGTTCTGATAGAAGAGAATTATGTAGGCTGTAAAACAAAGAAAGATGAAAGAGGAGGGTCCTTCTTACGTTGAGAGGCAGAAGTTCCACTCGGCTCCTTCCCTTTGGCAGATGATGGAAGAGGTTGTTCCTCCCTTTCAGGTTCTGTTCTCCACCTGATGGTCCTTTGCAGGGTTCTTTGTCCATGCCATATCAGAGGGAGAAGGATGTGGTTGGAAAAAGGAGTTTTTCTTTCTCTCGAAGGTGGGAAATTTTGGTTTGGATGCACAACTCTTGATTCTTGGCATGTCTTGTGATTTGCTTCAAATTTTAATATGTGTGAGGAAAGAGGGCTGAAGCGGTTTGAGAGAAGTGGAAGCGAGGTGGTTTGTAGAGAGAGAAACAAAAATAAAGAAGTTTGGAGGGAGATAAAGGGTTTAGTGTATTAGAAGAATTTGTATCACAGTATCAATAACAATTTAAAAATTCACTGCTATGAAAGGATAAGGATTTACTGACATACTGGAAGTTATTGCGCTGTAAGTGGATATGAGAGATTTTACTTTGGGATATGGTGAAATATGAGTTTTGGGCCAAGAATTTCTGGGTTGTAAAGTATTTGGCCCAAAATGAATTAATAGAAACAATAGGTATTATTAGCCTATTGCATCTGACGTATGGGTCTCATGAAATAAAAGAAATGCTAGCCTTTTTTATTGTTTTATCATTCAGCCCAAAACAATACCATAGATGAATAATGTGGGTCATGGAATATAAGCTCAACCTATGTTGGACACTTTGAACACAGTCCAGCAAGAATTCACCAATAACAAGAATTTAAAAAAATGCAGCCCATATGAGCTCAATTGAAATAACATGTTACTTCTTTAGCAAAGAAATATATTGTCTCATTTCTTGAGACAAAAATTTGTTGGTTCCTCCCTCTTTTATTAAAAAAATAGGAAATGAAAGAATAAATGTGTGTAAAATACTAAAGTACACATCTATATATATATATATATCAGTTATATATCAGAGAAACTCTCATACCAATACATCTTCTAAGACAATAAAATCTCTCTTCAAGAAGAGGTTTGGTGAGGAAATCAGCAAGTTGTTCATCAGTACAAACAAATCTGACTTCAACATTTTTATTTTGCACATGTTCTCTTATAAAATTATGCCTAATTTCTATATGCTTTGTCCTAGAGTACATAATTGGATTTTTTGTGAGATTGATAACATTTAAATTATCACAATAAAGTGGAACCTGATCATATATGAGATTGTAGTCTATTAATTGATGCTTCATCCATAGAAGTTGTGAGTAGCGACTTGAGGCAGAGATGTATTCAGCCTCTCTGTTGATAAAGCCACAATTCCTTGTTTTTGGCTTGCTCCAAGACACTAGTGAGTCTCCCAATAATGTGAGACAGCCACTAGTGCTTCTTCTATCAATCTTATCTCTTGCATAATCTGCATCACAATAGCCTTTAAGATCAAAGGAGTTAGTTCTAGGATACCATAATCCCAAGATGAAGTTCCAAGAAAATATCTAAAAATTCTTTCCTCAGCAAGATGGGATTCTTTTGGAATAGATTGAAATCTTGAACATAATCCAACGCTAAAAGATATGTTTGGCCTTGATGAGGTTAGATACATTAATGACCCAATCATTCATCTATATTTTGTCTTATCAACATCTCTTCCATCTTCATCTTTATTAATCTTGGGAGGGATGCATTGGAGTTGCCATTATCTTGGCTTGATCCATTTTATATTTCTTTAGCAACTTTTTTGTGTACTTTTCTTGGTTTAGAAAAATTCCTTTCAGTGTTTGTCTCACTTGAAATCCAAGGAAGAAAGTTAACTTTCCCATCATGCTCATATCGAACTCTTTTGCCATTAACGTTGAGAATTCTTCACATAGAGAATTATTAGTAGAACCAAAAATTATATCATCAACATAAATTTGTATTAAAAGAAAATCTTGATTTGTGCTTTTAATGAAGAGAGTGGTGTCAACTTTCCCTCTTTGAAAATGGTTTTCTAAAAGAAATGTACTTAATCTCTCATACCAAGCTCTAGGAGCTTGTTTTAATCCATACAAGGCTTTAGAGAGTTTAAGAACATGATTTGGAAATCTTTTGTCTTCAAAATGGGAGGTTTTTTGACATATACTTCTTCATTAATAACTCCATTTAGAAAAGCACTTTTAACATCCATTTAATATAATTTAAACCCTAGATGAGCAGCATATGTTAGTAGCATTCGAATGGCTTCCATTCTAGCAACTGGAGCATACGTTTCATCGAAGTCTATACCTTCCTGTTGGTTGTAGGCTTGAGCTACCAACCTTGCCTTATTTCTTACTATATTCCCTTGCCCATCCATCTTGTTTTGGAAAACCCATCTTGTTCCTATAATAGTGGTATTTCTGGTTTTGGAACAATTGACCATACTTGGTTTTTGTCAAATTGTTGCAATTCTTCCTTCATAGCTTTCACCCAAGCTTCATCATTTAGAGCTTCATTGATTGAATTTGGTTCCACTTGAGATATGAATGCAACATTGTATTCTTTGAATGAAGATCTTGTTCTCAAGCCTTGAGATGCATTCCCTATAATGAATTCATTTGGATAATTACTAGTGGCTTTCCATTCTCTTGGGATTTTATTTTTGACCTTTGGACTGATGCTTCAGTTGGATGTTGTTCAAGTTCAGGCTATTCAAAAACAATTTCTGGTTCTTAGGTATGATGTCTCCTGCAACTTCAGGAGACATTCTTGGAGTTTCTTCATTTTCAATAGAATCTATTTTTCCATATTCTTCAGAAATGTTTTCCTGAAATATCTAGAATTTTGACATTCTGAATTCTTTTATGCCATTTCAAGGTTAGTTTCACAAAATACAACATGCATAGTTTCCTCTACAGTTCTAGAACTTAGGTTAAATACCCTATATGCTTTACTCCTAGTTAAGTAACCAATGAATATTCCATCATCCGTTCTAGCATCAAACTTTCCCAAGTTGTCTTTGTTATTTAATATGAAGCATTTACATCCAAATACATGAAAGTAATGAAGAGTTGTTTAGTTCCATTCCAAAGTTCATAAGGAGTTTTCTTTAATATAGGCCTCATAAGTGTTATGTTAAGAACATAACAAGCTGTGTTAATAGCTTCAGCCCACAAATTCTTTGGAGTTTAATTTTCACAAAGCATAGCCCGTGCCATTTCTTGCAAAGATCTATTTCTTCTTTCAATAACTCCATTTTGTTAGGGTGTTCTTGGGCAAGAAAAGTTATGAGATATGCCATTTTCATCACAATAAGATTCAAAATGTTAATTTTCAAATTCTTTACCATCATCACTCTTTATAGATATAATGGAGCTTCCTTTTTCATTTTGAATCTTTTTGCAAAAGTTTTTAAAGTGAGAAAAAGCTTTATCCTTATGTGCTAGAAATAGAACCCAACCAAATCTTGAATAATCATCTACAATAACCATTCCATATCGTTTCCTTCCAAACTTTGTGTTCTAGTTAGTCCAAATAGATCAAGATGCAGTAGTTCTAAAGGTTTAGTGGTTAAGACAACATCCTTGGGCTTAAAAGAGGATTTTGTTTATTTGCCCTTTTGACAAGCATCACAAACTATATCCTTTTCAAATTTAATTTTGGGATTCCTCTCACCAAATCCTTATTAAGCAATTTAGAGATTTGGTACATTCTAGCATGCCCTAATCTCCTATGTCAAAGCCATTTATCATTTTCAAAAGATGCAAAGCATCTTATATCTTAAGCTTTTAGATCATCTAATGTAACACCATATATATTTCCACATCTTTGGCTAGCAAACAATATATGATTATTACTCTTCTTATGAACAATGCATTTGTTATTATCAAAGACAACACGATAGCCATTATCACATAGTTCACTTACACTAAGTAAGTTGTGTTTTAACCCATTCACATGAAATACATTATCAATGGTAGTGCAAGATGATTTACCTATTTTTCCAATGCCAATAATTTTTCCTTTTCCATTATCTCCAAATGTCACATTTCCGCCATTTTGATGTTTGAGAGATGAGAACATGGCTTTATTTCCAGTCATATGCCTAGAGCATCCGCTATCAATGTACCAAAGCTCCTTTCGCTCCTTCTTTGGTTTGCTTGGTTTCTAGAGGAATAACATGTTATCTTTTACGCATCCAAAGTTGTTTAGGAACCTTGTCATAGGGGGTTCTATATTCACTTGTAGCATTTCTATTCGCAAGCACAGGAACTACTCCATTTTCCTTTTTAGCCTAGCCAATAAAACATCTATTTGATAAATGTCCTATTTGTTTGCAATTATAGCATTCTTCATTACTTTGCACTTTCTTTTCAAGCTTTGAGGCTCTAACAAAATGCTTCATGTATGGTTTTTGTTTTTGAAAAGATTTGCTGGTTGATGCACTAGTTTTTTGTTCAAATAGACTTTTGTATAACCGATTTTGTTCATGAGCATAATATCCCAAACCAGCCTTGTTAATTGCATACCTTTCTGTCCCAACAGATTTTCCAAATTCTTTGTTCCTTGAACAAATTTGGACAAGTTAGAGGTGAGAGTTTCAACTTGCTGTTTTAGTGAATTATTTTCATATTCAAGAATATTAGCTGAGGAACAATTCAGGCATTCTTTTAGAGCCTTAATTTCATTCGTTAATAAATTATTTTCAGCAAATAAAATTTCCTTTTCTTTCTTTATTGCAGTATATTTTGACAACATGTTTTTTGAGTTAACAAGTAGATCATCAATAATATCAATAAGTTCATATGTTGTCATATTAGAAAGATTTACCTCCTCATTGTCATTTGCCATGAGACATAGATCAGCGAACATGCTTTCCTCATCTTCATTGCTGAGGAGTCATTTTCAAGCTTTTCCCATGTGGACAAACCCCTTCTTCTTATGCTTCTTTCCTTCTTCTTTTCTTTGTAACAAGGGACATTCATCTTTGAAATGTCCTGGTTGTTTGCAATAATGACATGTTACGTCTTTCTTGCTTGATTCTCCTTTGTAGTTATCTTTCTTTGGAAAATTTCCTCTTCTACCTTTGCCTCTCTTCTTCCATAGCTTCATCATCCTTTGCACAAACATGTTAAATTCATCATCTTCCTCCAGCTTCTCTTCAATTTTGGACGTCTCTTCTATAACACCCTAAAAATTATTTAAAAATTAATTTGAGAGTCTTAATTTTAAAAATATAATAGTTTAGTAACGATGAGGGTAGCCCAATTGACGTTTAAAAAAAAAAAATTTCTGCCGGGGTGAATAGTAGCCTTGCAGTGCCACTGCCCATCAGGACAGCCAAAACCCTAGATTCGGGCCCCGGAGGTGACCGAAATTAGGATTACATGGGAATAAGGTTAGAAATAGGTGGGAATGATAATTTTATACTTAAAATTAATTTTCGGGCAATATCGGTTCAATCGGTAATGTGTTTACCCGTTCGGTAAAATTTCGTGTGCAATTTTAACACCCAAAGATATTTTTAGTCACCACAAATGGTCAAAGCTTATCCTTTTAGGATATGTGGAAGGCCAAGATTTAATCTTGGAATCCAAGATTTAATCTTAGCCATCCATTTTGCTTTATCACAAAATATCTTTATACATCCATTATAAGATCAATACATGTTCTAATCTTCTTCAAGAAGCCAAATCCTCCTTCATTAAGCTTCAAAATTTCGTGCAGCCTTCAAGGAGAAAAGAACCAGCCACCATTTTCACCTTCAAGAGCTTGATCTTGAGTTCTAAGCCCAAAAACCCTAGCCTGGAGTTATGGAAACCTCAAAGTTCCTTCACAAAACTTATTCTACACCTAATTCTCTACCAATCTAACTAAACAAAATTTTCATTCCTCATCAAAGCCTTGTCTTGTACCTCATACCTTACTGATATCAGAGGGGTTTGAAGTTGGATTGGGAGCTTTGGAGGAGAAGGAATCAAGTTTGGTTAATCTTGAAGCCAAGGAGCTAATAGGTTACTACAAGTAGGGTTTTCTTGCCTTTTCTTTTTCAAATTTATTCTGGTGTGATCTGATTGAGCTAGGTCCAAAATTTCTTGTTATATTGGTTGATATTATTTTGATATTCATGTATGAATTTTGGTGGAGTGTTTGGATGATGTTAAAAATCATTTTTGTCAAAAGGAAATTTGGTCTATGCTGCTGGATTTTCGGTTTTTTACATAGGCAGCTATTGAACTTAATTTTCTGTATATTTGTGGGTATTTCATAAGTTAGAAAAAATATATGTTGAAGCCAACATCCTAGACTAGATCTACAAATTTTCTTGGGCTATGATTGTGACTCCTAATACTCTAAAAAAATCAAGAACCGAAGTGGTTTTTGTGTTGTTGGATTAGTGGACCTAAAGCTTGAACTTGTATAATTTTATTAACATAGCAAATGATTGAATTATCCTTTGAAATTTTTATAGGATATTGTCAACATCTCTAAGTATACCCATGATTTTTCTTTTGAACTGATTCAATCATTTATTAGGGTTAAAAATTGTGAGAATCTAGTTTCTAACTCAGTATGAGGGTCTCTGACCACTAAAATTGTTGAATTTTATTATCATACCTAGAGAACTCTTTACCCCGAAATTTTTATGGAGCCTTGTGGACAAATTGAAGTATCTCAGGAATTTTCATAGCCTTTAAATTTGTAACACCCTGAAAATTACTTAAAAATTAATTTGAGCTTTGTTAGTCGTAATTTTAAAAATATAATAGTTTAACAACAATGAGGGTGGCCCAACGAATGTTTAAAAAAAAAAATTCGGGCTAGTGAATAGTAATTTGCAGGCCCCATGGGCCGCTGGCTGAAACCCTAAATCGGGCCCGAGGTGCCGAAATTAGGAAAACATGGGAATAAGGTTAGAAATAGGTAGGAATGATAATTTTATACTTAAAATTAATTTTCGGGCAATATCGGTTCAGTGGGTACGGTGTTTACCCGTTCAGTGAGATTTCCGTGTAAGTTTCTTACACCGAATGAAACTTGCAGTGAAAGTTTGCCACCTAACTAGACAAGTGTGTGGCTTAGAAGAAGCCACACCATTTCCACTTTATTACAACCAATAGGATGCTTACAAAATTACTAGACTTATCTTTAAGAAAATAAAACATTTTGTACTTGAAATTATTATGCATTTTGTCATAAACTCATAAAATCAATATCTTATCATTTCCTTGCATCAAAATTTCGTCCAGCACACTCCAAGAACTTCTCCTCCATTGTTCTTCCTCTCAAACTCCATTAACAAACTTGGAGCTTCATAAACCCTAGCCTAAACTTGATAAAACCTCAAGATCTCTTCACAAAACATGTCCTACATTTAATTCTCTACCAATCTAACTGAACAAAATTTCCATTCCTTATCAAAACCTTGTCTTGTACCTCACACCTCACTGATTTAAGAAGGGTTTGAAGTTGGTTGGGGGCTTTGGAGTGGAAGATTCAAGCTTGGATTATCTTGAAGCCAAAGATCCACTAAGTTGCCAAAAGTAGGGTTTTGCGCCTTTCTTGGTCAAATTTTTCTGATCTGTTTTGTCATGACCTAGGTCCAAAATTTCTGGTTTTTTTGGTTGATATTATGTTGATATTGATGTGTGATTTTTTGTGGTGTGTTTGGATGGTGTTAAAGAGGGTTTTTATTAAAATAAGTTTGGACTAGGTTTCTGAATTTCTGTTGTCCTGAGGCAGTGGTTCACGAACTTTCTGGTACATTTGTGGGTGTTTTCATGAGCTATAAAAATTATATGTTGAAGAGAACACCTTAAAATAACTACATGAATTTTCTTGGGTGTTATTTTTAAGGTTTGGTATCTCAGAAAAATTAGAAACCGAAATGAGGCAGGTGCTATCCTGATTGTTGAGACTAAGTAGTAAAATTGTCTAAATCTATTATCATAGCAAATGATTGAATTAGCCTTTGAAATTTTTACACGAAGTTAGTAACATATTTAAATATCACTGTGAATTTTATTGTGAGTTGATTCAATCATTTGTTAGGGTTAGGGCCCTTCTTAGCTGCAAAGAGTGGCTTCCAACCACTAAATTTGTATAATTTAATTACAAGGCTAGGGAGCCCCGTTTGCTATGAAATTTTTACAGGATCTCTTAGACACATTGAAGTATCTTAGAGAATTTTTATAACCTCTAAATTGATTGTTTGATGAGCAAAACAAATTGTGCTACAATGGGGTGAAAACTGCCCATTATCCTGGAAATGAAACAATCCTTTGAATTGAGAATGTAATGGCATTTTGGCTTCTAGTATGACATGAGTATTTGATATTAAATGTTTGGTCATGTGACTTATGACATGTAAATACATGCTATGGGTTTTAAAGATTGAAGTATGAGAAAAGAATGAGAATTTCATTGTGAATGATTGCCTATATGTGGCCTATGTATGCATTTGAGAAAAGAGAAAAGTATATGATGCCATTATAAGGATGTATAAATTTAAATTGTGCATGTTCTGACATATGGACAAAATAGAAACAAGACTTAGATTGAATGAGGGTAAGGCGAAGTAGTAACTTCCCAAAATTTATTTGGGTCGGAGACGTATCGGCTAGGAATAGATCTGTGTGGATTCGAAATGGAAAAAATGAAGTTTGATGACCACGTATAGGAATGAGCTCAGTCTTAAGGTATATTTCCCTTGTGTGGTGTGAGCCACCATAAATACCCGTTGGTTATAAACGGATCTATTGTGGAATTGTCCACTGAAATTACCTGTTGGGTAAACTAAGTCTTTCCTATGTCAATGAAAAGAGAAAAATGCACTGACTTGATCTTTGTGGCCATAAGTGATACCATGTCACCTTGAGATAAATTCATTGCATGTATTATATACTACTTATCTTATTTTGACTTGTCTACCTTGTGTAACTTAGTAATTGTTGGAATGTGATGAGATAAATGCTTGAAGTGACGAAATGCTAAAAGAAACCCACTTCGGAGGAATGGTTTTTGAACATTAAAAATGAATCTTTGATATATGTCGAATGCTCACATTTTCTTAATAAACGAAGTGGCTGGGGTGATGACGATGACATTATGATTGTGAAATTGGGAGTTGCCCTACTGAGAATTTTAAAATTTTCCCCCTATGTGTTTGTTTCCGTGTCGCCTCCAGGTTAAGCCTGATGATGATGATGCTGCTATGCAAAGGAGTGTAGGACTTGGAGTGTAGTAGTTACTGTTTTATTCTACTGGACTTAGTGAAATGAGTATGTATGTAAACGTATTAGAAGACAGATATGTACTAAAGCTCATAGAGGAGCTTCCTTATGTATTTTAGCTGTATGTTTAATAAACTTGATGTTTACTTGTAATATGTTGTAATAGAATTATACTTAGTTATCTCGTACGTAAATCGAGCTTGCTATAGATAATTAAGAGAGGTCTGCTAATTAACAAGTAACAACTCTCGAGTATATCATAGCTTAAGAATGGGGTTGTACTTGGGAAGATGTTACAAAATTGATTGTTTAATTTATGAAATAAATCATACTGTCTACCAAATGTTGTCTTTGTACCTGAAATGAATTAAACTCTTGATTTAGAAGTCAAATGATCTTTGGTTCAAGTATGATGTACATGAATGCATGCTAGTGACATTAAAGATTGGTTTATGAGAAATGAATGAGAATTACTTGTGATTGATTGTATATATGAGCTTTAAGTTTGCGTCGGTAAAAAGAAACGTGATAAATGAATGATATGTGTATTGGAAACATTATGACATTCACAAACTATGCTAACGCATATAGTAATGTGAGCTTGAGGATGATGTATGTACTAAGTAAAGAATGAAGTCCCTTTTAGTTTGAAAAGGGTACGCAAAGGTCCCTTTTAGTCTATAAAGGGCACTGAAAGGTCTCCTGAATGTATAAAGGGCACAAGAAAGGTCCCTTTAGTCCAAAAAGGGCAAGGAAAGGTCCCCTTCGATGTCCTAGGCACGTAAAGTTGAAAATGAATTATTATGATGTTAAGTAGTATGACATATGTATACTGAGTGATTGAGTAATTAAAATAAATCCACTTCGGAAGAATGACTTTTGAACTTTAAAATGAACCTTTGATACATGTTGCATGCTCATAATTTTACTAATAAACCAAAGTGGCTGGGACGATAACAATGGCATGAGTTTCATTATATGTTTTGGGATGCCCTACCTGAGGATTTTAGAGTTCTCTCCCCTATGTGTTTGTTTCCGTGTCGTCTCCAAGTTAATTCAGAGAACAATGAAGCCCTACAAGAAAGACTGAATTGGAATTTCTATAACTTAGTAGTAGAGACTCGTATTTATTGTACTTAGATATGTACATGTATCTGTTAATATAGTAAAGAACAGATATGTACTAAAGCTCATAGAAGAGCTTCCTTTTGTACTTGATTTGTACTAAATAAATATTTTGTTTTCTTGCTATATATTTTGATAGAACCACGAGTTAGTTACTACACGATTCGATTGATTCTTGCTATAGATAATTAAGAAAGATCCGCTAATTAATAAGTAACAACTCTCGAGTACGACGTCATAACTTAAGGATGGGGTTGTACTTGGGAGGATGTTACATCTTCTACCTTAGATTTCAGTGCTAATCTTTTCTTCTTCTTCTTCTCATTTTTCAAATGAGTTATTTCGAAGGCAATGAGATTACCCCTTAGCTCATCATAAGTTAACGTCTGATGTATCTTCCTTCTTAAATAGCTGTAATTTTGGACAGCCATGGTGGTGTAAGACTTCTGAGAATTTTTCTCACAAGTTCTTCATCTTCAAGGCATTTACCCATCATGTCTAGATTGTTGATAATTATAGCAAAGCATTCAAACATTTGATCAATGTTTTCTTCTTCTTTCATAGTAAAGAGCTCATATTCTCTCATGAGCATATCAGTTTTGGTTTGTTTGATCTACTTTGTGCCCTCATGAGTTACTTGAAGTTTATCCCAGATTTCTTTGGCATTCCCATCTGGGCATTTTCTGTATTCTTTGAAACTTATAGCATAGTGTAGGAGATTGATTGCTTTGGCTTGTATTTCGATTTTCTTTTTGTCTTCTTCTTGTCCATTCCTCATCACTTTTAATGATCCTTTGTCCTTGTTCATTTGTGGTCATGGGCACTTCAGCTCCTTTGATGATTATTTTCCACATATCATAGTCTGGAGATTGAATGAAGATTCTCATCTTTTCTTCCAGCAAGCATAGTTAACTCCATTGAGAAATGGAGGCCTTGTGGTTGATTGACCTTCAATGAGAGTGTATGGAATAATGTTTGCCATGCTTGTTCTTTGGATCTTTTGCTCCAAGCAGTTAAGCTTGACCCTAAAGACTTGTTCTAATACCAATTGATGGTATCAGATCACTTGAGAAAGCGAGGGTTTGAATCATGTGGTTCTTTAAAATTTTCTGCACACTTAACAACTAGTTAAAAATATTCACCCAGATGTCTTCTATAAATGCAGGAGATATTCGTGTAACAATGTGTGTTTTGTGAGTAAACTTTAGATACAGTATTTTATATGTTGTTTCTTTTCAAAGTAATGTATCAGCACTATTAATAGATTTCATTTATAAAGATTAGAAGCTTGTTGGATATAAAGTAAATAGAAAATAGTAGAGTTGAAGAGAATGCACCAGGAGATTTTTATACTCGTTCAACTTCAATATGAAGTCTACTCCAGTCCTCACCAATGATGATGAGAGTTCCACTAATTTTTCAATCCAAATACAGATCCAAATTTACAAATCAAAGTTGGTAACAAACCAACTAAACTCTTACAAATATAATCCTAATATTCCAACAAGGACCAAGACAAATTTTCAAATATTAAACACTAACCCACTCAATATATTTCTCACAAGATATCACTTTGAACACTAAGATCAGAAGATATTTTCTTTCTAGACAAGTCTTAGTGGTTGAAGATGGTTCTTCTTGGAGATATATAGGCGCCCTTGCAACCATAAGAAAGAGAGATAAAAGATTGCTGCATTGTGGCATTTGTGCAGCAAGAAGACGAGCTTGGAAGCATGGAAGGATGAGCATTTCTATTTTGAATGATAAGCCATGAGGCTCTTTCTTTGTTAGGCAAAAATGCTTCACCAAGGATGTTGCCAAGTTAGAGAAATATTTTGACCTTTTGAAATCCCTTTGCAATGCCTTTTCTCCTGTGCTTTTTTGCTGTGTGCCCTCCCCCTTTTTCCTTTCCTGTGTGCTGTTATGGTAGGTGTAAGGCTTTTGTCCTTTTGTTATTATCCTTATGCTTGCTCCATACTTTGTATCTTATTGAGTACACTTTGTCCATCTCTCTTGTACTTTGGGATGTGGACTTTCCTTACTTTATAGGGTTCCACAAGCTTGATGAGACATGATTTTTACTAACACAATATTGCTTGCCTCCAGTTTCGCATTCTGCTTCTTGGTCTAAGTTTGGTTCATGGCATTTTAAAAACGGGATGTCTCTGTGAATCAGGAGATATTTGTTGTCTAATATAAAACTGAAATACTTAGCAAATATATTAGAGAAAATTACGATTATGTTTGTCATCATTTTAAAGGTTCTCAAGCCAACAAATGGAAACGAGTATTTCATAATAGTGAAGTTTGAGCAGGAACCTGATATGGACAAGGTTATGTTTGGAGGTCCGTGGATGCTTAATGATCACTATATTGCAAGGAAGCAGTGGACTCCACAATTCAACACATGTGATGATTGCTTTGGGGAGACCATGATTTGGGTTAGGTTCCTTGCCTAAACATGATGTTCTATGAGGAGGGTATCATCAAATTGATCACGATAGCATTAGGAGACCGACAGGTTGACATGACTACGTGTTTGATGGAGCGTGGACAATTTGCTAGAGTATGTGTGGAGTTCAACCTTGCTAAGCCAGTGGTTCAAGAGATTTAGGAGCGTGACCATTGGCACCCTATCGAGTACGAGAACTTGCACCTTATTTGTGCTAATTATAAGTACTTTGGTCATGTCACCAGGGAGTGTCCACATCCAAAAGTTTTAGGCTTTGTTTGGGAGTTTGGAGGGAAAAGGAAGGGAAGATATTGGAGGGGAAGGAAAGGTGAAGGAAGGAGGGAGTTTAGAGGACTGATCCTACATTTGTTTGGAAGTGCAAGATATAAAGAGGGAAAGGAATTGGGAGAATTATTCCAGTTTAATCAATCTGACTATAATAAAAATTTGACAGCCTGCACTATTTGAAAATCCATGAACTTGTTAAATTATATCCACTAATACCCTTTTTCTTGATCAATCATTCCCTTCTCCATGGCGCTTGTAACGCCTGATTTCCCGTGTGCAAATGATCGAAATGCCCTGAGGTCATTTTACCCGAAGTGAGGATCGTCCGGCCATCCTCAAGGGGATGTTTTGTTGATTAATGGGGGATTATATGTGTTATGTGTGGTAATAGAGAAGAATCTCATTTTCGAGTTTCGACGCGCGAATTACCAAAACGCCCTGTGGCTGTTTGTCATCGTTTTATGTGGTTAGCCGAACTTTACCAAAAGATTTTAAATGATGTTTATAAGTGGTTTTTGATGTTTATTCGGCCCAAAGGTCCTGGGTTTTAGTACGAAATTACCATTTTGCCCCTAGAATAGTGTACAGTGAGCCTAATGACGCGATTAAGCAAACCTAAGCAATATTAGGCTTAATCGAAGATTAATTTATTTCGATAATTAATCTAGAGTCAAAATAATTTATTGAGGTTAATTAAAACCTAAGATTTGCTTAGATAAACTCTAATTGCATTCTTTAATTCAAGATTCCTAGTCATGGAATCTTGAATAGTGTTTTCTCTTCCAATTCCTTAAATTAAGGAATTGTGCCATACCTCATTTGACTAAGAAAATAAATTTAATTTGTTAATCTAGTATGACCACTCCCTAATCAAGTCTTGAACCATCTTAATTAACCATTTTCTCACCTAAACACTTCCTTACAAACTCCTAATCAAAATCTAGATCAAAGACACACTTAAACATATCATTAAACCACAATTACATGAGCAATTTCTCCTTCCCCTTGGCTGTCCAATTTGGCCAAAATTCAACCCTCCCATGTGTAGCACATGGTGAGTTTGTTTCACTCAAAGACCATGCCTTAAGCCATGCCTTGCCCATGCCTAGCCATGCTTTCTCCCATGCCTCACCATACTCCCATGAAACAATTCTCTCACCTCATGGAACATGAGGTCAAGGCCTCCTTCCCAATCAGCCAACATGCTTCATTTTTTTCCTATAAATACCAAGCCTTTGAAGACTTTGTTGCTCTTTGGATCATTTGCTGAGTTCAAGCATTCTTACACTTTCTCTCATTTCCTCTTAAATTCCCTCAACTTGGTCGATTTCTTCCTTCAAGTTTCAAGAGGATTTTCCTTCTCCATTTCATCAAGAACTCAAGCTTTCTTTCATATCTCTCAAGACTTCAATAGGTAGGGGTTTTGTTTTAATGATTTTGCTTGTGTTCTTTAAGAAAAGTTCTAGCTTTCTCTTGGTTTCAAACTCTTTTCCTCTTCCTTTTTCTTTTTCCAAGAGGCCCTTTTATAAAGAGAACATGAGCTTGATGATGAGGTTTCAAGATAATGACTTGTTGTTGCCATGTGAGAAACCTCTAAAGCTTGAAACAATTTGGTCTTGGACCATACATGCTTGTGTTTCTTTCTTTCCCTTGCTTATAATTTTCGATTTCCTTTTCCTTTTTCCTTTGAAGGATTTCGGTTTCTTTTGCCTTGGTTTGGACAAAGTTTGCTAAAAAATGTAAAGTAGATCACAAAAGTTTTGTTAAGAAAAATTAATCCGAAGATTTCAAAGAGCTCTAAGCTTACCCTTGCCAACCTTAAAGTTGGTCGGCCGTTCTAAGAGTTTACTCTAGATTGAAGCCCATGAGCAATAAAATAAAGAATTTGAGTAGTTCTATTTATGTTTGTTTTGTTAAAGTGTTGGTGTTTTATTTTAATCCACTTTCTTGAGCTTGATGATGAAGTTCAAACCAAAGACTTCTTTGAAGACTTGGTATTAAGAACTCTAAAGCTCATCTTCTATTATTAAGATACATGTTGGGTTAAGGCTATTGATATTCCTCTAAAGTCTTGCAAGAGCTCTAGTTAAGATAAAATAAGTTGCATCCATGTTTAAATTTGTGCCTTGCATCTCATGTTTATTTTGATGCCATCACTAAACTTTCAAGAATAAATAAATGAACTTGCATTATCATGTTTAAATTCCCAAGTTTGCATTCCATATTTACATTTCAAGTCATCACTTAATCTTGAAAGATAATAATGAGGTTGCATCTCATGGTTATTTTGTACTCTCACTTTACCTTATAATGAAGAATAAAATGAAGTGCATAGCATGTTTAAGATTATGTTATCACCTAAACATTCTAGAGCTCAAAGACTTGCCCTAAGTATCTTCAAAAGGAAACTTTAATAAAAAAGGAATGGATGTATTTTAGTATGATACAATGATGATTTGATTTAGTAAAATGTAAGGATGATTTCAGGGAAATGTTGGCAAAATATTTTATGAGGTCTCAATGTGTTTAAATAGCTTGGAATGTGTCAAAAATCATGTTTTCTAAAATTCTGGGGTTCTGGTAATCGATTACTAGCTTATGTAATCGATTACCAGAGTGGTTTTTGAAGGGTTTTTGGTCCTGGTAATCAATTACCATACAATGTGTAATCGATTACCAAGGCTATTCTTCATGCCCAAAATCAAAAGCCCTGTAATTGATTACCTATTTGTGTAATCGATTACTCCGATGTCCTTCATTTTTCAAAACATTTAACCCTCAGTAATCGATTTCCATCCTATATAATCGATTACCCTTGTTTGAAACCCAGAATAAAATTTAGTTCCTGGTAATCGATTACCAGGCACATGTAATCGATTACCAGAACACCTTTTTGGTCATGAAATTATTCCAAGAGAAAGACTAGTAACTCGTGTGTACTTTTAACATGATTTGATGCGATTATGCATGATGCATACTTTTGGTTTTCTATCTTGTTGGCCACTGTATAAATTCTGTTTCGAGGAGTTAGAATGCGTAAGATTATGTTTGAGTGAAGTGAAGAACGATTTTGATGGTTAGGAAGGACTGAGTAAATAGAAAGGTTTGAGAACTAAAATCTTAACACCCTTAGACACAAGAATGATAACTTTTGTTCCAGCATAATTTAGCTTAAGAAAGATGACCCATAACTAGTGTTTATGCCTAGAAGTTGAACCTAGAATCTTAGGCACAGCAGAACTTAGAAAAAAGTCTAAGGAGTAGATCCTAGAATCCCCCATAGTCAAGCAATGATCATGATGTTTAATCTATGTGATGCCGATTGGATGAGTTAGTGAACATAAATGTTAGGGAGAACTATAGGTAATGATCCCTTAGGTGTTATAAAAATCCATAATGAAGGATAAGATAATTGGACACAAGTTTAAGACCCGTAAGGGTCAGAGCATAAGACATCATGAGATAGGAGATATGATGTGAGGATGAGATCAAATAAGTATGAATTTGATGTATGAATCATTTAAATATCATGAGTATGAAAATGTATGGATGTGTGGCATGTTGATATAATGATGTGGTGTGCTATGTTTAAAATGCATGAGAATATGAGATATGAATGAAGGATATGCTATATGAGGTTCTAAGGTTGTACGCTCATGTTGCATCCATAAAAGATATGATAATGTAGAAATGATCCCGTTATGACTTCCCGAGTTGTACGGGGTGATCCAAGAAAGAAATATGATTCCCCTCTTTTACCCCGTATAAATCTAGCGACGACTAGTTATGATGAGCTCATTCCTAGGCGATAGGTGATTAGGAGTTTTGGTGACCATGTTAAAACCGCGGGGCCGGTATGTTGGGTGGATTTTGGTGACCATGATGAGGGTGGAAAAATGGAAAAAGTTATGAAAGGAACTCATGGAGTTCAAGTATGTAAAAGTAAAAGACGCACATGCATATGTTTTGTTGATGTTTCATTGATGCCTTGATTAAGTGATATGTGTTATCTACGTGTGCTATCATATTGCCATGCATACATAAAATATCTGCTGCATTCATACCATGAAGACTCATGCTAAAAGGAACCCACTTCGAATAATAAGATTTGAGAAATTAAAATTGAACCTATGCATGTATACCACTTTCATAGTGAAACCTGAAGTGGCTGGCGACGATGACACTTGTGTTAAAGTCGGGAGCCCTCCTGAGAATCTTGTATAAGTATTCTCACCCCTTTTTCTTTCCCTCCCGTGTTGTCTCCAGACGGATTGACGCGGATGTTTGTGATTTACCTTGAAGTGCAAGTGTAGGAGTTACACACATCGGATCAGAGGGCACAATAGAAGCTTGAAGACTAGTCTAGCCTATTTATAATTATGTTTAGCATTAGTTAACCCTGCTTAGTATCTTAAGGTGTCCTTATATTCATAAGGGCATCGTTGTTTTGTTATGATTATAATATAATACTACAAGTTATGTTGTGTTTATTCTATGTTTTATTTATGACTGTTATGGTGATGTATACTTGGATGTTATGTTTTCTGTTTAGTAGACGGTCCCTATGCGCATGCGCGGCTTGCATTTTAAGTCTTAAGTTCAAAAAGAAAAATTTAGTCGTACTTTTAGTACTCGTATTTTAAAGGAAGCCAAGTCAAGTTCTGAAACGAAGACGTAACCGCTAATAATTAGCCAAATGCGACTTGAGCGTATTGAGTGAAAGTTAGGGTGTTAGAGCTAATGATCAGAGATTTACATTGGTTTATGCTTTTTTAGTAGGTGTATAATCAAATTTAGCTTGACTTGATCAAGAATCATATATAGGCTGTTGGTTATGGTAATTGTTAATTGGTACAAGTTTATTTTCTTCGATTTTCCTTATTGCTTTCCATATTCTATTATAAATTATGCCAAATTGCTTATAATTAACTTGTTTGGTCTTTTTCGCATCCAGTGCTTCATTACTACCAACAGATACATGGTATTGGGGAATGAAATAGCAAGTAATATATGGAATGCAGTTGGTTGTGTTCCAATTCTTCAAATTGACATTTAACTTAATGTATTCATGGAAATTGGAACGAAAACATATATTACTCTTACTTTTGATTTTACCCATGTCAGTATCAATCTTTGTTTTGAGTTGATGATAGATGGAGATCAAGAGATGCCAGTTAATTAATTTGTAGATTTTCCTGATTATTGCGGGGAATTGGCCTCCAGAATCCTTGGCCATGGCCGCGACTTGGAGTCCAAGTCATGGTCTGCAAGCATTTCAATCATTATAAGTTGGCTTCAATTTCACTCACAATATTTGATTCAACAATTGTAGACCTTCCTAAGTTATTCTTGAGGTTTTCAAGGCTCAAAAAGTTAGACTTCAGTCACTTCAGTAGCAACTTCGAAGAAGGTTTGCTTCATCAAATTTCACAATCTGAGATGGACCTTGATTTGCTTAATCTTTCCAATTTGGTGGTCATGGCCTATTTTTCCCAATTGCTTCAAGAGCTTGACACTAGCATCCCATCTGTTAAGTCGCATTTTTAATATGGCATGCTATAATCCCACAGAAAAGTACTAAAGGCAGTGACAAAACCATGATGTACTGTTTGAAATCCAAGTAACGATAGCATTCCACTAGGAATACATAGAGATGTTTTCTAAGAATCAGTCCATTGTATTGACATTGATGTAATATTTGGAAGTTTATTGTATTGAGAATACCTTTTGTATTGTTGAAGTCTCAATCTATTTATTAATGAAAAGTGCAATTTTCTTTCAATGGCAATATGTTATAGAAAAAAAATTAAAAATACAAGTATGTCCTTGGGTATAAAAGATCCCTCCCAATAAAAATAAGAAATTTGGTAAAAATAAATAAGGGTTTATCTAACCAATACCCTTCCTATAAAGGAAAATATAAAAAGTTGGTAATAAATTCTACTATCTAAAATTTTAAAAAACATACATTCTCAATAAAAAAAATTTTGTCATTTTAAAATTCTTAATCAGTGTCCTAACAAATAAAGGAATAAGTTTTTTCCTCTAACATCAATGGATGTAAATGTATTCCTCTCTTCCAACATCAATATTATTTGAGTTTGCAAGTATCAAATAACATTGACTCGTATCTCATTAAGCCATGCTAATTTATTCAAATTCTTATAATAATGACATACCAAACATTCATCGCCTTAAGTTGTACCTATCATTTGTCTCGTCTATCATTGGTTGATTATTAATCAGGTGTTGTTCTACAAAAGTAACTGCACAAAAGAATTGCCTAATTCTATATTAAACGTTAAAATAAGTCCATGTAAGCAACTGTCAAATTCGTACTAAAGCTCTTCAAGCCCGGTAGCAGTGCTATTTTAATATATATAACTGTTAACGAACGGTATTTTAATAAAAATAATTTATATTCAAAAGAAATACATAAATGGATTAAAGTGTATTATTTTTCTCACCCTTTAGGAAAGAGAAATGTATCTTTTAAAATTGAAAAAAAAAACTTCGTAATGGGAATATATATATCCGAGGAGATTAAAGTATAATTTACTCACTAATATTCAATGCCATGAGACAAATTATGAGCTTGACTAAATTGTCAATGCCATCACATATAAAGAGAAATTTTAACGCAGGCAGTGACTACCAAATTGTATATTATGCACTTTATATATATATATATATATATATATATATATATATATATATATATATATATATATCTGTTTGTGTGTGTGTGTGTGCGTGTGTGTGTGTGAAAATGGAGATGAAGAAGAAGATGAAGAGGATGCCTCGACGGAGAAGGCATAAAAGGTGTAAACCTCCCATTCCTCCACAAAGAAAATCAGATCCATAAAATGGTCCATGGGTTGGCATCAGGAAAAAGCCAGAACCTCTTCCCATCTATGAAGAGGCCCTTAGGATTCTCAGAAAGAAGGATATCCTCCTCCTCCAGATGATCCTGATCTAATTTCCTAGCCACCAGGATCGAATGCACCAAATTCCTTTTCTTGCAAAAAGGAAATCCTATTACTCCACAACCAGGAGAAATTCCATGCATGATGTTCACTTCATCACTAGCCACCTATGAGTCTGAATTTCTGACCCTGGAAAGGAAGGCGAATCCTACCACCAAAATTTCAACAAAACCATTTGTTCAACCTATTGAGGTACAGCCCGATGGGAGGACAAGCTACTATCTCAAGCTAAGAAGTACTAAATTGGCAGAATTGAAAATTCCTTAGCTTAGAATCGAATCCTACAAAGGATTGATCAGAGATTTGCTGAAATATTGCAAATTGTAGAAGCTAGACTAGGGACACTATTAGAAAACCTAGAGGTATTACAAAGACACAAAAGCCAAGATTGGGGTTCTGGAGCTAGAAATTCAACACCCTACCAGGAATCTTCATGATCCGGCTTTTGATAGAAGAGAAAGAGAGTTACAAAGACTTCAGGAGTCAAAATTGTATGAATACACAAAAACTCTGCAGAAAAGCCTGAGATAGATGAATACTTTGCACCACTAGCAAATATGTTCTCCACCATATTTACTACTCACCAAGCCATATAAGCCTTCACCACTTCTATCAAAAAGTTTTGTCCAAAGATCCACCATTCTAAGGAGTCCACCCTTAGAAAGCCAAAAATGAAAAGAAACTGCGAAGCCACCACAGCCTCCTCAAAACAACCTTTTGAAGAACCCGAATTCCAAGCCATCACCCAAGAAAAAACAACCAGAAGAGCCTGATACCGAATCAGAAACTCTACCATTGGCCCAGGCCATGATGGTGTCTCAACAGTTTTCCTCTTGAAGAAGAAGAAAGTAGCCAAAATAATAGCGACGATGAATATGCTGATGTCACTAAAATATTGATGGCTACTAGAATAAAGACTAAAACAGATTAGCCATCATTATCCTCATCCCTCCATCCTCAAGAAGTAAACACTCCTCATCCAGGAGGAACACCACTTTTTACTCTTGATGACATCCTTCCAGCCTTATGGAGGAAAAGACTTTTAGACTTCAAAGCATGGATGGATGCAAAAATGTTAACCGTGGATGCGAACCCTTACAGGGTTATCGAAGAATTTTGGGCTCATTCTACAGGCATATTGAAAGAATAGTATGCCAGCCTTGGTCCAGTGACAAGATGATAGGCAATGTTGAATCAGTCATTGCTATTATTCACCAAGAATTCTTAGGAGACCAAGCTCTTGATACAAAAGGAGTTCGAAAAGAATTTTATGAGATGAAGTGTTGTTTACTCAAGAAGTCTAATATCGAATGCCATTTCAAAAGAATGACTCAAAGATTTTACATGCTGAATGGATACAAAGATCCAAGTTTGAAGGTTACTTACGTAAATTCCCTTCTTGAAGAACTTCATGAAGAAATGGATAGAATTATTAATATCCTCCAAGAAGGATGTTGCCAGCATGACTCTTGGCGAAATTCATCAAACATTCATTGCCACTCTAGACAAAATTTGCAGCCAGGAATTTTCTTTGAAAATATGTTCAAAGATAGAACCAAGTATACAAAGGCCTATAAGAAGAACCACACGAAGATCAAATGCAAGGAGAAAGCATGCAATTGTCATTACAAGTTCTCGTCCAAGAAGAAAAAGAAGTTCATAGACAAAAAAAGAAGAAAAAATTCAAGTTTTTTAAAAGAAAGCCTTTTCATACAAAAAATAGTAAACGATGTTTTATCTGTGGAAAGAAAGGACATTTTTCAAAAAATTGTCCAAACAAAATGGAGAAGGAAGCCTATAACATCCTCCCAAGTACAACCTCCTCCTTAAATCATGGCATCGTACTCAAGAGTTGTTACTTATAAATTTGCGGACCTTTCTTAAATATCTTAGCAAGCTCGGTTAATGTAATAACTAAGCATAATTCTATTAACATGTATAACAAAGAAACATAACATTTATTGAATGCATAGCTAAGTAAAAAAGGAAGCTCTTCTAAGAGCTTTATTACACATATGATCTTTACTACATTTACAGACATATATATACAACTAAGTACAACATAATAAAAACACTAACTACTAAACTACTATTCTGATTCTTTTTATGTAGCAGCCCCATAGTTCTCTGAATCAACCTGGAGACGACACGGAAACATAAAAACACATAGGGTGAGAATTACACAATTCTCAATAGGGCATTTCCCCAAATACACAATCGTAATGTCATCATCATCGTCCCAGCCACTTCGGTTTATTAAGAAAATATGATCATGCAATACAGACTAAAGATTCATTTTAAAGTTCTAAAATCATCCTTTCAAAGTGGGTTTATTTTATTATTCAATTACTTAATATACACACATAATACTACTCTATATCATAGTATTGCATTCTGAAATGTACGTGCCCTTAATACATCGAAGGGGACTTTTCCGTGCCCATTAAAGGGGACTTTTTATCTACTTAACATATATATCATCATCAAGCTTATATAAGTATCCATTCAGAATAAAATTTTTAATCAGGTCTCATAAACCATTCTTCAATTCCTCTAGCATGCATTCATAGGTCACAAATCATATGGCCAAATATTTAACATCAAGTATTCATGCCATACTAGAACCAAAAATGCCATTCTTTCATCAATTCAAAGCATTGTTTCATTTCCAGCACAATGGGAAGATTTTACACCATTGTAGCATAAATTTATTTGCTCATCAAACAATCGATTCAAAGGCTATAAAAATTATCTAAGATACTTCAATATGTTCACAAGACTCCATAAAAATTTCAAAGTAAAAAGAGTTCTCTAACTATGTGAACAAAATTAGACAAATTTGGTACTCAGAAACCACTTGACATTAGCACAAAACCTGAAATTCCTAATTTTTAACCCTAGCAAATGATTGAATCAATTCAAAATAAAATCACAGTTACACTTCAAGATGTTATCAACACTCAGTAAAAATTTCAAAGGATAATTCAATCATTTGCTATGGTAGAAAAATTAGACAAATTTGTAGCTTCAAGACCAGAAATTGAGGCAGCACCTATATAGTCTCGGTTAATGATTTTTTTCATGCAGTAGGAGTCTAACACAAGGCTCAAGAAAATTCATGGAACTAGACTAGGATGTTAGATTTAACATATATTTTTTCTAGCTCATGAAAATGCCTACAATTATACCAAAAAATTCATGAGCAATCACTGCCAATAGGAAAACAGAAAATCTAGCAGCATAGAGCAAAACCCCTTTTGACAAAAATGATTTTTAACATCATCCAAACACCCCACCAAAATTAATACATCACTATCCGTATATTATCAACCAATATCATTAAGAATTTTGGAATAGTACCAATCAGAAAGTTCATAATATATTTGGAAAGAAAAGACCAAAGAAAACCCTACTTTTGGTGTCTAATAGATCCTTGGCTCTAAGATTGATCCTTTCCACTCCAAAGCTCCCAAATCAACCTCAAATCCTTCCTAAATCAGTGAGGGGTGAGGTATCAAGGTAAGGATTGGTAATGAAATGAAATTCCAATCGGTTAGATTTGTAGGTATTGAGGTGTAGAATAAGTTTTGTGAAAGGATCTTGGTGTTTTAGTGACTTTGAGCTAGGGTTTTGTAAGCATGAAGTTTGTTAATGGAGGTTTGAGACGAAGAATAATGGAAGGGCTGTATTTTATGCCTCTTGGCCGAAAATGATGGTGGTGGAGTGATAAGGTTGGTGGCTTATCTTTATCTTGACATAAATATAGTATTTATGTAAGTAAAGTGTAATTTTCTTTCTTTTTGGAAAAAGAAATTATATGAATGGCTAGGATTTGATTGGATAGTCAAAGAATGAATGTTGTCCATCCACTTGGCTTAAGATAAGTGGCTCACTTTAGCTTGGGGAGCAAGTAGCTTTTTCTGTTAAAATTGCACATTGAAATTACACGAACGGATAAGATATTAGCTCCCGAGTAAAATATAATAAACGAAAGGCCATGATTAAAACTTGATTTTCTAGTTTTAATCCTTGCCATCCACTTGGCATAAAGTGGTTGGTAAAGGTTGCTTGACCACCAAGTAACTTATACAGTGTTAAAAACCGCACATCAAAACTCTACCAGGTAAGACACGTATTCCGTAATCAAACATTACCCAAAAATTAATTCTAGGTATAACTTCTCATTCCTTATCATTTCTAACCTTCACCCTTACTTTTCTCAGTCCTGGGCATTTCCCCCAAATCTAGGGTTCAGCTGATAGGCAGGGGCCCGCAGGTTACTATCCATCCGGAAAATTTTTTTTTTAATACGTCCATTGGGCCATCCTCATCATTGCTAAGCTATCAGATTTTTGAAATTATGACTAATAAAGCTCAAATTAATTTTTAAATAATTTTTATAGTGTTACATTACCACCCACCTTAAGATGAATTTTGTCCTTAAAATTCATTTGAAAACGATTTCAAAAGACAATTTTCATAAATCGAACAAGGAATTCACAAAAAGGCAAACAAAAGTCAACAATTGAATCCTAAAACATTCCTACCTCGATCGGATTTTTGGGTGGTGACATCCTTTCAGCACTTATGGTGAAACTTTGGTGTTGTGGCTTGCGCTCTCATATCGACAGCCATCTCACGAAGAGTATCCATCATGTCGTCTGGTTCAACCTTCCCGTTCCTAGTACGTCCGCAGTTTGCCATTAGTTCCTGAACACACCAAACAAAGATATTACGTTGATCAGGCTTAACACTGCTAAGTGTAATAGCAACCAACTCAACACCACTAGACTGTCATGCATATCTAAACCCTATATCCTATCATATAGATGAGATTCAAGGCATGACTTATCTATATTTTGGAAGCATAGTCAGTCCATTTCTCAAGGTCCTACAAGGATGAACGCTTGATACCATAATGTAACATCCTTCCAAGTACAACCTCCTCCTTAAATCATGGCATCGTACTCGAGAGTTGTTACTTATAAATTTGAGAACCTTTCTTAAATATCTATAGCTAGCTCAGTTAATGTAATAACTAAGCATAATTCTATTAACATGTATAACAAAGAAACATAACATTTATTGAATACATAGCTAAGTACAAAAGGAAGCTCTTCTAAGAGCTTTAGTACACATCTATTCTTTACTACATTTACAGATATATACATACAACTAAGTACAACATAATAAAAACACTAACTACTAAACTACTTGAATCTGATTCCTTTTGTGTAGCAGCCCCATAGTTCTGAATCAACCTGGAAAACACGAAACACAAAAACACATAGGGATGAGAATTACACAATTCTCAATAGGGCATTTCCCCAAATACACAATCGTAATGTCATCGTCATCGTCCAGCCACTTCGGTTTATTAAGAAACTATGATCATGCAATACAGACTAAAGATTCATTTTAAAGTTCTAAAATCATCCTTCCGAAGTGGGTTTATTTTATTATTCAATCACTTAATATATACACGTAATACTACTCTATATCATAGTATTGCATTCTGAAATGTACATGTCCTCAATACATCAAAGGGGACTATTCTGTGCCCATTAAAGGGGACTTTTTTTGCCCATTAAAGGGGACTTTTTATCTACTTAACATATATATCAACATCAAGCTTATATAAGTATCCATTCACAATAAAATTTTCAATCAAGTCTCATAAACCACTCTTCAATTCCTTTAGCATGCATTTATAGGTCACAAGTCACATGGCCAAATATTTAACATCAAGTGTTCATGTCATACTAGAACCAAAAATGCCATTCTTTCATCAATTCAAAGCATTGTTTCATTTCCAGGACAATGGGCAGATTTCATACCATTGTAGCATAAATTTATTTGCTCATCAAACAATCGATTCAGAGGCTATAAAAATTATCTAAGACACTTCAATGTGTCCACAAGATTTCATAAAAATTTCAAAGCAAAAAGAGTTCTCTAACTATGTAAACAAAATTAGAAAAATTTAGTGCTTAGAAACCACTTGACATCAGCACAGAACCTGAAATTCCTAATTTTTAACCCTAGCAAATGATTGAATCAATTCAAAATAAAAATCACAATTATACTTAAAGATGTTATAAACACTCAATAAATATTTCAAAGGACAATTCAATCATTTGCTCTAGTAGAAAAATTAGATAAATTTGCAGCTTCAAGACCAGAAATTCAGGCAGCACCTATATAGTCTCGGTTAATGATTTTTTTCAGGTAGTAGAAGTCTAAAACAAGGCTCAAGAAAATTCATTGAACTAGACTAGGATGTTAGACTTAACATATATTTTTTCTAGCTCATGAAAATACCTATAATTATACTAGAAAATTCATGAACAATCACTGCCAGTAGGAAAATAGAAAATCCAGCAACATAGAGCAAAACCCCTTTTGATAAAAATGATTTTTAACTTCATCCAAACACCCCACCAAAATTAATACATCACTATCCATATATTATCAACCAATATCATCAAGAAATTCAGAATAATACCAATCATAAAGTTCATAATATATTTGGAAAGAAAAGACCAAAGAAAGCCCTACTTTTAGTGTCTAATGGATCCTTGGCTCCAAGATTGATTCCTTCTACTCCAAAGCTCCCAAATCAATCTCAAATCCATCCTAAATCAGTGAGGGGTGAGGTATCAAGGTAAGGATTGGTGAGGAAATGAAATTCTAATCGGTTAGATTTATAGGTATTAAGGTGTAGAACAAGTTTTGTGAAAGGATATTGGTGTTTTAGTGACTTTGAGCTAGGGTTTTGCAAGCTTGAAGTTTGTTAATGGAGGTTTGAGATGAAGAATAATGGAAGGGCTGTATTTTATGCCTCTTGGCCGAAAATGATGGTGGTGGGGTGATAAGGTTGGTGGCTTATCTTTATCTTGACATAAATATAGTATTTATGTAGGTAAAATGTAATTTTCTTTCTTTTTGGTAAAAGAAATTATATGAATGGCTAGGATTTGATTGGATAGTCAAAGAATGAATGTTGGCCATCCACTTGGGTCAAGATAAGTGGCTCAGTTTAGCTTGGGGAGTAATTAGCTTTTTCTGTTAAACCGCACAGAAATTCACCGAACGAATGAGATATTGGCTCCGAGTAAAATATAATAAACGAAAGGCCATAATTAAAACTTGCTTTTCAAGTTTTAATCCTTGCCATCCACTTGACATAAAGTGGCTGGTAAATGTTACTTGGCCACCAAGTAACTTGTGCGGTGTTAAAAATCGAACATCAAAACTCTCCTGAACGGGAAACACGTATCGGGTAATCAAACATTACCCGAAAATTAATTCTAGGTATAACTTCTCATTCCTTATCATTTCTAACCTTCACCCTATCTTTTCTCAGTCTTGGGCATTTCTAGTCCAGATGTAGGGTTTCGGGTTTGGCTTAGGGCCCGCAAGGTCACTATTTACCTCAGCCCAAATTTTTTTTTTTAATATGTCCGTTGGGCCATCCTCATTTTTGCTAAGCTATCAGATTTTTGAAATTATGACTAATAAAGCTCAAATTAATTTTTAAATAATTTTTAGGGTGTTACACAGCCAAACTTGTTCAACACCTTAGACTCAATGATGATGAAGATATTGAGTCCTGGTATGATGAAGAGGAACAACGAGATGAAAATACCATTTTTGGGCTTGAATTGACAGATTCAAGCTCAGAAGAAGAACAAGGATCAATTCTTAGAAGAATATTTTCCTGTCATGATGAATGAAATAGTAGATTGGATAGGAGCCTTTCTCCAGGCATAGTGCCCAAATAGATCATCAAGCTGAAAGATTTCAGAATTAGAAATTGATTCTTTTGGTCATATTCCTCCTTTGCCCAATGTTGAAATGAACATTCTTCCATCCAAGTATGATGTTCCCATCAAAGTCATAGCTTATATATGGATATAGGTGCACAAAGAACATTGATGAACCCTACAGTCCTTTTATCCTCTGCGGGAAAGCAGAACCTATTTCTTCAAGGCAACAGAAAGGTTTTCAAAACCAACCTGATCACCAAGAATAAAATTGGCTTAAAGTTCTTCCAGATTGTATTATCTGACTAAGGTAATAGGTCCTGATCTACCAGGAAAAAAACATTGTAATCAGAATGGATGTATACTGCATGAATCCGAATCAGGATACTGCAAGAAAGCCTCAAGTTCAAAAGAAATTTCAAGCTATACTCAAAAGACCAGAAATTTTTTCTTTTGCTAATGCACCTCCAGGTTCTTAGAGATTCGAGATAGTTTGCTCAAGCAAAGTGCAGCAGCCATGATCTTTTCTCTCATCCACACCCTTTGTGGAAGAATGAAGATTTCTTTATTGAACTCCCTTTCAAGCTTAATGAAGATATCAATCCAACCAAGGCTCATCCTGAATGTCCCCATCTGATAGCACGCATTTGAAGAATGTCAACAACTGTTGAAACAAGGCCTTATTGAACCAACAAAGTCTGATTTGGCTTGCCAAGCTTTTATGTCAACAAAAAGATCTAGAGTGTGAGGAAAGAAGAGACCGGTGATTGATTATAGGCCTCTTAACAATTTCCTTAAAGATGATAAGTTCCCTTTACCAAAAATCCACTCACTCCGCCCATACATAAAAAATGCCTACTTCTTCTCAAAATTTGACCTCAAGTCTGTTTCTGCAATTGGGCCTAAACCTAAAAGACCGGCCCAAAACACTTTTGCATACCTAATGCCCATTTCCAATGGACCGTCCTACCTTTTGGACTCAAGGTTGCACCCTCCATTTTCCAAAAAGCCATGACTAGAATTTTCGAACCCATCCTAGACCGTGCTCTTGTCTACATTGATGATATTTCTTATTCTCTCCAGACAAAGCAAGTCATAGGAAGCTTTTGGAAAAATTCCAGTCAAATATGTGACCAGGATGGTGTAATGCTATCTACTAGGAAGTCTGAGATTGGTACCAAAGAAGTTGACTTTCTAGGAATGCATTTTTCAGAAGGAAAATATGTGCCCAAGCCGCACATTGCTGAAAAACTCCCAAAATTTCCTAATGAAAAAATGACCACAAAATGTAACATCCCTTGCCCTTCCTATTGATTGTCCCTACAAACCAACACGGGTCTTTCAGCGTGCTTTGTCCTCACTCACACGCTTCCTGGAAAACTTCCAGGTCACCCATCCCAAAATTACCCTAATTCAAGCACGCTTAACTGTGGAGTTTCGTGATGGGCTACCGAAGAAAGATGCATCTTTGTGGCATAGGTAGTACCAATCAATTCATATAAGCCCTCCTTAACTGGATAGTCCCATACCTATACAGACTCAGGATCCTCTCATTCGGGTGTGTAATCGGTTCATTCATGTACCCCTCCGCTGGAGGAGGCTCCTTGTCTGTGCCTTCTCACCGTGATCACTCCCTATCTCGTCCCGGGCATTACATGCCCACCACTTCCGCTTGGTTCGTCCCGAACCACACCGTATAGGAAGGTGCAGGCTCGAGTTTGTAACATCCCGCTGCTTTATGGATTGACAACTATCCCACAAACCAACACGGGTCTTTTCAGCGTGCTTTGTCCTCACTCACACGCTTCCTGGAAAACTTCCAGGAGGTCACCCATCCCAAAATTACCCCAAGTCAGGCACGCTAACTGGAGTTCTTCGTGATAGGCTACCGAAAGAAAGATGCATCTTTGTGGCATAGGTAGTACCAATCAATTCATATAAGCCTTCCTTAACTGTATAGTCCCATACCTATACAGACTCAAGATCCCTCTTATTCGGGTGTGTAACAGTTCATTCATGTACCTTTCCGCTTGAGGGGAGCGCTCCTTGTCTGTGCCTTCTCGCACCCGATGACTCCTCATCCCGGGTGTTACATGTAATGTAACATCCTTCTAAGTACAACCTCATCCTTAAGTCATGACATCATACTTAAGAGTTGTTACTTCCTAATTAGCGGACCTTTCTTAAATATCTATAGCAAGATTGATCGCTTCGTTAAGTAACTAAGCGTAATTCTATTAAAATGTATAACGAAGAACCAAAACATTTATTTAAATACATAATTAAGTATAGAGGAAAGTTCTTCTAAGAGCTTTACTACACTACATTCATTGTTTCATTTATATACATACAACTCCAACTAAGCATAGTAAAGTAAAAACATCAACTAATAAGTACTACGATTTCGAGTTCTTCAAGTTGCAGCTCTCATTGTTTTCTGATCAACCTGGAGGCGACACAGGAACACAAAAACATATGGGTGAGAATTACACAATTCTCAGTAGGGCAACTCCCCAATTACACCATCATAATGTCATCGTCATCGCCCCAGCCATTTCGGTTTATTAAGAAAATGTGAGCATGCGACATATATCAAAGATTCATTTTAATGTTCAAAAACCATTCTTCCGAAGTGGGTTTCTTTTAGCATTCAATCACTTAAAAGCATATATCTAATAGTATTTTAACATTGAATAAATCATCCTAGGTAGACAATTTAGAGTAGGTTGAGTAGCATATAATACATGCAATGAACTTATCTCCAAGTGACATGGTTTCACTTATGGCCACAAAGATCAAATCAATGCATTTTTCTCTTTTCATTGACATAGGAAAGACTTAGTTATACCTAACGGGTATTTGTCGTGGACAATTCCACAATAAATAATTTATACCAAAATGGTGTGTGGTTCACACCACACAAGGGAAATAGTCTGCTATCAGGATGAGCTCAGTCCTATACATAATCATCGAACTTCATTTTTTTCCATTTCTGAATCACACACAGATCTATCCTAGCCGATATGTCTATCGACTATAAATTGGGGTTTCTCTCTTCAATTTCCTTCCCCTCATTCAACCTAAGTCTTGTTTCTGTTTTGTCCATATGTCAGAACATGCACGATTAAAATTTATATATATTCTCTTTCTCAAATGCAAGCATAATGCATATACAGGCATTCATTCACAATATAATCTCAATCATGCCTCTAGCATTCTTTTATATGTCACAAGTCACATGGCCAAAAAGGTAACATCGAGTATTCATGTCATACTAGCACCAAAAATGCCATTAGTTCATCAACTCACAACATCAATCCATTTCCAGCACAATGGCAGATTTACTGCCCTAGGCACAACATTTAATTACCACATCAAACGGCCATTCCAAGTACCATAAAAATTCTATATGACACTTTAACATGTCTAGAAGACCCTGCAAAAACTTCAAGACAAACAGAGGTCTATAGCTATTTCAGTAAAATGTACAAATTTCGGGTTAGGGGCCACCAATTCACAGTCCAGACCCAGTTCCCAAAATTTTTAACCCTAGCAAATGATTGAATCAAGGCACAATAAAATTTAAATTTATACTTCAATATGTTACTAACTTCATGTAAAAATTTCAAGGGTTAATTCAATCATTTGCTATGGTAATAAAATCGGACAAGTTTATTGCTTCAGTTTCAACAACCAAGACAGCATCAGTCACATTTTGGTTCTTGATTTTTTTTGAGGCAGTTAAATTTAAAATCAACACTCAAAAAAATTCATTTAGTTAGTTTAAGATGTCAAATACAACATATAATTTTTATAGCTCATGAAATTACACACAACTATACCAGAAAATTCGTGCATAATTACTGCAGGACAACTAGGAGTCCAACAGCCTAGTCCCAATTTCCTTTAAGAAAAACCCTTTTTCAACCCCTTCCAAACACACCACCAAAATTCACACATCAATATAAACATATTATGCAGCAATACAACCAGAAATTTTGGACCTAGGTCATGCCAAAACAGATCAGAAAAATTTGACAAGAAAAGGCAGCAAAAACCCTACTTTTAGTAAGCTAATGACTCCTTGGCTCCAAGGTGCTCTAAGATTGCCTTCTTGCTCCTCAAAGCTCCCCAAATCAATCCAAACTCCTTCTTAATTCAATGAGGGTGAAGATAGAAAGGTAAGGATTGGTGAGAAAATGAAATTCCAATCGGTTAGATTTGTAGGTCTTGAGGTGTAGAACATATTTTGTGAAGAGATCTTGAGGTTTTATCAAGTTTAGGCTAGGGTTTATGAAGCTCCAAGTTTGTTAATGGAGTTTGAGAGGAAGAACAATGGAGGAGAGGTTCTTGGAGTGTGCTGGTCGAATTTTCAAGAAAGGAAATGATAAGATATTGATTTTATGAGTTTATGACAAAATGCATAATAATTTCAAGTACAAAATGTTTTCTTTTCTTAAAGATAAATATAGAAATTTTGTAAACATCCTATTGGTCCTAATAAAGTGGCAATGGTGTGGCTTCTTCTAAGCCACACACTTGTCTAGTTAGGTGACAAACTTTCACTACAAGTTTCATTTTGTAAGAAACCACACCGAAATCTCACCTAACGGGTAAACACCATACCCCATTGAACCGATATTGCCCGAAAATTAATTTTAAGTATAAAATTATTATTCCCACTTATTTCTAACCTTATTCCCAGGTTTTCCTAATTTCGGACACTCGGGCCCGAATCTAGGGTTAAGCGGGGGCCGTGGGTCCTGAAAGTTACTATTCAACCAAGCCAAATTTTTTTTTTAAAACGTCCGTTGGGCCACCCTCATTGTTGTTAAACTATTATATTTTTAAAATTACAATTAACAAAGCTCAAATTAATTTTTAAATAATTTTTAGGGGATTACACAAAACAAATCCAACAATTCCTATGAATCTTGAACTACATCAGAGACTTCATTCCTCATATTTCGAAGTACACCACTAAGCTTTCAAAGCTCCTAAAAGAATCCCCCTCCATGGGGACCAAAACAAATTGAAGCTGTAAAGTTTTTGAAGAGGGCTTAGAATCCACTATCTCTCAAAATTCCTGAAGAAGGAAAAAGGATACTACAAACAGATGCCAGTGATGAATATTGGGGAGTAGTTTTAATTGAAGAAATTACAGGCTAGAAGCTTTACTATGGCCATGCAAGTCGAGTTAGCCAAAACTTCACTATCATACCACTTACAAAGAGACCTTGGAGTTAAGTACGGAATTCAAAAATTTGATTTCCATCTAGAGGACATCATTTTGAGGTTCAACTTGATAATTCATCTTTCCCAAAAATCCTTGAATTCAAAAACAAGATTCCTCCAAACCTACAAATCCTCAAGTTAAAAGAATGGTTTTCTAGATATGACTTTTTCAAACACATTAAAGGAAACTAAAATCTTATTCCTGATTATTTGTCCAGACCAAACCAGTCCAAACCCATCACCATCTTTACTTCCACATATTCCTATCCATTAATTTTCATGAACACAGAACAACCCAGTTCATCCACCATTCCACCAAATCCCTTGTACGAATACCCACTTGAAATACCAACTGGCAGGACTCTACTCCAAATTACCTAAAAGAATTTACCACCTCACACATGTTCCATTATCTAGCCACTTCTCTCCAACAAAACCAATTGCACCTAAACCAACATGGTTTAATCCTGCTGCACCGTATGTAAATGTTTTTGGGATTCTTATCGAAAAACCATTTCTTGAATCATATATGTGGTATTTATGGTCATCTCAATGCTCTATTCATATCCCATTATCTTTCCTACCACAAGAATGTATGAGTTCTTTGAAACAGCAAGAAACAAGAATTCATTATTATGGAAAACTCTACAATGGTTTGCTCCCATCAAATAGTGGGCCAAGAGCGAGTAAAGAGTTGAATAATTGGAATGTCTGAGAATCAGGAAGATCTAGCAAACAACCTTGTCTTAGTCTATCTTGTCCACAGGCCATATTTTCAGAATCCAGCAACATGATTACTTTGGACTCAAAATTAGGCCAGACATTATGGAACATTTGCCGATCTTCAAACTTTCATGCATGATGAAATATTTCTATAAAGAAGAATTGGTGAACCATATCCATAAAATCAATGGTCTTGATGTCAGAATGCCCTGTTCGTCTACCTGCCAAGCTCAAGCTTCTGGATATTGTTTATCTTCCAGAAGAGATGGATTATAATTACACCTATATTGGAACAAGTCCAGCGCAAACCACACAAGAACTAGCCAGGTGGAAGCCATAGCAATTATGCCAACATAATAATGCAAGATTCCCAAGATCCAAATGAAGAAAATCTAGAGATAGACGTGAAGAGATGCTAGACATGGAGATAAGGTTGTATGAGACAAAGCAAAAAAATGAGGAAGACTAGGACATGAACGTTACCAAGTCATGAACCTTTAAGAAACTGAAGAAGTTACACGTTGCTCTAATAATAAATAAAGAAGACCAAGTCATGAAACGTGTTATGTGTAATGTCAGGACAAAGCAATGAATCATGTCCTTAGAGGAAATAAGTGTGCTACTACTTTTGTCCTATGTATTGTGTTGCTATTAACTAGTCAAGATAGTCTAAAGGTTGCTATTAACATAGGCCACGTAAAAAGTCAAAAAATAAGTTTGTGTGTCTAGTTACTATTATTATCTCATATGTTGCTATTATTGTCTGAGTCAAGATAAGTTGTAGTCCTTTGCCATAAGGAAGCAACCACGTAGCATAGTGGCCATTATGAGTCATGACCCTATGCTGCACCTATCTGTATTGTCACGTTGTCATAGAAGTAGTGAGTTAGAACTTTGTGACTCAAAGCTTATGTAAGAAAGTAGCAACTGAAGTGTTAAACGGAAAGCCTTCCTTCTATAAAAGGGAAGCTCCATTATCTTGTAAGATCATCGAAAGCTTGCAATAAAAATTTCCCTTGTGTATTATAAATCCAATGTCTTTCTAAACACTTTTCTTCTTCCTGAAAGTTTGATCTCACATATACAATATCCTTCTAATAAAAAGAAAAAGGAGAATAACAAAGTTTATGAGATATAGAGTATGCTCTATACTTGCCTTTACATGAGGATCCTGTATCAAAAATATATCCAACTAAAGATCCATTGCTATCGGTCTCTATTATTTTATATGAATGGTTCTTATGAGTAACTAGGGCTTGAAAGTAGGCTTAAATGATGTTGCCAAAAAACTCACCTTGCCAAAGTAAGAACTATATGTCTAAGATGGTAGACCTCCCACATGAGCTTGTGCATGAGAGATGAGAGAGAGCTGTTTGTCGCAAGGGCTCCAACAAGCTAAACCTTAACTTTCAATTTGGTGAAGAACAGATCTTGCAGGTGAACATTAAAGTTCGGAAACATAGTCAAAACAACACTTCTAGCATTAAGTGTCGTCAAAACAGTTTCAATAATGCATGTTCATAATTCTTGAAAGTAGAGTCGATTAGAGTGACTCTACCTGACTAGGAGACTTTCCTGCCATGGAGTGACAGTACTAGTCTTATGGCTCTAAAATGGAGGCTGGCATATCCTTCCTTTTGCCATAACTTTATTAGAGTAGGATTAATCTCCAGGTCAACATACTGCTGGTTGCATATTGCAACGCCCCAATTTTTCTGTCTAAGTGCAAATGACCAAAATGCCCCTAAGGTCATTTCTACCCGAAATTCGAGGATGGCGAACTGACAATCCTCGAATGGGTTAACTCAATGTTTGAAGGGGATTATATCTGTTATGTTTGATATCCAAGGTGAAAATCACATTTTAAACTTTCGCTCAAAATGACCAAAATACCCCTCCATTTTACGCGAGTAAAGGTGTCGTTTGAGCCCGTAACTTTTCCAGAAAGTTTGGAATGATTTTTATGAGTGCTTTTTGATGCTTAGTCGGGCTCGGGAGGTCACGAGCAGTTTTAGTGCAAAATTACTATTTTGCCCCTAGAACAGTGTACAGTGAGCCTAATGACGTAATTAAGCAAACCTAAACAATATTAGGCTCTAATCGAAGATTAATTTATTTTGATAATTAATCTAGAGTCAAAATAATTTATTAAGATTAATTAGAACCTAAGATTGCTTGGTTAAACTCTAATTACATCATTGATTCAAGATTTCTAGTCATGGAATCTTGAATAGTATTTTCTTTATCCAATTCCTTAAATTAAGGAATTGTACCCATACTCTCATTTGACTAAAAGAATGGTTTTAATTTGTTAATCTAGCAAGATCACTCTCCTAATCAAGTCTTGACAACCTTAATTAGCCATTACCTCACCTAAACACTTTCTTACAAACTCCTAACCAAAACCTTAATCAAAGAAACACCTAAACACATCACTAAACCACAATTACATGAACAAATTATTCTCCCCTTGGCTGCACAAGAAGTGGCCGAACACTCTCCCCTCAATTCCATCACATGTTGATTTTTCTTCACTCCAAAGGCCATGCTTTGGACCATACTTGAAGTCATACCTCACCATGCTTTGCCCATGCCTAAGCCCATGTCAATCAAGAGATATTTCTTCTCCCTTGCCTTCAAGGCCGTCGGCCTTCCTTCCCTTGTACAGCCTCCATGTTGCAAATTTCTATAAATACCAAACCTTGAAGAACCTTGTTACACTTTAGATCATTTGCTAAGTTTGGCTTTCTTGCACTTTCTCTCATTTTCTCTCAAATTTCTCTTCATCTTGCTCTTCTTTTTCCTCCCTCAAAGAAACCTTGCCACCACCACAAACCACCACAAATAACCTTAAACCACCACTTCCTCACCTCAAACCACCTCTTAAACACTTAACATTTCCATTCCAAGCTCGCTTACTCAAGGAAAAATCATCTTCCTTGAGCTTCCTCTTTGGCCAAACACACATCCTCCTTCAAGAAAAGATTTTGTCTTCTTATTTCTTCAAGGATCAAGCTTTCTTTCATCCTTTTCAAAGACTTCTTTTGGTAGGGGTTTTATTTCAAAGTTTTCCTTACATCTTTTGAGAAAAGTTCTAGTTTCCTCTTGGTTTTCAAAGCTTTTCTTTTTCCTTTCTTCTTTTCGGCCTAAGGGCCTTTGGTTGAGAAAAACTTTGGCTTGATGATGAGGTTTCAAGATAATGGCTTGTTGTTGTCATGTGAGAATCCTCTAAAGCTTGAAAAACTTGGTCTTGGACCATACATGCTCTTGGTTTCTTTCCTTTTTTTTGCTTATGTTTTCAGTTTTTCCTTTCTTTTCCTCCTCAAAGTTTTCAGTTTTCTTTTCCTTTCCCATTAATGGTTTCAGTTTCCTCCTCCTTTATTTGAACAAAGTTTGTTAAAAAATAAAGAATATGACTTAGTTCTTGTATGTTTGTTTAGACAAAGTGTTGAGTTTTGTGTCCATTTTCTTGAGCTTGATGATGAAGTTCAAAACCAAAGGCTTCTTTGAAGCCTTAGTGCTAAGAACTCTAAAGCTCACTTTATTTTTTTAAGATACATATTTGGGTTAAGGTTGTGATGTTCCTTTAAAATCTTGTAAGAGCTCTAGTTAAGATAAAATGAAATTGCACTCATGTTTATGTTTATGCCTTGCATAGCATATTTATTTTGATGCCATCACTAAACTCTCAAGAATAACTAAATGAACTTGCATTATCATGTTTAAATTTCCAAGCTTGCATTTCATGTTTATATTTCAAGTCATCACTTAATCTTTAAAGATAATAATGAGGTTGCATTTCATATTTATTTTATGCTCTCACTTTATTTTCTAATGAAGGATAAAATAAGTGCATATCATGTTTAAGTTTATGCCATCACTTAAATATCCTAGAGCTCAAAGACTTGCCCAAGTATCTCACATAAAGTTTTATAAAATGGAGGCATTTCAAGAATGCCATTTCGACCTTGTGATGATGATGATGGACTTGGATGAGTTCATCTAATCATAAGTGCCTATAGCCTATGTCTTGGAATTTTTCCAAGCTTAGGTAAACTTAAAGAATATCATGAGTAAGATTTGATGTTTTAAATCTAATTCTTGAACAAATTGTTTTAGCTACTGACCTTACCCACATTTATGTGATTTCAATGAGATTAATTGGTTTCTAAAAGATTTTGAGTTCCTAAAATGATTCCAAGAGAAACTAGCAACTTATATGCATTTAAATCATGAGATTATGTGATTATATGATGCTTGAATTTTCGTTCTGCCTTGTGCACTTGGCCACTGTATAAATTCTGTTTTATGGTGTTAAAATGTGTAAAATTATGTTTGAGTGAAGCAAGGATCAATCTAGGAAGTTAGGAAAGAACAAGTAACTAAAAAGGACTTAAAATGTGAATTCTAGAACACTTAGATGCACAAATTGTAAATTTGTTCCAGCATAATTGGACTTAAGAAAAATGGTTTATAAATTAGTGGATATAAAGATCCATAATAGAAGTTAGGATAATTAGAACATAAGTTAAGACCCGAGGGCTAAAGCATAAGACACCATGAGATAGAAGGTGTGATGTGAGAATTAGACTAGCGGTATACTCGTGATGAATGTGTATGTGTTAAATTCTTGAATATGAGACTATATGCGTATTTATGACATGTTGTTGTGGTGATGTGGCATGCTATGCTTGAGATGCATGAGAATGCGAAATATAAATAAGTTAGGAGGGTATGCTCTTGTGTTTAAAAGAATGATTTGATTGAGAAATTTCATGAGAACAACATGTATGATTTGAGTTATGTGGCATGACTCAAATTTGAGGAAATTCAGAGTGATGACGTTATGCTGCCAAAATTCCATCAAATTTGAGGGACTTGAGAAAAGTTTTGAAAAGAATGATTTATATGTGACATGACGAGACGCATTTCTCCTACTACGGTGAGGAGAAAGGAAACCGTGGGGGGTATGGTCGTGGAGCCATATCGAAGTGGACAATGTCACTTGGTCTTAACCATGATGTGTTTCACAGACCAGACGTACTTCTCCTGCTATGGTGAGGAGAAGGTAAAACCATGAGGGCATCGACATTAGCCTACCAAAGCGGACAAAGTAATTGCTTAACCAGTTGATGCATTTCGGAGAAGGAAGAAAGTCCCATGATAGGTGATTCCTTAGGTCCCCTACCCATACTCTTGGAGTCAGGGTTATTATTTTATGATTATGATACGCTTATCAAGAGGATAAGTAAGAACTAGTGACGACTAATTAAGGTATGAGCTCATAGCCTAGTATCAGGGTCGGTTACTATTTTTACATACCATGATGTCACAAGTTTGAGAAACGAGAAAAGATGTGAAGCATTTTGCTCATGAAAGAGAGAAGTTGATTATGAGAAAGTACATGCCACTTACATGAGTACTAGTTGATGAGATGTTTTATTTGGTTTGCTGCATAAAGTATTGCCATGCATTCATGTTCTGCTATGCTGCATACATGCATTAAAATTCATCATAAAAGACACGACCTTGGATAATTGCTTTTATGAAAATCTCATAATGAACCTTTGCATGTATAACCTTTTTATAATAAACCCAAGGTTCCTGGAACGTGAACGATGACACTAGGATAGAGGACTTCCCTACTAAGATTCTTTAGCAAAATTCTCACCCCTTTTTCTTTCCCGTTACGTCTTCAGATTCCGATGGCGTCATTCGTGATTTTTGTTGATGCGCCCGTGTGGGAGTTGCACTACGATCCAGTCATCAGTCCTATCACTTTGAGGGTCGCCTGGGCCATTCGTATTTTTGTACATATAGGATGTCCGTTGCATTGTTCCAGCTTCCGTTTACCTGAACCTCCCTTCGGCGATGATTTGATCTTTCAGGACGCGGCCCGTAACGAGAGGACCCGCCATGCCGACCTTCATCTTCAACGGTGCGTGATTATCCTAGACGTGCCCTCATATAACGCCCCAATTTTTACTGGAATTTTTTCTGTCATTAGGAATTACCGAATTACCATAGGTAAATATTATATAAAATTTGAGACCAAACAATCCTTAATAAAGGAATATAATGTTAGAAGAGAAGTTAGGAGCAATTAGTGCAAGTATTGCAAACCCGATTTTCTGGACGTGTAAAATGACCAAAATGCCCCTGAGATTATTTTACTCTAGAAAATGAGGATCGTGGGCCCCACCCATCCTCAAGGGGATGTTTTGATAATAATAAGGGATTGTTTGTGTTATGTGTGTTAATAGAGGAGAAGAATCATAATTTTAAGTTTCGACGCGCGAAATGACCAAAACGCCCTTGCGTTTTAATTTTATTTGTGCCGACTGAGCCCGAACCTCACTAAAATGTTTTAAAAGGTGTTTTAAAGCTATGATTAACCATTGGTTAAGCTCGAGTGGTCTCGAGCAATTTTTAAGTAAAATGACCGTTTTGCCCCTCCTTTGTAGTTTTACAAATTTTGAGATTTTTGATTCGTCTAATAAAACCTAAGCAATATTAGGCTCAAATTAAAGCTTATTAAATTCTAATTATTAATCCAGAGTCAAAATTATTTATTTAAATTGATTAGAACCTAAAATTGCTTTAAAACACTAAATTGCTTACTAATTCACCTAAGCCCTTAACCGTAAATTCTCTAAATTGCATGAATACCTTGCCTACACCTAAATAATACATGAAACACACAAAACCCTCTTCCATGAGGCTATAATCATTAGAATTATTGCAAGATAATGCACTAAAACAAAATGCTAAAAAATTCCCTAAAACATGGCATAAAACATGCCTTAAACAAGAAATGATTTTCCTCCCTTTGTTCCCCATGAAAAATCTGAAAATTATGCCTCCTCCTCTTGTCATACATGAGCTTGAATTCCTCTATAAATAGGCTTGCTTGAGGAGCCTTGGAAGCCTTGCTCATAACTTACACAAATTCTAGTTTTAGGAGCACCAAAAGCTTTCTTTCTTCCTTCTCCTTGGCCGAAATTCTTTCTTCAACTTTTCAAGGAGATTTTGTTTCATTTCACTCAAAGAAACCAAGTTCTCTTCCTTTCCTTCAAACCAAATTAGGTAGGGAGTAGTCTTTAAGCTTATTTCCATGTTTTGCTAAGTGTTGTTCTTGGTTCAAAATGATGATTTCATGAACTTTCTCTAGCTTTTCTAATTGGTTTTCTTCTTTCTTTTTCTTTAAATTTTGGCCATAAGGCCTATATGGGGATATGATGATAGCTTGATGATGAGGACCTTGAGTGTTGGTTGTAAATCCATCACAAGTTAGGCCTCTAAAGCTTGAAAATTCCACTTGATGCAAAACTTTAAAGAATGATGTTTTTATGATGTAAAAATAAAGATCTTGAGTTTAGAACTTGAAAGATGTATTTTTCACTTTGTCTTGCTAAGATATATTGGGTTGAATTTATATTTCTCTAAAGTCTTGGAGGAGCTCTAGTAAAGAAATAAAATGAACTTGCATCCATGTTTAAGTTTATGCCTTGCATAACCATGTTTACTTTCTATGTCATCACTAAATTCTCAAGAATGAATAAATGAACTTGCATATTCATGTTTAAATTTCCAAGTTTGCATTTCATGTTTATGTTTCAAGTTGTCACTTAATCTTCAAAGATAATAAAGAGGATGCATCTCATATTTATTTTATGCACTCACTTTATTTTATAATGGCTAAAAGAATCAATGCATGGCATGTTTATTTTATGTCATCACCTAAAGATCCTAGAGCTCAAAGACTTGCCCAAGTATCACAAGCAAAGTTGGAAAATGGTAGTATCCTAAGGATGCATATTTCCTTAAAATTATTGGAGTCAAAGAATTTATTCTTTAAGAAGTCTTGAGTTGGAGCTTAATAAGAATTCTCTTCTCCCTTCACCGATTCAGTGCGGACTACCGCGCTCTCCTTCTTATTTTTCTTTTATTAAGATTCTCTTCTCCCTCTACCGGTCCAGTGCGACTACCGCTCCAGTTTCTTGCATCATGTTTATAATTCCAAGTTATCACCTTATAAAGATAAGATTAAAATGAGGTTGCATAGCATGTTTATGATTCTAGTATCACCTAAATCTTTAAAGCTCAAGACTTGCTCTTTTATCTTAAGTGAGAATTTTAATCATGAACATTCTTTCAATGTATAAATTGACCTCATGATTAAGGTAGACCTAAAGTAATTTTTAAATAGCTATTGAGTTGGTTCTATAATTTCTTTCAAGATTCCCAAAAAGAATTAGTTTCTAAAAGAGTTTTAACGCTTAAAATGATATTACGGGAAACTAATATCTTGCATGTACTTAAAATAAGATATTAAGCAATTATGTGAGGTTCATGATTCAGCCACTGATCTGAGTTAGTATTACTATGATTTGATATGTTTGAAGTTGTGATAATTATGTTTATCGATAAGGAATAATTATATGCATGTTAGAAGTGAAATTAGCTACATAAGCAAGTAAAGCTTTAAATATGATTTACTGCCTATGCTGCCTCATATAGTCTAATAATGTTCTTAAGGCTTATAATTGATGGTAATAAATCGCTTAGATGCATAATTAATTAGTTCAATAATTGAGGTTGCCCGATTCTAGAGTTTCAGTTGTTTAAGACAGCTTTCATAAGGATTTATGATGATGCCTCTTTGATGTTTTAAATGATAAGTCTATGTAGTGATTTGATGCTTATTAAGTATTTGACGTCATTGAATGATTCCTAGGCTTGCATGTTATAGTTGTTGTTGCAAACAATGAGAATGCTTATACATGAAATAATGAAATATTCTTTATTACTTAAAAATTTACCCTTGTTGAAGAAAGTATATTACTAAAAGTGTAATTTGGAAAGGTTCTGGCTAGGAAAGACTTGGTATTTAAGCGTGTCCATTTGTGACCCACCTCTCTTTCCTGGAATCTCCCATGCATGATTACAGTTGGTATATATATTATTCAGAATAAGACTATAAACGAGAAAATGTTATAAATGATTATGAATTGAGAATTGTATTATGATATAACATGCAAAGACTTAAAGGTGACTCAAAATATATGAGGAAATGACCCTTTGGACCCATCAGACTATAGGTGGTGAAAAGGTGATCCTGAGAAAATGATCCTTTGGACTCAAACCATAGGCGGTGAAAAGGTGATTCTTGCCCCTAGTCCGTTCTCTCAAAAGGGTAGAGACGGAATTTTCACTTATCAAAAAGGATAAGTATATGCTAGTGACGACTAGCAAGGTATGAGCTCATAACCTAGATTACTCCCAAAAGGGTGGAGTATAGGGTGGCCTAGGAAAATGATGATGAAAGTAACTTTAAGTCACCTAAGGAATTAAGTAACGTATTATGTGATTATGATGTTCTTCTATGCATAGTATTTATGAGATGATGATGAGAAATATGATGTTCTTCTATGCATAGTATTTATGATATGATGATGAGGAATATGATGTGGTCTTATGCATAACTATGTTATTATATGTGAAAGGAAAAGTTCATTATAAACATGACATGCTAAGTTTATGATGCATTATAAGACGCATGATTAAAACCGACGAACCTCGATAAAGTATATTTTCGAACTTAATAAATCAATCTTAGCATGCTCACTATTTCATAATGAAACTCGAGGTTCCTGGGGACGATGATGATGACACAATGCATCATGAGGTGAGTACCCTACTGAGATTCTTTTTATAAGTTCTCACTCCCTCTATTTTTCTTTCCATTTCGTCTTTAAAAAAGAAGGAAGCGTTCGTGAATCATATTGAGGCCTTCACCTGGTAGTTGAACTTGATCCTGTTTCACTCGTATATTTCATATCATTCCCTATCCTTGGAGTGTTATTACTAGGTGCCATTAATGGATGTCCTTCCATCCATATATTATTTATGTTTTGTTAGATTGCCTACACCTAGTCTTATTCTGTTGGTAGGCAAACTATCTATGTGTTATGTAATTATGGATGTTATATGATGGAGCCAATATGATGTGTTTTTCATGCTATATCTGCACGTTATTCGCTTTATTTCGATTATCGTTCACGCAACACGAGGCTCACGTTTTCAATCATGTTTTTTTTAAAAAATGGCTCGTAATTTCACTAAGTATTTTCAAAGTATGATTAAAGAACTGAAGCAAAGAGTAAAGTTTAGTAATTAATCAGATACAACCTAGGTGTATTCGGTTAATTATTAGGGTGTTACACCTCATACCTCGCTCCGGGAGGGATATGTCTAAGGATTCTTGGCCGACCCCTATCGGAGGGTTCGCCCTTCGGTGCCTTTGGTCGTCAAGGGTAGTGAGGACACGGTCTCAGAGTTTGAGGTTCACGAGGCGTGTATGTAGCCCAGAGCGCCCTCGCCGAGGAGGCCACGCCATCGTCCGCATGCCCACACGCCCTCTTCGTTGGGCCACATCGAGGGAGCTTTGGCAGTTTGTGGGCTACATCTCCCCGTCCGAGGATTAGCGTCATCTGTAGGCTTTAGAGGGAGGGTTACTTTAGCCAGTTGCATCTTTTGGGGCACTCATGTGTTAGTTGTTCATGTTTCCTGTTTCTTTCCTGATTTCCATTTCATGTCCTGGGACTCTCCCACTATATGGGTATGACTTTATGCCTTTTTATATTTCAGTTAATGTACTAAATTATGATATTTTATATTATGATGGTTGTTTCTATGATTGAGGTGTTCTTATTTGCTTTGGTATTGCATGATTTATTTTCTCTTCTGCTTTACATTTCGCTTATATGGTACGTGATGGCTCCTATTTTGGTTTATGTATTTCAAAAAAAGAAAAATTATCCTATTTCCGCTAAGTAATTTTACAAACGAGTTTAAAAGGAGAAGTAATAACTAATAATTAATCTCAATACGTCCTAGGCGTGTTGGGTTAAATATTAGGGTGTTACATTATAGTATTGAGCAATTCATTCTCATTGAGCCTGAGGATTGGATTGACCTGTGCTTTATAGGCATGTTACGGTAGTATGTCATATGTAGAACTTAGCTAATAGAGATAAGCTATAGGATAGGCATTTATGACCCTGTGTATACTGTGCCATGGTAACTAGCTCATCCAGTTGGAATATTGAGTCTGATCACCTCAGTGTTTGTTGACTTGTGTGTTTAGGGACCAATGGCACCTTGCAGACAAAATAGGAATGCGAATGAGGGTGAACAAGGAATGAGACTGAGTGCCATTCGTGAGATGCCAAGGGCGATGGTGCGTATGTTCGATCGCATGAATCAACCAAGGGATGCGCTAAGGTCCCCCCGTGACCAAGGCCATAGGGCAAGCCCGTTTCGGGGGAGTTCCGAGGGCCAATCCCCAACCTTTCGTGGAGCCTTGAACCCGACAAGGCAGATGAGTGGATCAAGAATATGGAAAAGATCTACTCGGTAGTCGCCTTCTGGAGGAGTAGAAGGTTACCTTTCCTGCATACATGATGGAGTCTAAACGGAATTCTGGTGGACTGGCACTAAGAGGCTTCTAGAAGCTATGGGCACAGGCAATCAATTGAGAGCTTTCAAGGCTTACTCTCGTGAAAAGTATTTTCTGGAGTTAGGAACGCGAAGGACATTGAGTTCATGCAACTAATCCAAGGGCAATCTTCTCGCCCAGGACACGGTAAAGTTCGAGGAGCTGACCAAGTTCTCTCTGGTTTTCCAAGGGAATCTCGATGAGGTTTGGAAGTGTGTTAAGTTTGAGGCCGGTTAAGGGCCGAACTTAATGTGGGCTGGCGCACATGGAGATTAGGACTTCCCCACCCTAGTCAACAAATGCCGGATCATAGAAGAAGGGCACAAGAAGCTAAGCACCGCGAGGGCGGATCGTCCCGTGGTTTGGGACCTTAAGCCCCGAGGTTCAAACCTCAACATCAAAATCAGCCAAGGAGTCACTACATCCTACCAATCCAACCAGTTCAAGCATCAACAACAACAACAACCACAAAAAGGACCTGTGAACCACCCTTCGGCAACACTCGAGGCGTTCAACCACAATGGCCGTGGGAACCGCAACAATCAACAAGGAGAAGTGGGCGGTCCTCACAACAACAACCATGGAGGGCCCAGGAGGAACAGAACAAGGCCCCCAGGAGCCGCTTCCCTCCCCTACACGGCCCGCGGTGTGCCTTTGATGCGGAAAAGTCATGTAACCTCCCTTGCCATGCGAAGCAAGGAGTATGTTCCATGTGGCAAGCCGGGCCACTACACCAAGGACCAGAAGCGGAGGATCATCAAGCCAGGACCCCAGGCCACAACACCAAGGAAGGGTCTTCACCCTCAATGCGGAAGACGAGATCCAACGACCTCATCAAAGGTAAGTGCGAATTAAATGGAAATCTTAATTGTGCTATATGACTCTGGTGCTACTCATTCTTTTATCTCACATGCTAGTGTCGAGTCTTTGAATTTGAAAGTCTCTAAGCTTCCTTTTGATCTTATTGTTTCTACCCCTTACAAATTGTAACATCCTAAAATTTAATTAAAAATTAATTTGAGCTTTATTAATCGTAATTTCAAAAATATAAAAGTTTAGCAATGATGAGGGCGGCCCAAAACCTCAAAAAAAAAAAAATTCTGGCTGGTAAATAGTAAATTTTGAATGCCCCATGGCCCATCCTAACACTTAAAATTATATTCGAGCCCAGAAGGTCCAAAATTAGGAAAACATGGAAATAAGGTTAGAAATAGGTGGGAATGATAATTTTATCTTAAAATTAATTTTCGGCAATGTCAATTAATCGGGTACGTGTTTACCGTTTCGTGAGATTTCAGTGTGGTTTTAACATCAAGATATTTCCATCATAACCAATGGATAATATCCACCTCTTTAAAGTATGTGGAAGGCCAATATTTAATCTTGGAATCCAAGATTAAATCTTAGCCATCCATTATTGCCTTGTCACCTAAATAATGATCACTTTGTTAAATATCTCCATTTCATTTATTAAAGCAAGCCTAGTCACATTTCTTCTCAAGGAGACACATCAAATTCAGCCCTTGCAAGGAGAGACAGCAGCTGGTTCTTCCTCCATATCCAGAGCTTCATCTTGCTTTTAATTCACATAAACACTAGCTTAGAGTCATCAAAACCTAAACCTTTCTTTACTAAAGTTGATCTACACTTCCATCTTATAAGTATAACCGATTAGAATTTCAAAACCTCATCCTTTTTACCTCATCCATCACTGATTTAAGGAGGGTTTGAAGTTAGTTTGGGAGCTTTGGAGTGGAAAGAATCAGCTTGGATCATCTTGGAGTCAAGGATTCACTAAGTTGCTACAAGTAGGGTTTGTGCTGTCTTTTCTTGTCAAATTTTTCTGATTCTTTTGCCATGACCTAGGTCCAAAATTTCTGGTTTTATTGATGGATAATATGTTGATATTGATGTGTGAATTTTGGTGGTGTGTTTGGATGGGGTTAGAAAAGGGTTTTTCTCAAAGGAAATTGGACTAGGCGCGGATTCCTAGTTGTCCTCAGAAGGAATTGTGTACGAATTTTCTGGTATACTTTTGTGTGTTTTTCATGAGCTAAAAAAATTATATGTTGGATTTAACATCTTAAAATAACTACATGAATTTTCTTGGGTGTTGATTTTAATGTTTACTACCTCAAAAAAATCATAAACCAAAATGAGACTGATGCTTCTTGAAATGTTGAAACTGAAGCACTAAAGTTGGCCGAATTTTATTACTATAGCAAATGATTGAATTAGCCCTTGAAAATTTTACACGAAGTTAATAACATGTTGACGTATAACTGTAAATTTTATTGTGATTCAATCATTTGTTAGGGTTAAAAATTATGAGGACTCCTGTCTAAGCTTAATTGGTGGTTCCTGACCATTATTTTGTACAATTTATTGAAGGAGTTAGGGAGCTCTATTTGTGTTTAAATTTTTATGGAACCTTGTGGACACATTCAAGTGTCTTGAGTAATGTTTAGAGCTTTTGAATTGATTGTTTGATGGGAAACTTAATTTGTGGTACAATGGTGTAAATTCTACCATTTTACTGGAAATGTCACAATGTTTCAAATTGATGAAGTAATGGCACTTTGGGTTCTAGTATGACATGAGTATTTGATATTAAGTGTTTGGCCATGTGACTTGTGACACATAAATGCATGCCATAGACTTTAAAGATTGAAGAATGAGAAAAGAATGAGAATTTTACTATAAATGAATGCCTATATATGGCTTGTGCATAATTTAAAGAGAATGTATAAATTTCAATCGTGCATATTCTGACATAAGGATAAAATAGAAACAAGACTTAGATTGAATGAGGGAAGCGTAGTACTTTCCAAAATTTATTTGAGTGGGTAGACGTATTGGCTAGGAATAGATCATGTGGGATTGGAAATGGAAAATGAAGTTCAATGACCATGGTATAATGAGCTTAGTCTTGATAAGGTCTATTTCCCTTGTGTGGTGTGATCCACCATAAATACGCATTGGGTATAAACGGATCTATTATGGAGTTGTCCACTGAAAATACCCGTTGGGTATAACTAAGTCTTTCCTATGTTAATGAAAGAGAAAAATGCATTAATTGCTTTTCTATGGCCATGATGAAAACCAGAATCACTTTGAGATAACTTTCCTATTTGACACATGCATCATCCATATCATATGAAATCCTTTAAGTAGATTTACTTACTATGTGTTTGAGCTTCTAGATATATGTACACGTACTGATTGATTGTTAAAAGCTACCCACTTTGAAAGGATGATTTTAGAACTTTAAAATGAACCTTTAGAATATATTGCATGATCATAGTTTTCTAAATAAACTGAAGTGGCTGGGCGATGACGATGATATTATGATTGTGATTGGGAGTTTCCCAATAAGAATTTTAAAATTCTCACCCCTATGGTTTGTGCTTCAGTGTCGCCTAGGTTAAGCTAGAGGACGATGATGCTGACGCAAAGGAATATGGGACCGCAATAGTATAGTAGTTCCTGTTTTATTGTTGTACTTAGTGGGATGGAAAATGTATGTAAATATATTTGAGGACAAACATGTAGTAAAGCTGAGAGCTTCCTTTTGTAGTTTAGCTTATTTCAACGAATATGGTGTTTACTTGTAATATGTTTTAATAGACTTATGCTTAGTTATTTCGCACGTGAATCGAGCTTGCTATAGATAATTAAGAAAGGTCCGCTAATTAACAAGTAACAACTTTCGAGTATGATAACATGACTTAAGAATGGGGTTGTACCTGGGGGATGTTACACAAATCGTCCCTGCATACTTAATTGCTGTTTAAATTCTCATCATTACCGTTGAAAATAGGTCTTTTATCATAGATTTGATTTGTTTACCTTTGAAAGACATAGGAGTAATTCTTGGCATGGATTGGCTCTACGCTAACCATGTATTGTTAGATTGTTATGCTAAAACCGTTATCTTTTGTCTTCCCCTTAGCAAAACTAGTCAAACCTTGAAACTCTATGTGAATTCCGTAGATGTCTTCTGGTGGGGAGAAAACTAAGGGATATGTCCTTTTAGCCGCTAGTGAGGTAGACTTTGAGCATAACATAGATGACATCCAGGAGTGAAAGAGTATCGAAGTATTTCCGACGATACTAAGTTCCCTCCAAGAGAGAAGTGGAGTTTCATTGAGTTAGTTCCTGAACGGGACCTATCTCAATATCCGTATAGAAGGTCGCCCTTGGAGCTAATCGAGTTGAAACCCAATTGGAGGAGCTGTTAGAGAAAAGTTTTATAAGACCTAGTGCTTCACGTGGAGCCCCGATCTTATTTGTTAAGAAAAAAGATGGGAGCATGAGGTTGTGTATAGATTATAGGCAGTTGAATAAAGTGAAGGTGAAAACAAGTATCCCTTTGCCTAGGATTGATGATCTCATGGACCAATTAAAAGGAGCGGTGGTATTCTCCAAGATTGATTTAAGGTCGGATATCACTAGATTTAGTGAGAGATGAGGATATACCTAAAACCGCCTTTAAAACACGGTACGGACACTTTGAGTTCGCCGTGATGTCTTTTGGATTGACGACGCCTTGTATTTATGGATTATATGAATAGGATCTTTAGACCCTATTTAGATAAGTTCGTGGTCGTTTTCATAGATGATATACTCATCTATTCGAAGACCCACGAGGAGCATGAACGTCATTTAAGGATGGTTTTAGAGGTTTTGAAGGAGAAGAAGTTATATGCGAAGCTTTCTAAGTGTGAATTTTGGTTGGAGGAAGTGAAGTTTTTGGGACATGTAGTATTGAAAGGAGGTATAGCGTGACAGGTAGATAGAAGCTGATGAATTGGGATAGACTAACCACCGTAACGGAAATAAAGCTTTTTGGGTCATGCCTATTACGTTTATAAAAGGATTTTCCCAGATCACCTTTCCTAACCAAGCTCACTAGGAAGAACACCGTTTTCATGAATCCGAGCATGAGAAAAGCTTTCAAGAGCTAAAAAGGAAGTTGACCTCGACCAGTTTTGGTTTTACCCGACGCAACATGTCTTTTGAGGTGTATTGTGATACATTGGGTAAGGGGATAGGCTGTGTGTTGATGCAAAATAGGCAAGTGGTAGCCTATGCGTCTAGACAACTCAAGTATCATAAAGGTACTGTAACGCCCAATTTTTACTGTAATTTTTACTATCATTAGGATTCCAGAATCAAGGTAAATATTATATAAAATTTGAGACCAAACAATCCTTAATAAAGGAATATAACGTTAGAAGAGAAGTTAGGAGCAATTCGTGCAAGTATTGCAAACCCCAAATTTCTGTACGTGTAAAATGACCAAAATGCCCTTAGGTTATTTCGAAAATGAGGATCGTGGGCCCCACCCATCCTCAAGGGGATGTTTTGATGTTAATAAGGGATTGTTTGTGTTATGAATGTTAATAGAAGGAGAAGATATCAATTTTGAGTTTCAACGCGCGAATGACCAAAACGCCCATGCGCTGTTTTAACCCCGATTGCGTGGGGCGCCCGGGACGGCAGGGAGTGATCGCGGTGCGAGAGGGCACGGACAAGGAGCGGCTCTGCCTCCAAGCGGGGTACATAATGAACTGACACACACCCGAATGTAGGGATCCTGAGTTGGATAGGTAGGGACTATCAGTTAAGGAAGGCTTATATGAATTGATTGGTACTACCTATGCCACAAAGATGCATCTTTCTTTCGTAGCCCATCACGAAGAACTACACAGTGAGCGTGCTTGACTTGGGTTTGGATGGGTGACCTCTTGGAAGTTTTCCTAGGAAGCGTGCAGTGAGGACAAAGCATGAAAAGACCCGTGTTGGTTTGTGGGGACAGTCGGCAATCCATAAGTAGAGGGATGTTACAAATGGTATCAAGAGCCTCCTCCCAGGACGGTGTGGTTCGGGACGAACCAAGCGGAAGTGGTGGGCATGTAACGCCGGGACGAGGCAGGAGTTATCGCGCAGGCACGGACAAGGAGCGGCTCCTGCCTCCAGCGGAGGGGTACATGAATGAACTGATTACACACCCGAATGAGAGGGATTTTAGTCTGTATAGGTATGGACTATACGTTAAGGAAGGCTTATATGAATTGATTGGTACTACCTATGCCACAAAGATGCATCTTTCTTTCGGTAGCCCATCACGAAGAACTCCAAGTTACGTGCTTGACTTGGGGTAATTTTGGGATGGGTGACCTCTGGAAGTTTTTGTTAGGAAGTGTGTTGATGTGAAGATGAGAAAAGAATCTTAAGTTTGTGGGAACGCAATCCAAAAGCAGGGATGTTACACCGACGAGCCGAACCTCACTAAAATGTGTTAAAAGGTGTTTTTAAGCCATGATTAACCATTGGTTAAGCTCGGTGGTCTCGGGCAATTTTTAAGTAAAATGACCGTTTTGCCCCCTCTTGTGAGTTTTGCAAATTTTGAGATTTTTGATTTGTCTAACGAAACCTAAGCAATATTAGGCTCAAATTAAAGCTTATTAAATTCTAATTACTAATCTAGAGTCAAAATTATTTATTTAGATTGATTAGAACCTAAAATTGCTTAAAACACCCAAATTGCTTAGTAATTCACTTAAACCCTTAACCGTAAATTCTCTAAATTGCATGAATACCTTGCCTACACCTAAAAAATACATGGAACACACAAAATCCTCTTCCACAAGGCTGTAATGCACGAAATTATTGAGTAATAAGTCAGAAAATTATTACACAAAAATCCAAAGAATGAAAACAAAGAATCATGAAAACATGGAAACATGATTCCATGTTTTAAGCCACCAAACAAAATGATTTTTCTTCCTTATTTTTTTCTCTAATTTTTGGTCAGATTTCTTTCCTTCCTTTGTCCATTTATGAGCTGCAAAATCTCTATAAATAGGCATGCTTGAAGATAGTTTAGATGCTTAGTTCATAACTTACACAAATTCTAGTTTTAGGAGCACCAAAAGCTCTCATTTCCTCCTCCTCTTGGCTGAATTCTTTCTTCAAGTTTTCAAGAATATTTTCTTTCATTTCACTCAAGGAAACCAAGTTCTCTTCCTTTCCTTCAAATCAGATTAGGTAGGGAGTTGTTTTTAAGTTTATTTCTATGCTTTGCTAAGTGTTGTTCTTGGTTCAAAATGATGATTTCATGGATTTTCTCTAGTTTTTCCATTTGGTTTTCTTCTTCCTTTTTCTTTGAACAATTCAGCCATATGGCCTAGGTGGGACTAAGATGATGGCTTGATGATGAGGACCTTGAGGGTGGGTTGTGAATCCATCACAAGTTAGGCCTCTAAAGCTTGAAAGTTCCACTTGATGCAAAACTTTAAAGAATAATATTTTTATGATGTTTTTATGATCTTGAGTTTAGAACTTGAAAGATGTATTTTTCACTTTGTCTTGCTAAGATATATTGGGTTGAATTTATATTTCTCTAAAGTCTTGGAGGAGCTCTAGTAAAGAAATAAAATGAACTTGCATCCATGTTTAAGTTTATGCCTTGCATAACCATGTTTACTTTCTATGTCATCACTAAATTCTCAAGAATGAATAAATGAACTTGCATATTCATGTTTAAATTTCCAAGCTTGCATTTCATGTTTAAATTTCAAGTTGTCACTTAATCTCTAAAGATAATAAAGAAGTTGCATCTCATGTTTATTTTATGCTCTCACTTTATTTTATAATGGCTAAAAGAGTCAATGCATGGCATGTTTATTTTATGTCATCACCTAAAAATCCTAGAGCTCAAAGACTTGCTTATGAATCATAAGCAAAGAAATGAGATAATTGGAGTTAAAGAATTTATTCTTTAAGAAGTCTTGAGAATTGGAGCTTAAAAAATGTAATTCTCATCTCCTCACCGGTCCTGCGGACTACCGCCGCTCCTTGCTTAAGATTCTCTCCTCCACCGGTCCCTGCGGATTACGCGCTCCAGTTTCTTGCATCATGTTTATATTACAAGTTCTTGCATCATGTTTAATTTTCAAGTTATCACCTTAAATCTTAAAGATAAAGAAATGGAATTGCATATCATGTTTATAATTCCAAGCTATCACCTTATAAAGATAAGATTAAAATAAGGTTGCATAGCATGGTAATAATTCAAAGATGTCACCTAAATCTCTAAAGCTCAAGACTTGCTCCTTTTATCTTAAGTGAAAGATTTAATTATGAACATTCTTTCAAGTTATAAATCGGTCCCATGGTTAATTTAGGCCTAAAGTCCTATGACTTCTTTCAAGTTTAACAAAAGGAATTAGTTCTAAAAGAGTTTTAAAACTTTGTAAGAATTTTATGGGAAGCTAGTAATTTATGTGTACTTAAAATGTGATTTGATGCTTATTAAGAATTTGGTGTCATTGATTGATTCCCTGGTTTGTATGTTATAGTTGTTGTTGCAAACAATGAAAACTTATGCATGAAATAAAGACATATTCTGTTACCTGGAAGAAAGTGTATTACTTGTAAGAGTGCAATTTGGAAAGATTCTGGCTAAGGAAAGATTTGGTATTTAAGCGTGTCCATTGTGACCCACCTCTCTTTCCTGGAATCTAGATGCATGATTACAGTTGGTATATATTATTTCGGCATAAGACTATAAATGAGAAAATGTTATGATGATTATGAATGAAGAATTGTATTATGATATAACATGCAAAGACTTAAAGGTGACTCAAAATATATGAGAAAATGATCCTTTGGACCCGTCAAACTATAGGCGGTGAAAAGGTGATTCTTGCCCCTAGTCTGTTCTCTCAAAAGGGTAGAGACGGAATTTTTACTTATCAAAAGGGATAAGTATGTGCTGGTGACGACTAGCAAGGTATGAGCTCATAACCTAGATTACTCCCAAAAGGGTGGAGTATAGGGTGGCCCAGGAAAATGATGATGAAAGTAACTTTAAGTCACCTAAGAAACTAAGTAAATGCATTATGTGAATATGATGTTCTGCTATGCATAGTATTTATGAGATGATGATGAGAAATATGATATTCTGCTATGCATAGTATTATGAAATGATGATGAGGAATATGATGTGATTTTATGCATAACTATGTTATTATATATGAAAGGAAAAGTTCATTATAAACATGACATGCTAAGTTTATGATGCATTATAAGACGCATGATTAAACCGACGAACCTCGGAAGTATATTTTCGAACTTAATAAATCAATCTTAGCATGCTCACTATTTCATAATAACCCGAGGTTCCTGGGGACGATGATGATGACACAATGCATCATGAGGTGAGTACCCTACTGAGATTCTTTTTATAAGTTTCTCACTCCCTCTATTTTTCTTTCCATCTCGTCTTCAGAAATAGAAGGAAGCGTTCGTGAATCACATTGAGGCTTCACCGTAGCTGAACTTGAATCCTGAGTTTCACTCGTATATTTCAGATATCTATCCCTATCCCTGAGTGTTATTACTAGGTGCCATTAATGGATGTCCTTCCATCCATATATTATTTATGTTTTATTAGATTGCCTACACTTAGTCTTATTCTGTTGGTAGGCAAAATATCTATATGATATGTAATTATGGATGCTGGATGATGGAGCCAATATATTATGATGTGATGTTTGTAAATTCCTATGTGTCTTTTAAATTTTGCTAAATCATTCACGTTAAGCGCGGCTCACGTTTTCAATTATGTTTAAAAAAAATGGCTCGTAATTTCACTAAGTATTTTCAAAGCATGATTAAGGAACTGAAGCAAAGAGTAAAGTCTAGTAATTAATCAATACCTAGGTGTATTGGGTTAATTATTAGGGTGTTACATTTTGGTATCAGAGGTTTCTTTTATCTAGCTTAGGATTGGACGACTATGCTTCTAAAGCATAATACGTTAGTAATGTCATGTGTAGATGTTTATCATTAGGATGAGCTTGAGGATTAGAAATACATGACTACTGGATGTTGAAAGTGCCATGGTAACTTGCTCACTTTGCATGGAATATTGGGCTTGATCACCTCAGTGTTGCCGTTTTGTGTGTATAGGGACCAATGGCACGACGACAACAGACTAGGAGCGCGGCACAGAATAACCAAGATAATGAGACCGCTGAAGCACTTCGCGACGTAGCAAGGACCATGAGAATGATGATGGAACGGATGGATCAGAATCGTCAAGCTAATATAAATCAAGGACATGAAATTCCCGAACATGCTCGTTTCGGGAATTTCTAAGGCGAATCCACCCGTTTTCAAGGGGACCCTGAATCCTAATGTAGCAGATGAATGGATTCGGAATATTGAGAAGGTCTTTGCTGTAGTTCCATGTTCCGAGGAGTAGAAGGTCACTTTTGCCACCCACATGCTTGAGGGTGATGCCCTTTGGTGGACTGGTGTTCGAAGACTCCTGGAGGCAACCGAAGTGGACATTGATTGGGAATTATTCAAGGTCCATTTTTACGAGAAGTACTTTCCGAGTCGGTTAGAAATGCTAAGGACATTGAATTCATGCAACTTGTCCAGGGGAATATGAATGTGGCTCAGGATACTGCCAGATTTGAGGAACTCATTAAGTTCTCAAGGATGTACCAAGGTAACCCTGATGAGTATTGGAAATGCATTAAATACGAGTCAGGGTTAAAGGAGAACTTAATGTGGCAGTTGCGCACTTGGAAATTAGGGATTTCTCTACCTTAGTCAACAAATGCCGCATCATTGAAGAAGGGCAGAGAAGCTGGGTACTTCAAAGTCTGAGAATATCATCAAAAAGCTGACACCTCAAGGTCAACAGTTCAAGAGGCAAAATCGACCTCCATTTCCACATCAATCAAGATCACAAGTGCCACAAAGGAACTTTCATCAAGGAAGACCGAACAACAACAACAACCGCTATAATAATCCCAACAATCGCAACAACAACAATAATAACAATAAAGGGAAAGCACCACAAAGAGGTCCAGCAGCACCTCCACGACCCGTGCCATCCATGGAATGTCCCAAGTGCGGCAAGAATCATGGGAGCATGCCATGTCGAGCCGGAACAAACGTGTGCTACCGGTGTGGAAACCAGGTCATTACTCCCGAGAATGCACAGAAAGGAACCCGCCAACCCCCAATCCCAAGCCAGGAATACCAAGGAAGGGTATTCACCGTTAATGTGAAGAAACGACAAAGTCACGAAATCTCGTGGAAGGTAAGTGTAATATGTATGGTAGAAACTTAATTGTACTGGATGATTCTGCGCTTCCCATTCTTTTATCTCCCACTCGTGTGTTAAAACCCTTAACTTGCATATAACTGAGCTTCCTTTTGACCTTATTGTTTCTACCCTACGGAAAACCCGTTAGGACTTGTAAATGTTGTTTAGATTGCCATTTTGTTATTGAGAATAGATCATTTGTTTTAGATCTCATTTGCTTACCCATGCAAGGTTTAGATGTGATTCTTGGCATGGATTGGCTTGAAGCCAACCGTGTACGTTAAACCTATGAGAAAACCATTACTTTTCTTCCTGTTCCCATTAGACCTAAGAAACCCATAAGTCTTTACATAACGCTGGAGAAATGGACTGGTAAGGGTGAGAGTAAAGGTTATATTTTCTTAGCGCTAGTGATGTAGACTTTGAGCAAAGTATCGATGAGATACCGATAGTAAGAAATTATCCCGAAGTATTTCCAGATGAGATACCAGAGTTTCCCCCAAGAGAGAGATAGAGTTTTCCATAGAATTGCTTCTGTGCAGGTCCCATATCCATAGCCCCATACAGGATGTCCCCATTAGAGTTGACCGAGTTGAAAGCTCAATTGGAGGATTTATTGGAGAAAAAGTTTGTTAGGCCTAGTGCGTCACCTTGGGGAGCCCCTGTGTTGTTTGTGAAGAAAAAGGATGGGAGTATGAGGATGTGTGTTGACTATAGGCAATTGAATAAAGTGACAGTGAAGAACAAATACCCTTTGCCTAGGATAGATGACTTGATGGACCAGCTTAAAGGGCAACAGTGTTTTCTAAGATTGATTTGAGGTCAGGTTACCACCAGAATTAGGGTGAGAGATGAAGATATACCAAAAACGGCCTTTCGTCCGATACGGCCATTTTGAGTTTGGAGGAATGTCCTTTGGATTAACCAATGCTCCGGCAATTTTTATGGATTACATGAATAGGATCTTTAGACCCTATTTAGATCAGTTTGTGGTTGTCTTTATAGATGACATTCTCATCTACTCTAAGACCCACGAGGAGCATGAACGCCACCTAACTATAGTACTGGAAATCCTAAGGAAAAGAAACTATATGCCAAGCTTTCTAAGTGTGAATTCTGGTTGGATGAGGTGAAATTTTTAGGGCATGTAGTATCTAAGAAAGGAATTGCTGTAGATCCTAGTAAGGTGGAAACGGTTGTAAACTGGGAAAGACCAACCACGGAATGAAGTAAGGAGCTTCTTAGGTTTAGCTGGTTATTACCGTCGGTTTATCAAGGGATTTTCCCAGATTTCCCTTCCTCTGACTAAGCTAACTAGGAAAAACACCTCTTTTTCATGGACCCCGAGTGTGAAAAGAGCTTTCAAGAGCTGAAACACAAGCTAACCTCAACCCCGTTTTAGTGTTACCCGACCCCAATGTGCCTTTCGAAGTGTACTGTGATGCTTCGAGGAAGGGTTTGGGTTGTGTATGCAGGATAGGCAAGTGGTGGCCTATGCATCGAGGCAACTCAAGCCACATGAGGCAAATTACCCCACCCATGACCTTGAGTTAGCCGCGTCGTGTTTGCTCTAAAGATTTGGAGACACCATTTATACGGAGTGAGGTTTGAGGTGTTTTCTGATCACAAGAGTTTGAAATATCTCTTTGATCAAAAAGAGCTAAACATGAGGCAAAGAAGGTGGATGGAGTTTTTAAAAGATTATGATTTCGGGTTAAACTATCATCCAGGTAAAGCTAATGTTGTAGCTGATGCCCTAAGTAGGAAATCCTTACAAGTGTCCCGTTTGATGGTGAAAGAGATTGAGTTAATTGAGCAATTTAGAGACCTCAACCTAGGAATGACCTTGACCACTAAGGGCATAAGAGCTTGTCACCTTAGTGTGACAAGTGAATTCAAGGAAAGAATTGCTCAAGCCCAAAGGAAAGATAAGAATTTCAAGAGACCTTAGAGGAGGAAGAGCTGAGAAGTTGAAAGGTTTTACCCAAGGGAATGATAGTTTATGGAGGTTTGAAGGTCGTATATGTGTACCTGCTAGTGGTGACCTCCGAAGGATATTTTGGAGGAAGCCCATAAGAGTCATTTCACCCTCCATCCTGTGCCACCAAGATGTATCAAGATTTGAGGAAGATGTTCTGTGGCCTGGATTGAAAAAGGATGTGTGCACATGGGTGAATAAATGCTTGGTATGTCAAAAGGTGAAGATTGAGCACCAAAGACCCTCTGGAATGTTGCAACCCCTATCAATCCCCGAGTGGAAGTGGGATAGTATCTCCATGGATTTTGTAACTGGACTACGAGGACCCAAGCGAATCATGACGCCATTTGGGTAATAGTGGATCGGTTGACTAAGTCAGCCCACTTTTTACCTATTAAGGTGACTTATTCCTTGGATAGGTTAGCACAGTTATATATTCAGGAGATAGTAAGGTTACACGGAGACGTCGACGATAATCTCTGATCGAGATCCGCGATTCACGTCACGTTTTGGGGAGCCTTTCAGAAGGCGTTTGGTTCAAGCTGTTTGAGCACGGCTTATCACCCCCAAACGGACGGTCAATCTGAAAGAACTATCCAAACTTTGGAGGACATGTTGAGGGCATGTGTTTTAGATCAAAGAGAGTTGGGATAAGTACCTTATTATTGAATTTGCATATAACAACAGTTATCATGCAAGTATCGGTATGGCACCATACGAGGCCCTCTATGGACGGAAGTGTCAATCACCTCTATGTTGGTATGAGCCCGAGAGCAAAGTCTACTTGGACCGGATATTGTGAGGGAAACGACGGAACAAATCAAGAAGATTAGGGATAAGATTCTCACGCTAAAGTCGACAGAAAAACTATGCGGACAAGCGGCGAAAACCGCTAGATTTTCAAGAAGGGGACCATGTGTTCCTAAGAATCACCCCCACCACATGCATAGGCCGAGCAATGAAAGTAAAGAAATTGAGCCCCAGATTTCTTGGTCCATTTGAAATCCTTAGCAAAATAGGATCTGGAGCCTACCGTATAGCCCTACCCCGAGTCTGTCCAACCTTCATGATGTTTTCCATGTCTCCCAGTTAAGGAAATATCATTCTGACCCAAGTCATGTACTAGAGCCAGAACATGTACAATTAAGAGATGACCTAACGTTTAACTTACCACCCACGAGAATCGTTGACCGAGGAGTTAAGCAGTTAAGGAACAAGGTTGTACCCCTAGTCAAAGTAGCATGGGGACAAGATGAAACCGAAGAAGTTACATGGGAGCTGGAATCAGACATGCAAGCACAGGATCCAGAGCTATTCTCAGGTAACGAATTTCGAGGGCGAAATTCTTTTTAAGGAGGGGAGTAATGTAACGCCCAATTTTTACTGTAATTTTTACTATCATTAGGAATTACCGAATTACCGTAGGTAAATATTATATAAAATTTGAGACCAAACAATCCTTAATAAAGGAATATAACGTTAGAAGAGAAGTTAGGAGCAATTCGTGCAAGTATTGCAAACCCCAATTTTCTGTACGTGTAAAATGACCAAAATGCCCCTGAGGTTATTTTACTCAGAAAATGAGGATCGTGGGCCCCACCCATCCTCAAGGGGATGTTTTGATGTTAATAAGGGATTGTTTGTGTTATGTGTGTTAATAGAGGAGAAGAATCCTAATTTTGAGCTTCGACGCGAAATGACCAAAACGCCCTTGCCCGTTTTAACTCCGATTGCGTGCCGACTGAGCCCGAACCTCACTAAAATGTGTTAAAAGGTGTTTTTAAGCCATGATTAACCATTGGTTAAGCTCGGGTGGTCTCGGGCAATTTTTAAGTAAAATGACCGTTTTGCCCCGTCTTTGTAGTTTTACAAATTTTGAGATTTTTGATTTGTCTAACGAAACCTAAGCAATATTAGGCTCAAATTAAAGCTTATTAAATTCTAATTATTAATCTAGAGTCAAAATTATTTATTTAGATTGATTAGAACCTAAAATTGCTTAAAACACCCAAATTGCTTAGTAATTCACTTAAACCCTTAACCGTAAATTCTCTAAATTGCATGAATACCTTGCCTACACCTAAAAAATACATGGAACACACAAAATCCTCTTCCACAAGGCTGTAATGCACGAAATTATTGAGTAATAAGTCAGAAAATTATTACACAAAAATCCAAAGAATGAAAACAAAGAATCATGAAAACATGGAAACATGATTCCATGTTTTAAGCCACCAAACAAAATGATTTTTCTTCCTTATTTTTTTTCTCTAATTTTTGGTCAGATTTCTTTCCTTCCTTTGTCCATTTATGAGCTGCAAAATCTCTATAAATAGGCATGCTTGAAGATAGTTTAGATGCTTAGTTCATAACTTACACAAATTCTAGTTTTAGGAGCACCAAAAGCTCTCATTTCCTCCTCCTCTTGGCTGAATTCTTTCTTCAAGTTTTCAAGAATATTTTCTTTCATTTCACTCAAGGAAACCAAGTTCTCTTCCTTTCCTTCAAATCAGATTAGGTAGGGAGTTGTTTTTAAGTTTATTTCTATGCTTTGCTAAGTGTTGTTCTTGGTTCAAAATGATGATTTCATGGATTTTCTCTAGTTTTTCCATTTGGTTTTCTTCTTCCTTTTCTTTGAACAATTCAGCCATATGGCCTAGGTGGGACTAAGATGATGGCTTGATGATGAGGACCTTGAGGGTGGGTTGTGAATCCATCACAAGTTAGGCCTCTAAAGCTTGAAAGTTCCACTTGATGCAAAACTTTAAAGAATAATATTTTTATGATGTTTTTATGATCTTGAGTTTAGAACTTGAAAGATGTATTTTTCACTTTGTCTTGCTAAGATATATTGGGTTGAATTTATATTTCTCTAAAGTCTTGGAGGAGCTCTAGTAAAGAAATAAAATGAACTTGCATCCATGTTTAAGTTTATGCCTTGCATAACCATGTTTACTTTCTATGTCATCACTAAATTCTCAAGAATGAATAAATGAACTTGCATATTCATGTTTAAATTTCCAAGCTTGCATTTCATGTTTAAATTTCAAGTTGTCACTTAATCTCTAAAGATAATAAAGAAGTTGCATCTCATGTTTATTTTATGCTCTCACTTTATTTTATAATGGCTAAAAGAATCAATGCATGGCATGTTTATTTTATGTCATCACCTAAAAATCCTAGAGCTCAAAGACTTGCTTATGAATCATAAGCAAAGAAATGAGATAATTGGAGTTAAAGAATTTATTCTTTAAGAAGTCTTGAGAATTGGAGCTTAAAAAATGTAATTCTCATCTCCCTCACCGGTCCGTGCGGACTACCGCCGCTCCGGTTGCTTAAGATTCTCTTCTCCCTCACTGGTCCCTGCGGATTACCGCCTTCAGCTTCTTGCATCATGTTTATATTACAAGTTCTTGCATCATGTTTAATTTTCAAGTTATCACCTTAAATCTTAAAGATAAAGAAATGGAATTGCATATCATGTTTATAATTCCAAGCTATCACCTTATAAAGATAAGATTAAAATAAGGTTGCATAGCATGGTAATAATTCAAAGATGTCACCTAAATCTCTAAAGCTCAAGACTTGCTCCTTTTATCTTAAGTGAAAGATTTAATTATGAACATTCTTTCAAGTTATAAATCGGTCCCATGGTTAATTTAGGCCTAAAGTCCTATGACTTCTTTCAAGTTTAACAAAAGGAATTAGTTCTAAAAGAGTTTTAAAACTTTGTAAGAATTTTATGGGAAGCTAGTAATTTATGTGTACTTAAAATGTGATTTGATGCTTATTAAGAATTTGGTGTCATTGATTGATTCCCTGGTTTGTATGTTATAGTTGTTGTTGCAAACAATGAAAACTTATGCATGAAATAAAGACATATTCTGTTACCTGGAAGAAAGTGTATTACTTGTAAGAGTGCAATTTGGAAAGATTCTGCTAAGGAAAGATTTGGTATTTAAGCGTGTCCATTGTGACCCACCTCTCTTTCCTGGAATCTCCAGATGCATGATTACAGTTGGTATATATTATTTCGGCATAAGACTATAAATGAGAAAATGTTATGATGATTATGAATGAAGAATTGTATTATGATATAACATGCAAAGACTTAAAGGTGACTCAAAATATATGAGAAAATGATCCTTTGGACCCATCAAACTATAGGCGGTGAAAAGGTGATTCTTGCCCCTAGTCGTTCTCTCAAAAGGGTAGACGGAATTTTTACTTATCAAAAGGGATAAGTATGTGCTGGTGACGACTAGCAAGGTATGAGCTCATAACCTAGATTACTCCCAAAAGGGTGGAGTATAGGGTGGCCCAGGAAAATGATGATGAAAGTAACTTTAAGTCACCTAAGAAACTAAGTAAATGCATTATGTGAATATGATGTTCTGCTATGCATAGTATTTATGAGATGATGATGAGAAATATGATATTCTGCTATGCATAGTATTATGAAATGATGATGAGGAATATGATGTGATTTTATGCATAACTATGTTATTATATATGAAAGGAAAAGTTCATTATAAACATGACATGCTAAGTTTATGATGCATTATAAGACGCATGATTAAAACCGACGAACCTCGGTAAAGTATATTTTCGAACTTAATAAATCAATCTTAGCATGCTCACTATTTCATAATAACCCGAGGTTCCTGGGGACGATGATGATGACACAATGCATCATGAGGTGAGTACCCTACTGAGATTCTTTTTATAAGTTTCTCACTCCCTCTATTTTTCTTTCCATCTCGTCTTCAGAAATAGAAGGAAGCGTTCGTGAATCACATTGAGGCTCACCGGGTAGTTGAACTTGAATCCTTAGTTTCACTCGTATATTTCAGATATCTATCCCTATCCCTGGAGTGTTATTACTAGGTGCCATTAATGGATGTCCTTCCATCCATATATTATTTATGTTTTATTAGATTGCCTACACTTAGTCTTATTCTGTTGGTAGGCAAAATATCTATATGATATGTAATTATGGATGCTGGATGATGGAGCCAATATATTATGATGTGATGTTTGTAAATTCCTATGTGTCTTTTAAATTTTGCTAAATCATTCACGTTAAGCGCGGCTCACGTTTTCAATTATGTTTAAAAAAAAAATGGCTCGTAATTTCACTAAGTATTTTCAAAGCATGATTAAGGAACTGAAGCAAAGAGTAAAGTCTAGTAATTAATCAGACCTAGGTGTATTGGGTTAATTATTAGGGTGTTACATGAACTACCCACCCATGACCTAGAGTTGGCCGTCATAGTGTTTGCCTTGAAGATTTTGAGGCACCACTTGTACGGCATGCGGTTCGAAGTTTTCTCCGATCATAAGAGTCTTAAGCATCTCTTTGATCAAAAGGAGTTAAATATGAGGCAAAGAAGGTGGATGGAATTTCTAAAGAACTATGATTTCGGCTTAAATTACCACCCAGCAAGGCTAATGTAGTCACCGATGCCTTGAATCGAAAATCATTGCACCTATCTCATATGATGGTTAAAGAAGTTGAGTTGATAGAGAAGTTTAGGGATTTGGATTTAGGGATGTCTATGTCAGAAAGGAGTATGAAGATGTGTCACCTTACCGTGACTAGTGGGTTTAACAGAGGGTCATCATGGCACAAGGGGAGAATGAGGAGTTTAGAGAGACCCTCGAGGCGGTTGGCAGGCAAACTAAAGGGTTTTGAGCAGGACCCGATAGTTTGTGGAGGTTTGAGGGACAACTGTCCTGTAGATGGCGACCTCGAGAGAGCATCTTGGAGGAGGCCCATAAAAGCCACTTCACCATTCATCCTAGTGCTACCAAGATGTATCAGGATTTGAAGAAGATGTTCTGGTGGCTAGGATTGAAAAGGACGTAGTTGCTTGGGTTAGTAAGTGCTTGGTCTGTCAAAAAGTGAAGATTGAGCACCAAAAGCCTTCAGGAATGTTACAACCCTTGCCTATCCCAAGTGGAAGTGGAATGGCATTTTTATGGATTTTGTTACCGGCCTACCTAGGACCCAAGCCCATGATGCTATTTGGGTGATAGTGGACAGATTAACCAAGTTGGCCCATTTCCTACCCATCAAGATAACCTTTTTCCTAGATAAGTTAGCCCAGCTGTACATACAGGAGATAGTAAGGTTGCATGGAATTCCATCGACGATAATCTCAGAGAGACCGCGGTTACGTCGCGTTTTGGGAAGCCTTTCAAAGGGCGTTTGGTTCAAAGCTGTGTCTAAGCACGGCTTACCACCCTCAAACAAATGGACAATCGGAAAGAACTATCCAAACTTTGGAAGATATGAGGGCGTATGTTTTTGATAGAAAAGGGAGTTGGGATAAGTACCTCCACTTATTGAGTTCGCGTATAACAGTTATCATGCGAGCATCGGTATGGCACCGTACGAAGCCTTGTACGGAAGGAAGTTCCAGTCGCCTTTGTGTTGGCATGATCCTGGAGAACAAAGCGTGTTGGGACTTGAAGTAGTGAGGGAAACCACAGAACAAATAAGAAAGATTAAAGATAGAATCTTGACGCTCAAAGCCGACAAAAGAGCTATGCGGACAAACGGCGAAAGCCATTGGAGTTCCAAGAAGGCGAACATGTTTTCTTAAGGATTACCCCCACTCAGGTAGGTAGAGCCATGCGAGTCAAAAAGTTGAGTCCCAATTTCTCGAACCTTTTGAAATTCTTCAGAAAGTCGGGAGGAGCTTACAAAATAGCCCTACCTCCTAACCCTGTCTAATCTTCATGACGTCTTTCACATCTCCCAATTGAGAAAATACCAATCCGATCCTAGCCATGTGTTAGAACCAGAGCATGTGCAGTTAAGGGAGGACCTAACTTTCAATCTACCACCAACGAGGATCGTGGACCATGGTGTCAAGCAGTTGAGGAACAAGTCTTCCTTTGGTGAGTGCGTGGGGCGCGACAAGAGAAGAATTCACGTGAGTTGGAAGAGATGTAGATGAAGTATCCCGAACTTTTCTAAGGTAACGAATTTTGAGGGCAAAATTCTTTTTAAGGAAGGGAATAATGTAACGCCCTTTTTTGCGAGTGCAAATGACCAAAATGCCCTGAGGTCATTTTACCCTAATTCGAGGATGCCGACCCGATCCTCAAATGGGTCAACTCAATGTTTGAAGGGGATTATATCTATTATGTTTGATATCCGAGGTGAAAATCTCATTTTCTAAACTTTCAGCTCAAAATGACCAAAATACCCTATAGCGTTTTACACTGGTAAAGGTGTCGTTTGAGCCCAGAACTTTTCTAGAAAGTTTGGAATGATGTTTATGAGTGCTTTTTGATGCTTAGTCGGGCCCGGAAATCAGAGCAGTTTTAGTGCAAAATTACCATTTTGCCCCTAGAACAGTGTACAGTGAGCCTAATGACGTAATTAAGCAAACCTAAGCAATATTAGGCTCTAATCGAAGATTAATTTATTTTGATAATTAATCTAGAGTCAAAATAATTTATTAAGGTTAATTAAAACCTAAGATTGCTTGGTTAAACTCTAATGACATCATTGATTCAAGATTTCTAGTCATGGAATCTTGAATAGTGTTTCTCTCTCCAATTCCTTAAATTAAGGAATTGTGCCCATACTCTCATTTGACTAAAAGAATAGTTTTAATTTGTTAATCTAACAAGATCACTTTCCTAATCAAGTCTTGACAACCTTAATTAGCCATTACCTCACCTAAACACTTTCTTACAAACTCCTAACTAAAACCTTAATCAAAGAAACACCTAAACACATCACTAAACCACAATTACATGAACAAATTATTCTCCCCTTGGCTGCACAAGAAGTGGCTGAACACTCCTCCCCTCAATTCCATCACATGTTGATTTTTCTTCACTCCAAAGGCAATGCTTTGGACCATACTTGAAGCCATATCTCACCATGCTTTGCCCATGCCTAAGGCCATGCCAATCAAGAGATATTTCTTCTCTCCCTTACCTTCAAGGCCGTCGGCCTTCCTTCCCTTGTGCAGCCTCCATGTTGCAAATTTCTATAAATGTCAAGCCTTGAAGAACCTTGTTACACTTTAGATCATTTGCTAAGTTTGGCTTTCTTGCACTTTCTCTCAAATTTCTCTTCATCTTGCTTCTTTTTCCTCCCTCAAAGAAACCTTGCCACCACCACAAATAACCTTAAACCACCACTCCCTCACCTCAAACCACCTCTTAAACACTTAACATTTCCATTCCCAAGCTTACTTACTCAAGGAAAAATCATCTTCCTTGAGCTTCCTCTTTGGCCGAACACACATCCTCCTTCAAGAGAAGATTTTGTCTTTTCATTTCTTCAAGGATCAAGCTTTCTTTCATCCTTTCAAAGACTTCTTTAGGTAGGGGTTTTATTTCAAAGTTTTCCTTACTTCCTTTGAGAAAAGTTCTAGTTTCCTCTTGGTTTTCAAAGCTTTTCTTTTTCCTTTCTTCTTTTTGGCTTAAGGGCCTTTGGTTGAGAAAAACTTTGGCTTGATGATGAGGTTTCAAGATAATAGCTTGTTGTTGTCATGTGAGAAGTCCTCTAAAGCTTGAAAAACTTGGTCTTGGACCATACATGCTCTTGGTTTCTTTCCTTTTTCTTGCTTATGTTTTCGGTTTTTCCTTTCTTTTCCTCCTCAAAGTTTTCGGTTTCTTTTCCTTTCCTTTTAATGGTTTCAGTTTCCTCCTCCTTTATTTGAACAAAGTTTGTTAAAAATGTTAAGTAGATCACAAAAGTTTTGTTAAGAAAATTAATCCTATGTTTTCAAAGAGCTCTAAGCTTACCCTTGCCAACCTTAAAGTTGGTCGACCATTCTAAGAGTTTTACTCTAGATTGAAGCCCATGAGCAATAAAATAAAGAATATGACTTAGTTCTTGTATGTTTGTTTAGACAAAGTGTTGAGTTTTGTGTCCATTTTCTTGAGCTTGATAATGAAGTTCAAAACCAAAGGCTTCTTTGAAGCCTTAGTGCTAAGAACTCTAAAGCTCACTTTATTTTTTTAAGATACATATTGGGTTAAGGTTGTGATGTTCCTTTAAAATCTTGTAAGAGTTCTAGTTAAGATAAAATGAAATTGCACTCATGTTTATGTTTATGCCTTGCATAGCATATTTATTTTGATGTCATCACTAAACTCTCAAGAATAACTAAATGAACTTGCATTATCATGTTTAAATTTCCAAGCTTGCATTTCATGTTTATATTTCAAGTTATCACTTAATCTTTAAAGATAATAATGAGGTTGCATCTCATATTTATTTTATGCTCTCACTTTATTTTCTAATGAAGGATAAAATAAGTGCATATCATGTTTAAGTTTATGACATCACTTAAATATCCTAGAGCTCAAAGACTTACCCAAGTATCTCACATAAAGTTTTATAAAATGGAGGCATTTCAAGAATGCCATTTCGGCCTTGTGATGATGATGATGGACTTGGATGAGTTCATCTAATCATAAGTGCCCATAGCCTATGTCTTGGAATTTTTCCAAGCTTAGGTAAACTTAAAGAATATCATGAGTAAGATTTGATGTTTTAAATCTAATTCTTGAACAAATTGTTTTAGCTACTGACCTCACTCACATTTATGTGATTTCAATGAGATTAATTGGTTTCTAAAAGAGTTTGAGTTCCTAAAATGATTCCAAGAGAAACTAGCAACTTATATGCACTTAAATCATGAGATTATGTGATTATATGATGCTTGAATTTTCAGTTCTGCCTTGTGCACTTGGCCACTGTATAAATTCTGTTTTATGGTGTTAAAATGTGTAAAATTATGTTTGAGTGAAGCAAGGATCGATATAGGGAAGTTAGGAAAGAACAAGTAACTAAAAAGGACTTAAAATGTAAATTCTAGAACACTTAGATGCACAAATTATAAATTCTATTCCAGCATAATTGGACTTAAGAAAAACGGTTTATAAATTAGTGGATATGTGTAGGAATCCCTCATAGTTGGTTTAGGATTTAATTATAGAGCCTTAGGCGAAGACGGAACTTAGAAAGGGTCAAAGACGGAGATTCTAGGACCTCATAATCATCTGTTAATTTTTTGCCCAAAAGATGTAGTGCTATTTGGTTATGCTAGGAAGCATAAACATTAGAGGAAATTATAGGTAATGATCCTTTAGGTGTTATAAAGATCCATAATAAAAGTTAGGATAATTAGAACATAAGTTAAGACCCGAGGGCTAAAGCATAAGACACTATGAGATAGGAGGTGTGATGTGAGAATGAGACCGAGTGGGTATACTCGTGATGAATGTGTATGTGTTAAATTCTTGAATATGAGACTATATGCGTATTTATGACATGTTGTTGTGGTGATGTGGCATGCTATGCTTGAGATGCATGAGAATGCGAAATATGAATAAGTTAGGAGGGTATGCTCCTGTTTAAAAGAATGATTTGATTGAGAAATTTCATGAGAACAACATGTGTGATTTGAGTTATGTGGCATGATTCAAATTTGAGGAAATTCGGAGTGATGGCACTATGCTGCCGAAATTCTATCAAATTTGAGGGACTTGAGAAAAGTTTTTAAAAGAATGATTTATATGTGACATGCCAAGACGCATTTCTCCTTACGGTGAGGAGAAAGGAAACCCGTGGGGTATGGTCGTGGAGCCATATCGAAGCGGACAATGTCACTAGTCTTAACCAGATGATGCATTTCGAGGGAATTACTTCTCCTGCTACGATGAGGAGAAGGTAAAACCGTGAGGGCATCGACATTAGCCTCAAAGCGGACAAAGTCACTTGGCTTAACCAGTTGATGCGTTTCGAGAAGGAAAAAAGTCCCATGATAGGTGATTCCTTAGGTCCCCGCGTACTCTGGAGTCGGGTTATTATTTTTATGATTATGATACGCTTATCAAGAGGATAAGTAAGAACTAGTGACGACTAGTTAAGGTATGAGCTCATAGCCTAGTATCAAGGGTCAGTTACTATTTTTACATACCATGATGCCACAAGTTTGAGAAATGAGAAAAGATGTGAAGCATTTTGCTCATGAAAGAGAGAAGTTGATTATGAGAAAGTACATGCCACTTATATGAGTACTAGTTGATGAGATGTTTTATTTGGTTTGCTGCATAAGTATTGGTACGCATTCATGTTCTGCTATGCTACATACATGCATTAAGATTCATCATAAAAGACACAGACCTTGGATAATTGCTTTTATGAAAATCTCATAATAAACCTTTGCATGTATAACCTTTTTATAATAAACCCAAGGCTCCTGGGACGTGAACGATGACACTAGGATATAGGATTTCCCTACTGAGATTTTTTAGCAAGATTCTCACCCCCTCTTTCTTCTTTTCCCATTACGTCTTCAGATTCCATAGCGTCGTTCGTGATTTTTGTTGATACGCCCGTGTGGGAGTTGCACTATGATCCAGATCATCAGTCCTATCACTTTGAGGGTCGTTGTGCCGTGCGTATTTTTGCATACATGGGACGTCCATTTGCATTCCTTTCAGCTTCGCTTTACCTCGACCTCTCCTTTCGCGACGATTTGATCTTTGAGAAGATGCGGCCCGTGACGAGAGACCGCCATGCCGACCTTCATCTTCAGCGGTGCGTGATTATCCGAAATACGTGCCCCTCATACCTCACTGCGGGAGGGATCTATCTGAGGATTTCCCTCGACCCTATTCGAAGGGTTCCGCCCTTTCGGTGCCTTTGGTCGTCGGTAGGGGTAGTGAGGACATGGTCTCTCAGCCGAGGTTGGCGAGGCGTGTACGCCGAGAGGCGCCCTCACCAAGGAGGTCACTCCGCTCCGCCGATCCGCATGCCCACGCCCCCTCTTCGTTGGGCCACATCTGAGGAGCTTCGGCAGTTTGTGGGCTACATCTCCCGTCCGAGGATTAGCATCATCTGGAGGCTTTAGAGTAGAGAGTTGCTTTAGCCGGTTGTATCTTTTGGGACACTCATGTATTAGCGTTTATTTCCTGTTTCTTTTCCTATATTTTCCATTTCATGTACTGCAGCTCTACCCACTTATATGAGTATGACTTTATGCCTTTTTATATTTTAGTTGATGTACTAAATTATGATATTTAATTAATATTATGATGGTTGTTTATATGGTTGAGGTGTTCTTATTTGCTTTGGTATTGCATGATTTATTTTCTCTTCTGCTTTATGTTTTGCTTATATGGTACGCGATGGCTCGCATTTTGGTTTATGTATTTCAAAAAAAAAAAATTTACCCGTATTTTCCGCTAAGTAATTTTACAAATGAGTTTAAAAAGGGAAAGTAATAACTAATAATTAATCTCAATACGTCCTAGGCGTGTTGGGTTAAATATTAGGTTGTTACACATATAGAGCACACTGGTCAAGCTTCGCAGTTTGAATATACTCCTTTACTTGAGGACGAAGAGTAGAGACAAGCTTTTTGATGGAACACGTAAAACTTCCTTTGTTTCTTCTAAAAACATTATAAGGACTTAGAGTGGCAGAACTACACTTTTTCTGAGCATCTTTTGAACATAGGAATATTCGATAAGATTCTCTAGTTTAGACGAAAGGGTTTTTGTACAGGCTCCAAGATCATTGCTTTGATCTGCCGTTGAGAAAGGATTCCAAAACAACCCTCTCATGGTGGTCGCCGACATAGAAGAAGGTGTCCCTTCCATCATCCAAATTCCAAAGCAGATTTCAAGGAAAGACCTCTTGAAGCTTATGCCGCTTGAATGGATAAGCAATTATGAGAACTTCAAGCAAAACAGGTCCTCCTTTGCCACTGATGCAACTTTCAGGAGCCTCCTGATGGAACTGTCAAAACTATTTTTAAAGACCCAGACGCTAATGAAGGACCCTCAAAAAAAGGCCATCCTATTTTCCACACCATGATGATTACTCTCAAAGGCTGAAAGGAAAATTCCTATTTATGCTATTCGGGAAATGGAGATCTTATTTTCTCAGACACCATAAATGGACATTTCATGTGGGATCTCCAAGATCAGGACGATGTCATCCTGATTGTGGATGTGAAAATGGAGATGAAGAAGAAGATGAAGAGGATGCCTATATATATATATATGCATTCTTTATAATTGATGCATTTTTTCCACAATGTTGTTTGAATCTCCCAACACTCAACATACAAAAATTTGTATATGAGACTCACCATTTCTTTCTTTCTTTTTTCCTTCAACTTCTCTCTCCATCTCCCCTGTTCTCTCGTAGGTGTCTAAGTATCTCAATAAAATGGAGTTTAAATAGCATTTTTATTTTTATTTTTCATACACTACACAATAGTTTTGCAGCATTGAACTAAGACCATGAGCTTGCCTTTTGGTCTTTTTTGGCACTCAAAAGATTCAAAAATTAAAAAAATCAATTAGAGGACCTATTTTTTTCTCCTTACTTTTTAAAGAAAAAAAAAATTGTTGACTGCATTTATATTCAGCCCTTACTAGTCTGAATATGGAGATAATTTGATGTAAACTCTGCATGGTTTTTTGTTTTTTTTTTTTTTGGGGGGGTGTGAGGGGTTTATATATATATCTATATATATATTGTCTCAAAAACAGCATATTCTTCAGCACTATTATTATAAAGTACGCATATATCAGACTTCGTCTGATCTTACAATTATTTATTATTTTCCCAACAGATAATACGTCATTATAGTATACCGTAATGCTCTATAATAATTAATGAATAACCAAAGCCCATATAGGATAGACTAACAGGAGGAGGATGCCAAGAGTGTTTGATATTCCATGTTTCTGTGTGAAAGAATTTCTGAATCCACCGGAAGCCCTAATATGTTCTTGCAGTAGGTAACAACCAATGATTAGATCCATCGCCAATCCAATCCAGTTGTTCCTCATCTTTATAGCGAAGAAGTCAGGGGCCACGACCAAAAGAAGGATCATTGATCCAGGTAGTTCTAGCCAATCTGCAAGAATTACCAGCCAATTTGCGACAGATAAGTCTATTGCAGAAATGACATATTGTCATGGTTTCATCTATCCTAGTCAGGAAGTAATTCTCAAACAATAGTACTCCTAGTTCTACTCCCTGTAGATTGGTCTAGTATCATGTATCAATCTTGTAAGCTCTAAATTCTTTGAAATTTGGTAGTCATGTTTCATTTGCTGTGTTATCTCTAAAACATTGCTTGGTTTGGACTTTGTTCCCCAACATCCCTTATGTAGCAATATCATAAAAGGATTGGGAGAGTGGGCATAAGAGAAACATTTTGTCCCCTGTATTATCAAAAATGTTATTCCAACACCCAAAAGTGGCATCCATTCACACCCATTCCATCACTGTTAGATGTAATGGCCTTAACTTTTCCACTCATTCATCACATCCAAAGATGATAAGAATCACAATTAGACACTCACTTTTGAGTGTTAGAATAGGCAATACTCTAGTATTATTATGCATTGATACTTGAAACTTACCGGGAAATGTCTTGGGAAGAAAAGTCTCAGTATGACTGCTATGAAAGCAATCCATTTTCCAAGTTCTCCTCTGAATGATATAATTGAATTTGTAGTCAATATCAATTTACAACTCAAAAATGTAATGCAGAGGTGAAATTGCAAAAGCAAAAGATCGAGAGAGAGGAGAAAGCTGAATAATAAGTCATTACCTGAAAAGGTGGAATAACGACCCCGGTAAACTGAAGAATATGTAAGGAACTAATAATGATGTCAGCATATTGGTCCTCCAGTTTGTTCGATCCAGTATCAATAAATAGCTGAAATGAACATTTTCCTGTCAATATAATTGAATTTAATTTGGCCTTCTTAATAAGAAGGTTATTATGCGATTTGTGAATTTACTATATAATTATAAATGGACATATGGTCCGTAGAATCGTTCTGATTTGATACCGGATACATGCATTTTTGTTTGAATGTGGGAAGAGATGTCCTTTTCTGCGCCAATGATGAGACAACTATTTTCTATTTTCAAATGTTACGTTAAACTAGCTACACGTGTGAGAGCACAAATTTATGTAACTTCAAAAGAGAGAGAATAGGAACAGTATTCGGAACTATAAAACACATTTTGTCTAATAATCTAGTACAGCAAAGCATCTTTCACATCAAAAAGTTTACAACAACTTTTTGATAATTTCGATTCTTATATAGAAGATTCTGGATTTATGCTCCAATACACACAGTTACGAGTTTTATTATTGTGTGGAAAATATATAGTGTCAAGCATCACCATGTGACAAACTCAACAATTCGACATACTAAATGACATCATCAAGTATCAATTCTTTGGTCTGTTTATTACTTCAAAAACAACAAATATATATTAGTAAATAAAACCGAAAATTGAGCTTACATGGCAGCAAAGGAAGCGAGCCCTTTAAATAAAGAAGTGCCAATCCCTTTGCCTCCTAGCATAGTTGCATCGTTGAAGAGCTTCGAGGCTGCAAGCTTGAGCTCATTCATATCAGAATCGATTAAACTAGCCATAACGGGATCCGTTTTCGTAGCTAGATATTGCATTAATATTCTCCCCATCGTGCTTCAGATCTGATCTCAAAATTCACAAACACGGATAAATGAATTATATATGGAGATGTATGGCCAAATAGAGGCAACGGAGCAAGCTTATGGCAAGACAACAAAATTGTGAGATAGGCTCATAGTGGAGATAGGAGAATGTCCTGCAGTGTTGAAATTGTATATTATAGGCACGCAAGTGAGAAAGACAACGGTACGTATGGGAGCTTTAAAGTCGGTTACTGCATGTGGAATCATGTGATGAAGGGTCCTAATTTAAAGTTTCAACCAATGGTCTAGGAATGTAAAGCAACGCGAGCTTTCAGATCCACTTCCCTTTCCACCTGCTTCTGGGCCTTGACTGTTTTCGTGGTTTCACCATGTCATCACAGGTTTGTGAATCACATTGCCTCTCATCACCTAGTTCCCTGGCAGGGAGGATGCAAGTGCACACCCTTGCATCAAAGTTCATTTTCTTTGACACGTTGCAATACTAGAATCGACATTTATGTTGCGAGAAATGAAACGTGTACAACATTTTATATAATATACTTATAACAGATGAAAAAAAAATGTGATAGTTCCACGAAAATAAAAAATGAAAATGGGCCATCACTTGTTTATTTTTCATCTATATTATAAGTATGTTGCACAAAGATATTACACGCATAACATTTTTCTTATATTATATACAATGGTTTCAATTAGTTTTTTTAAAAATAGAAATTTAAAATAAAATGCTTGTGTTTACCTTTCGAGTAATCAAATTTTCTTTTAAAAAAATAGTTTTACCATTTTTTTTAAAGTTAAATATATTTTACCCCATAAATTTTATGCTCTATGCAATTTAAACCTTGATCTTTTAAATTGTGCAACGCGACCCCTATAGTTTTTAAATTATGTAAAATAACCCTTCTCTTAAATAGGTATTTAGTCTGTTAAATGCCCATGTACCAAGTCTCGTGACATAATTTCTGAACACAATTACCCTTTATCTTTAATGAAATTACATAACACTAACAGCACTCACGTTCCTTAATACCATACCTCTCTCTCTATTCCTTACAACATCTACCTTCACCCCTATTCCATAACTGAACACTCCACCTTCACCATCCAAAAGCATTCCCTTTCAATCAAAGAAGAAAATGCACTATAATCGAAGTATCGTAATAAAAAAACCCTCAAGCTCTAATCAAAGCACCTTTCACCTCAACCTTCAAACCCTAATCCTAAGCATATCTCTCTACCCTATCTCTTCGAACTAGCAAACTCTTCAAAGGCTATCACCCAATTATGTCATCCCTTAGAACCAAATTGAAGCACCCAATTTGAAGCTCCAATTTGAGCCCTATTCTGATCCTAATCAAATTACCCACTTCAAAGCCCTAACTCATACCAAAATTGAACTAACTTGTCTAGAAAAGGAAGAGGACCCAATGAAGAAAAAGATGGAGAATGATGGATTGACTGGAAGCACCAACTTATCAAATCTTAGAGGCCTTCCTTCACATTTTCGCAAATACGATCTTCCATCAAAGTGGATGATGCTTAAGTTTCGCACAAAATGGAAGCTTAAGTTTTGCACAAAATGGTCTTCCATTGAAGGGGATGATGCTTGGTGATATCTTCTTGCCTTGGTCTTTCCTTTCCTTAGTGGAGATGATGTCTTCAATCGCTTCAAAACATAGCTTAGAGGTGGAGTTGAGAATGGCTTTTCACGATTAGGGTTCGCAATTTGGTCGATTTAATGAGGTTAAGAGTAGCACTTGAAGGTTGAGATGGAGGTGGAAAGGCGAGACACGGTTCAATTTGGAAAGTATGGTTTGAAGATTGAGAGGTGAGATGTATGATTAGGGTTCTAAAAGGGGACAATTTCTTATTCAATGAGGAGAAGGAGAGACAGAGATGGGTTTTGGGTTTTGACAGTGGATTAGGGTTAAGGAATATGCATGGCAAGGGTAATTTTGTTTAGAAATTATATCATGTGATTGGCACATGGGTACTTAACAACTAAATTGATGTCTATTTAACAAAAGGGTTATTTTGCACAATTTGAAAACTATAGGGTTGCATTGTACAATTTAAAAAGTTAAGGACTAAATTGGACAGGTATAAAATCCAAGAGATAAAATGCATTTAACTCTCTTTTTTAAAATTAATGATAACCAACATCCTAAAAACATAGAAGCTATAGTGGTTTTTAATAAAATTATTTTTCAAAAATATCCTTTATATTTATTTATAATTATAATTGTTTCCCTTATCAAATCATTACAAAAATTTTCTTCTCGCTCCCAGTCTTACTCATAAGAGACGAAGAGCACACCGACATCCAACCACTTCGCTTTGCACATATATTCCTTGCATTTCATTGTGTTTTCTTAGTGTATTCACTTTCACTTGTGCACGCTAATAAATTATTGGTGAAATTTAACAAAGAAAGGTTTTGCATAAAAAAAGGAAAAAGAAAAATAAATGATGTTTTTGTTGGTTGAAAACGAAAGAAAATGAGTTCTACGAATAATGATCAAGTAATTGTAATTAAGAGTAAAGCCTCCTATAAATTTTATTTAGTTCATTAGTTCATCAACAAATTTATGTCTTTTCATGTAATTTGGCCATAAAAAAGTGCTTTTATTTTATTTTTATCCAAATAAATTTATAAGTACTTCTAATAATTAAAAGTATTTTTAAATTGTTTGTCCAAATATAAAATAACTTTTTCTTAAAGAATAAACTCCACTAAAAAAATTAAGTGAAAAATAACACTTTTTAATAATAAACCCAAACGCACCCTTTATTACGCGAATTGTCTACATTACTATATAATTTGAACTTTTTTTTTTTATCTAAATTGTGTCAATTTCTCCTATTTGATGATCACAACTTTTTTGTCCAATACTTATATATAAACTTTTGAAGATATTCATAGCTGCAATCTCAAAACTAAATAAATCACTAATTTTTATTTATTTATGTGTCAAAATGCAAAACCATTTATCATTTAACTAGTGATTTTGTCAGTAGAGTTAACATGTACTTTTATAAATATAAAAAAATGATTTCCTTACCAAAAAAATTGAAAATGATTTAATCTTTTATAAACAAGCATAATAATAGAAAACTTGTTATATTATTGTATCATTTGAAACAAAGTTTTTCTATCACATAGGAGCTTATATGTTAATTCGCGCATATTTTTGTCTCTAGAATTAGTTTACATGTAGAATTACTATAGAGATTTGTATAGTTTTATTCAATTTTTAATTATTCTCTATAATTTTAAAATTTATAATCAAGTTCTTATATTGTGTACAAATTTTCAATCAATTCTTTAAACTTACATAACTTTTAATAGGAAATTGATTGAAAATTTTTGCATAATACACGGACTAATTAAAATTTCTTATAAATTATAAGGACTTAATCATAAATGATTAACTACAGGAATTTGATTGAAAATTTTTGAATAATAGAGGGATTTGATTATAAATTTTTAAATTATAAAGAACTAATTAAAAATTTTAATAAATCTATAGGGACCGCTAAAATAATTTAACCTAAATTAAAGCATTTGAAATTTATTATGTGAATATCCACTAAAATTAGCTGAAACAATCTCATGTCAATCAAAATATTGAAACAACTTCCTATCATTGAATTCATTGTCATGCGTCGTTTTAATATTCCTTTCAATACTTACTTTATTACCCTTTTTTTTTTTTGTGTGAAACAACGGGGCTAACGCCCAGGCGCACAACCAAGCACTACAAAATAAAACGAGGAAAGGCTACCCCCCTTGCATTATCTGCAAGCAACACAACAGCACCCACGGGAGGCTCATAAAAAACATGCATACCCTTACCAAGGGAATGGGCCATGGAAGCGAAAAAATCTGCAACTCTATTGGCTTCACAAAAGACGTGACACACCTTGACATCCCGGTTCCTATTAAGAAGGACCTTAATCTTCATATATAATAAGAGATGCAAAAGGATGCCTAGAATCACAAGAATTCTGCAAGAGAGCAATAGCACTAGTAGAATCCATCTCCAGAATCATGCGTTGACACTCCATATTGCAAGCTAAAAGAAGAGAATAATAGGCATCCCATAGTTCAGCAACTACAACTGGACAGTAGCCCAAGTTCATAGAAAAGCCTCGATGACAAGTTCCAGCTTCATCCCTGAAGACACCCCCACAGATAGCAGAGAGAGAATTCTGCATAGACCCATAACAGTTGATTTTCATCCAAGAATGCGATGGAGGAGACCAAGTAATGTGGGCCAGTCGTTTGGGAGGTCGAGGAGAAATCGTGCCCAAAAGCGACTAAGAGACAGTATTACGGCGAAAATTAACCCAAAACATCCTAAATAACTCATCCGAAGTCGGAGTTACGAGCTGAAAAACTTCTGCATTCCTTATCCGCCAAAGGGAGTGGATGGCAACCCCAAACACATGACACCAAGGTTGACCATGGAACAATTCCGTACAAAGAAGATTGGAGTAAAGCCAGCGATGGAGAGAAGCTGCAGAAAAATCGGGCCAGCAATCATGACTAACCAGTCTTTCCTAGAAATTACCCAGCACCGGATAAATCTCTAAGAGCATGCACAATAGACTCCGGGAACCCTTCATCACAATGCATGCAGAAAGGGGTAGAAGAGATGTGATGACGGATCCTGAAAGCATTAATTTGGAGAGACACTCATTTGCAACTAGCCATGAGAAAGCCCGAATCCGCTCAAGAGCCCCCATTTCCAAATCATCTTAAAAAAGGGTGAAGATGACATATCATCAACCTGAGCAAAACAAGCATAAGCAGAGCTCACGTTAAAATTTCCATCGTTGCTAGGTCCCCAGATCACAATATCAGGACCTATATCTACCGAGGGAGGAGGGAGACCCACAAGTGTAGCACAAACCTAAGAAGGAAGCATAGTGTCAACACATCCCAATCCCAATCCCAAGGAACAAGATGCAATTTACGATGACCTTCAGTAGTCCCCCAAAGAAAACCGCGACATATGCTATCAATTTTATAACATACTTTGGAAGGGAGCAGAGAAGTCTGCATCTCATAAACAGGTAAAGAAGAGATAATAGATTTGCATAACGTCACCCTCCCTGCAAGAAAAAGAGAATAAGCCTTCTGGGGCTGTGTGGCAGCCGGAGTATTTTTAATTCCCGGCAATTTTGGCATGGGATTGAAGCATTCCCATGTTTGGTAGACAGACTAAAAAATTATTCCCTGGCAAATCTGATTCCCAGGAATAGAATACATCTCATTTTCTATTGCATCTCTCATGTGGGAATGTTTTATTCCCAGAAAGAAAACTATCATCTGACAAAGTAAAATTCCTATACTACCCCTCTCATAACATCACATATTCAACTATTTTCAGAGCTCTCTGACCCCGCTTTGCGATTGCGCTCTTCCCTTCCACCGCAAGGAGCTCGCGCCACTACCATCGCCGCCGCGAAGACCTGCTACCACCACCACAACATGGATCAAAGGTATGCTTCACTACTGTTCTCTCTTTGTTCCTCTTTCTCATTAGGGTTCCGATTGATTCTTCTTCTTCTTTTTCATCATCTTGTTCTTCGTCTTCTATATGCTTCGATTTCTTGTTGTTCGTGTTGGTTGAGGAGTTGGTTAGTGTGTCCGTTTCTGGTGCTGTTAGATCTGTTTGAGACTATGCTTGATCCACCCTTTTACCAACAAGGGTAGATCATCAATGTTTTTTCAAAGAAAGTTCGGTTTCTCTTTAATAAGCTTTATCTCTTTGTGGGGCACTGTTTGAAATCTTGTTCAGTGTGTTGTTTTTTTTTTTTTTAAAGGTATTTTTGGTCGAAACGGCATATGGGTTGCATCGTAGACAACTACCTTTTTTCCTTCTGATCCTACATGTTTTTATGGTCTCTTTTGGTTCCTTTATTTGAATCTTATTTTATTCTACTTGCTTTTGATCTTTTAAGATTAAGCAGATCCTGATCGGGGAGCAATCTAATACCTGTTAAAACACTTTAATCTTTTAAGAAAGAGTTTCAGTATATACTTGATTTGATTTGATATTAAAGCACCAGATACCAAAGAAGCTGGCTTCTTTTACTTTATAACTGGTATAACATTTGTGGTGTTCCTTAGAAACTGAAGTCAACATTTGGTCACTCTCAATTATATTGTGGTGTTTATGCTGTATTTGTTTTTATGGTAATTATTCTGATGATACTGTAAGCAACATAATATGCGCCTTCTTGTGCTCTGGTTGTTTTAGAGGCATGATTAGCGTGGAATGTACTTCATTATTAACCCAAGATAAGAAATTTTTTTAAGAATTTGATTTGCTTTTGAATTGGTATATTTTGGAATCGGAAGTAGACAGAGATGTATTTTTTGTCAAATGACGATGCATTGGCATGATTCTCGTGGGAAAGTATTGAGCTGTGTGTGTTTGTGCAAACAGATGATGATTCCAAGGAATTTGTAGACGGGTCCCTAGAGGTTGTAGGCTTACAATTATAGTTCGCAGATATTTTTATAAGGAGTAATAGAATGATGGTATAATTATTGGTGCTAACTGATTTGACTCTTTCCTTGTCAAATTTACAAGTTGATGTGAAGTGGCCATGTGGTGATCAAAATGGTATTGTTAGGCAATCCATGTGTTTGACTATGATGAGTGTGTCAATTTGCTAATTTCCGTGTTGAGTAAATTAACATGCTTCCAATGGCTAGCACACTTTCTTTATTTAGATTTAGTAAACAAATGAGATTTTGCTAAGCATAACTGGAGCTTTAAGTATGAGACCACATTCAACTGTCAAATTTGTAAAGTTATTCAACCAGTTTATCTCACTTCAAAGTTCAAATGTAATTGATGATTTAAATGCAACCTTTACAAGCTGCGTAGAGATCACACTGCTTTCCATGCCTAGTAATCTCTTCCTTCAGTTTAGATGCTGCTTGCAAACTTAGAAAATTAACAAGTGCTTTAAAAAGGAATGGTACAAAAATAGCCCACGATACCATTAAGCTATGTTTGTGTGTGTGTGTGTGTGTGTAGAGAGGGATTATTAGATGGCTGAGTTATTTGATGCTATGTTTTTACTGTTTTCATGGCATGGATCTGAGTGATGAACATGACCGAAAGATGAAAATTATTACAATCTTGATTATGCATTTGGAGTTGATGAATAATGTTACAGTTATTTTACTATTGGTTTGTTCAACATTGCTTTTAGAGCAATTAAAGAAGAAAAATGAGAGAAGAAAGTTGTGGGATTATCATAGTAGACAATTAGTGAGGGAGGTAAATGTTGAAAGAATTATTTTCTCTAGTGACTTAGCATACATTGAGAATACAAGAATGAATAGACATGTGTTTCATGTGTTGTGTGTCATGCTCATGCAAGTTGGGAAATTAGAACCAAGAAAGTACATGGGTGTAAAGGAAATGGTTGCTATGTTTTTCCATATCATAGCACATGATGTTAAAGTTAGAGTAGTGAAAAGACAATTTATGAGATCGGAAGAAATGGTTAGTAGGCGATTCAATGAAGTTTTGCTAGCTGTTTTGAAATGTCATGGCCATTTGTTGAAGCGACCTCAACCAATTGGTGAGGATAGCACAAATGAAAGGTGGAAATGGTTTAAGGTAATTAATTGTTAATGTTTTTCATTTGATGTGCATGATGTGGTTAAGGAATTGGTAAATTAATCTATATTTTCTTTGGGTTTTAGAATTGCATAGGAGCCTTAGATGGTACACATATCAAAGTGAATGTTGTTGAGGCTAATAAGCCTAAGTACCGACTTAACAACCAATGTGCTTTGAGTCGTTACTCCTGACATGCAATTTATCTACATAATGGAGGGATGGGAGGGTTCATGGCTGATTCTAGGGTATTACGAGATGCATTATCTCGTAATAATGGCTTTAGAGTTCCACAAGGTATTTAATAGAGCTTTGGTGTGTATTAAAGTAACCGTTGTTTTTCCATTCATTGACACTAGTTTTTTTGTCACATTTGTTAGGTTACTACTACCTGTGTGATGTTGGATACATGAATTGTGAGGGATTTTTTGCACCTTATAGAGGGCAAATATATCATTTGAGTCTTTTTAATCCGGAAATCAACCCACTACATCCCAAGAATTTTTTAATATGAAACATTCACAGGCTAGGAATGTTGTAGAAAGAATGTTTAGGTTATTGAAAGCAAGATGGGCAATTTTGAGAGGAGATCTTTTTTATCCTGTTAAAACACAAGGAAGAATCATAACTGCTTGTTGTCTTTTGCACAACCACATTCGAAGGGTGATGTCCATTGATCCAGGATGGGATGGAAGGTCAATATATGGTAAATGAATTGGATGGTGAAACAATTCACCATATTGAGACAAGTGATGCTTGGGGTAGATGGAGAGGTGAACTTACTCAAGATATGTGGCATAGATGGAGGAGAGGACGCGTGCTTGAAGATTGTCTTCATTTAATGTCTTTTTTAATTTTAGTGTAATTTGAACTTATATGACTTTTTTAATTTGAATTTATTTGAATTGCTGTAATGTTATGACTTGCTGTATTTTGCTTTTATTGTTTTATGCAAGCTTTAGTATTATTTTATGCTATAGCAGTAAGAATTACTTAGCTTCAACATATTTTTTACTTCTTTTATATTGCATTATTTAATTAAATTGAAAGCATGATGGAGGAGAGCTCACAACCAAATGCAAAACAAACTAAGCGTCAATGGACACCTTAAGAAGATGCGAAGTTAGTTGAATGTTTGGTTGAGCTTGCTACTCCTGCATGGAAGTGTGAAAATGGGACATTCAAACCTGGTTATACAAAGCACTTGGAGAAATTGATTAATGAAAAGCTTCCTGGATGTGGTCTTAAAGCTACTCCACATATAGAGTCTAGGGTGAAGATGTTGAAAAAGCACTACTTTGCCATTGTTGAGATGATGGGCCCTGCTAGTGGTTTTGGTTGGAATGATAGGGAAAAAATGATTGTAGTGGAGAAAGGAATTTACAAGGAATGGGTGAAGGTATAATTTAAACTTTCATGAGTACAAGTATGCTGATTTTGTTTTTGATGACTAATAGTTTGCTTGTTTTGATTTTAATTTCAGTCACATCCCAATGCTGTTAGTCTTTACAACAAGCCCTTTCCTCATTTTGAAGATTTAGGAATAGTTTTTGGGAAAGATCGGCTCAAGGTGCCAATGCTGAAGATCGGCTGAAGCGTTGCTGCTTTGGAGGCAATTGAATGGCTTGCATATGAATCAAAGCCTAGGTATTAACATGGATGAAATAGAAGGAGAACAAGAGACTAATTCTGAGGTAAACATGATTTCTTTCTCTATCCAAAATTATGCATATTGCATCAGGAGTTCCCTAGTATTTAACTTACAATTGGAGTCAACTATATGTGTTATTATTCCTAGAATTTGTAGCTAGTTGATTAGCCTTTAAATGTTCATAAAATTGTAGACTAATTATCTTTAAAATGTTCATAACATGGATTGCTATCATTTTTAATTTCTTCTATACTTGTTTATGATATGCGCCACACATGTCTTGATTGCTAAACTGTTGTCTTAATCTTCCAATTTCTATGTTGTCTTGATCTTCAATGGGAGAAGAGTCCTTATCACAGTAATATTATTCATCTATAGAAACTATGAGCTACTACATTCAGATAATCAACTAAAAATGTCCAAAATTTTATAATTACTGAAATCAGCTTTTGATTTACATGGATGACTTTGACTTGGTAATTACCATTATTTATGTCATAGCATGTAAGAAGTCAGCAAGCAAAACATTTGAGATATCCAGAATTTTGTTTTGCTATCATTTCATCCCCTACATAACCAACCATTAATCACATATTCTAGTTAGTGATCCAATTGAAATTCACAGTTGCCATATACACACACACACACATAGAGAGAAAACAATTACCTCATTCAAGAACATCAGATACCAACAGCAAGAGTTTCCAAGTTTCCAAAATCATTTGTTATGTCATTGTTCTCACAACTGGCTTTGGTTTTTTTTAGTTATTTCATAATCTTGTTGTTTTGTGTTGTTGATTTGAAATTTTAGGCTCCTGAAAGTTAATCCATAGCTCCAGGTGCTATGGGTTCTTCTTCTACCCAAGAAAAGAACAAAAGAAAGAGAGGAAACAAAGGCTCCGATGCCATGGATGCACTGAATGAAATAATTAACAGGATAGCGAATGTTTATGAGAAATCGTAATAACATTCTTGAACTTGTTTCTTGTTTCAAGCATGAGAAGGAGGGAGCTGAAAGAAGAATGAACATAACTACTTTGATGAAAGAGATTGATGGCTTGTCAAATCAATAGAGGATTAGAGCTAGCATAGAATCATTACGAAGGACAAATATCTAACCGACTACTTTTACACTTGGCACAGAAGATAGGCTAGACTTGGTTTTGGATGTACTTGATGAGTCATAGTTTCTTCTTTTAGAACAACTATGGGATTTGAGTTAAAACTTTTTGTATAAATTGGTAGCTCTTATAGTGGGTTTGACTTTAGTAGTAGATTTGACATATATATGGATTATGTGTTTGAATTGGTGTTCATACATTTAGCATGGTTAATTTTTTGAGTTAAAATTGTTATGTTTTAATTTGAATAGTTAATTTTGTAGTTAAAATTGTTAATTTCCAGTTAAAATAGTTAATTTTTAGTTAAAATTGCTAATTCTTTAGTTCAAATTGTTAATTTCTAGTTACAATAGTTAACTTTTGAGTTAACATAGTTAATTTGTAGTTATAATAGTTAATTTTTGAGTTAAAATAGTTAATTTTTGTGTAAAAAATGGTTAAAGTTTAGTTTAAATAACTAATTGTGAGTTAAAGTTGTTAATGTTTAGTTAAAATTGTCAATTTTTCAATAGTATAGTTAATTTTTGAGTTAAAATAATTAGTTTCTAGTTAAAATAGTTAATTTTTGAGTTGAAATTATTATTTTTGACATTAAAATTGTGAGGGGTATTTTGGGAAAATTGTTCAATACTCCTGAATATTAATGACAACCAAACATAGGAATGTTAATTTCTAGGCATATTTTATAACATTCCTAAAACTTAATCCTTTTACCAAATGGTCTAAAAATGTTGTACCTGGAAATGACATTCCTGGAATAATATTCCTGAAATAGTATTCTAGGGAATATAAATTTCAACCTACTACCACACGCTCCCTCTAAGTATTGAGCTTGCATAAGCTTTTTAGTAATATGACTAAAAGAAGCAACTAATACTCTAACAGGCTACAGGTGAACATCGAGATACTTGCCTAGATCATTAGTAAGAGAAAAACCAAAGCATCAGCAATCTCAAAAGCACGAGATGATAAACATCTTTAGAAAAATAAATTTTGGTTTTGCCCTCACTAACTTTTTGACCTAAACTAGCACAAAAGATATCCAAACAACCATTAGTTACCTCAACTTGATTCATAGAAGCCTCAAGCAAAGACAAATAAATCATCTACAAAACAAAGATGAGTGATCTTTGGTCCCCTCTGAAAAAGCCACCCTTCGATAAATCCAAAGAAACCGTATATTGAATTAGGTGAAACAATCTCTCCATCTACAGATGACAAACAAGTATAGAGAAAGTGAATCCCTTTATTGAATACTGATACATCCTCCCAAGTACAACTTCATCCTTAAGTCATGATATTATACTTAGGAGTTGTTACTTATAAATTTACAGACCTTTCTTAATTATTTATAGTAATATCGATCAAATCATGAAGTAACAAATTTGTGATTCTATTAAAATATATAACAAAGAGATGAAATATTTATTGAATACAAAGTCAAGTACAAAAGGAAACTCATCCATGAGTTTTAATACACATTTGTTATCCCTTATATTTACAAACATACATATATAACTAAGAACAAAATATACAAGTCTTAGCCACTAGCTACTACACTTCCAATTCTTTCTTGTAGCTTTACTGTTCTCCTGATCAACCTGGTGACAACATAGGAACACATAAATAGGGGTGAGAATTCTAAAATTCTCATTAGGGCGTTTTCCCTATATACGCAGTTATAAATGTTATCGTCATCATCCCAACCACTTCGGTTTATTTAAGAAAATGTGATCATGCCACACCTATTAAAGATTCATTTTAGAATTTAAAACCATTCTTTCAAAGTGGGTTTTTTTTTTAATTATATTCAATCACTTGATATACACGTTATACTTCTCAACATCATAGTAATTCATTCTTGACTTTACGTGCCTCTGGATATCGAAAGGGATCTCATATACATCATATACAAAATATACTGTTAAATGACAAGTTAAACATATTGGCCTCAATATTGATGCTAAAATTATTCACTTAGCACATAAGATAAAGGACTATTTAGGACAATTGCTACCTCAATCCTTGGCCCTCGACTTTTATGGCTTTGACTACTTTAGGGTAATAGATTATTTTTTAGGATTAACTATTTTATACATGATCATTAGATTTACTTTCTCCAATTCTCATATAGACCTATTCCTAACTAGGTTTACTTTCCCAACTCAATTCAAGGGTAATCAGCTTTACTTTCCTTAACAAACCATATTTGCTTTTTCTAGCCCAAGAAACATAATCTTGTGCTTTATTTTCACATATAAACAATTGTAATAAGTATTCATATCTATATGTGCCTAAAATCATCAATAAGTTCACATGCTCAATTATTGTATTCAAGTACTCTTGTCATACTTGTAATGCCCTGATTTTCGTTTGTGCAAAATGACTAAAATGCCCTTGAGATCATTTTTGTACAAGAATCGAGGATGGCCAGCCATCCTCAAAGGGTTAGTTCAATGTTTGAAGGGGACTATATGTGTTTTAGATGGTAATTGGTGTGAAAATCGTAATTCTGAGTTTTCCATGCACAAAATTACCAAAATGCTCCTGAGGTAATTTAACGCTGATTAAGTGATGATTGACCCAATCATCGCCCAGGAGTTGGATATGATGACTTGAGGGATATTTGATGTTTGGGTGAGTCCTGGAGAGTTTATGTGTAAAATTACCATTTTATCCCTAGTTAGTGCTAATTAAGCTTAATTAAAGTAATTAAGGGAATATAGGAAATCTTAGGCTCTAATTAAAGATAATTTATTTTTATTAATTAACATGGAGTCAAAATAATTATTTTGAGTTAATTGAGGCCCAAGAATGATTAAGGAAACTTAATCCCACTCTTAAAGACAAAGAGGAGACATGGTGATGTCATCACCCACTACTCTTATCTTGTAGTGGCTACACATTATGATACTCTTAAAGACAAATGCCACTTTATTATGACCAATGACACCTTTAATGATGATTAATTCAAATTAATCATGGTTAGATGAAGTTAATCCTATTTTGACTATTGCTTTTACTAAACTACCCCTAATTAGTAACTTTTCTACCTAATCTATCCCCACCCTTTTGTCTAAACCCTAAAATGCCCTTAACCCTAACCCAACCACTCCTTTTTAGCATGAAGAAGCCGGTACCCTATCCCCCAATCTGATTCATTTCACATTTTTATTCAAAACACTCTCCATTCTCATTTATCTCATCTTCAACCTCCATTCCTCCATCACTTCCAATTTCATAACTTCTTCATTTCTCCATCAAATCTAACAAACAAAGACACTTTTCCATAGCTCTTCCACCCAACAAACCCAAATCCACTATTAGTTTTGCAAGAAAAATCCTCCAACACTTCCTTTTATGTTTGGTTGAATTGTGTTGTGAAGAAAGGAGGAGCTTTTGCTTTCTTTCTTGTGATCTTGAGTTTCAAGGAGCTTGTGGCTGCCTTAACCTCCAACAAAGACTCTCTTTTGGGTAGGGGTTTGTGTTCAAATTTGTTTTCTTATTTTGTTTTATAAGTTTTGCTAAAAAGGTTTGAGTTTTGATGAATGTTTAAGCTTGTAAGTTGGTCTTTTTGCCAACTCTTCCTTTCTTTTGAAAATATTTGAAGAGCTCATCATTTTTTTTCCTTCAAGGTTTTGGTCACCTCCATTTGATGTGGATAGAGATTTTTTAAAAAAACTCAACACACAATATCTTTATTCTACACTTTAAAAGAGTCACTTTTATATATTTTAAGAAATTTTTTAGTAAGATTTAATATTTTTGAGTTAGGACACTGATTTAGAAGGTTCATTATGTTGGTAATGTTTGTTTTAAAAACCATGTTCATATTTAGAATCTACATATCAAAAGGAGCACATTTATGCATGTTTCAAAGTTTTGAAAAACTTTGGATTTTGGGGTGTTTTGGTTTCGGCCTTAGCTTGTCCATATAAAAGGAAAATTTTGTTTGAAAAACTAACCACATATTTGGAATCTACATGAAAAATGAAGTGGGTACATGTGATTTGAGTATTTTTATGATTATGTAGAGATTTTGGGGTGAAAATGTAATTTTACAAATTTTAGGTGCTTTTATGTAAAAACTAAATTTTTAGGGTGTAAATCTATAAAAGTAAACTCTGGAACAGTAAAATATGTGTTTAAGAGAAAAAAATGAGTTTTGGGGTTATTTTGTAATTTTAGTGAAGTATAGGGGTTATAATGCAATTTCACAAAGTTTAGGGGTTCTTATGTAAAAATTGAGTTTTTGAGTGTAATGCCATCAAAATGGGTTCTGGAATAGTAATGCATGTGTTTGGAAGAAAAAAAAAGAGTTTTGGGTTTATTTTGTAATTTTAGTAAAGTTGGTCAAAATGCAATTTCTTAAAAGTTGGGGTTTTTATGCAAATTCTAAAATTTCAAGTGCAGGGCTGTAATTTCAGTAAAATTAGAGTGGAAAATATGATTTTGGATGAAAAATTGAGTTTGGGGCTGTTTTGTAAATTTTATAAAGTTTGGGGCTACTTTGTAAAATTAGAACTTATAAAGTTTTTAAAAGTAAATTTTTAGAACTTATAACATGAAGGAAGGTAGGCCATAGTAATCACATATATTGGGAAGAGGAAAATTGAGTCTTTCAAAATACTCTTATCATTAAACTTAGTTTGCAGATGAGATTTATAATTGTGACTTTTAAATGCACTAATGACTCTTAAATATCTATTGAATGCAAATTGTTTACTATAGTTGAATGTTATGCTTGATTGGATTATGAATAAATGTTGTGACATACTTGACTGAGTTGCATTGGTAATATATGTGATATTAATTGTCATACTAGATATTGTTGACTAGATTGGTTACTTATGCATTTATTCTAAGCATTGTTCGTGATTATTCTTGAATACGTCTTAGCAATAGGATGTGTTGAATCAAGTATACATTAAGACATAGATAAAGGACATCAGGAGCTTGGGACACTGTTGCGGTATACCACTTAGTGCATATGCGGGCCCACTTGCGAAATAAGGAAAGTGGAGCAAGTAGGGACTGTCGGATGTACTGTTACACGTGGAACGAACCATGGAAAATGAAAGTACGAATGTTTATATGCCTATGTATCTAAAAAGAGAACTCACACCTCCTTACACTAGGTTCAGGACAATCGAGGTTTAGTGATGACTAATCGCATTTACATATCATAATGATGAATATTATTTATGACTAGTCGAGGTTTAGGACTAAACCTAGTGTAAGGGACCTTTTATCTACTTAGCATATACACCATCATCAAGCTTATATAAGCATCCATTCACAATATAATTTTCAATCTCGATTATTGATTTTTTTTTAAAGCAGGATAACTCAAAATCGAAACTCAAGAAAATTCGTGGAACTAGCTTAAGGTGTTAGCTTCAAAATATAATTTTTATAGCTCATAAAAACATCTACAAATACATTAGAAAATTCATGATTCATAACCCTTACAAATCCGAGAATTCTAACACATGATTCAAAACTTGTTTTGCCAAAATGGGTTTTCCAACATTATCCAAACACTCCACCAAAATTAATATATCAATATCCATATATCATCAACCAATACAATAAAAAATTTCAGAACAAAACCAATCAGAAATGTTCAGAATAAATTTGGAAAAAAAGACCAAAGAAAACCCTACTTTGGTGGCTTTAGGGAGCGTGGCTCCAAGGGTGATCCAAGAAGGATTTTGCTCACTTCAAGGCCTCCAAATCAATCCCAAATCGTTCCATTAGTAAGGTGAGTGATAGCAAGGTAAGGATTGTTGGATTGATAGATCTTGATGAGTAGAACAAGTTTTATGAAGGGATCTTGGTGTTTTAGTGATTTTGAGCTAGTGTTTTGGGGATTTGAAAGCAAAAATGAGGGTTGGGAGCAAGAACCATGGAGGAGGTGTTCTTGGAGGGTGATGGCCAAAATTGATGATGATGGAGTGATAAGGTTGGGTAGCTTATTTTTATCTTGATATAAATATAGTATTTATGCAAGTAAAGTGTAATTTTCTTTCATTTTGGGAAAAGAAATGATATGAATGGCTAGGATTTGATTGGATAGTCAAAGAATGAATCTTGGCCATCCACTTGACTTAAGATAAGTGGTTCACTTTAGCTTGAGGAGCAAGTAACTTTTTCTGTTAAAATCGCACACTGAAATTCCACGAATGAATGAGATATTAGCAACCAAGTAAAATATAATAAATGAAAGCCCATGACTGAAACTTACTTTTCAAGTTTCAATCCTTGCCATCCACTTGACATAAAATGGTTGGTAAAGGTTACTTGGCCACCAAGTAACTTGTATGCTGTTAAAAATTGCATATCAAAACTCTACCGAATGGGTAAAACACCATACCGGTAATCAAACATTACCCAAAAATTAATTCTAGGTATAACTTCTCATTCCTTATCATTTCTAACCTTAACCCTCTCCTTCTTAGTGTTGGGCATTTCCTGTCCTGGATATAGGGTTTTGGTTGTATTGACGGGCTCATAGGGCCCGCAAGGTCACTATTCATCCTAGCCCGAAATTTTTTTTATAACATGTCCGTTGGACTATCTTCATCATTGCTAAAACTGCCAAATTTCTGAAATTATGACTAATAGAGTCCAAATTAATTTTTAAATAATTTTTGGGTGTTACATTACAACCCACCTTAAAAGAATTTTGTCCTCAAAATTCATTTGTAAACAATTTCAAAGGACAAATTTCATAAATCAAATAAGGGATTCACACATAATTCAAACAATTCAATCAAATTCTGCAAGTTCCTACCTTAGATCGAATTTTTAGGTGGTGACGTCCCTCAGGACTTATGGTGAAGACCCTACTTTGGTGTTGTGGCTTTGTAGTTGGTTTTGAATTTCTATTTGGACACTCTCTCATTATGTGTCCTGGCTTTCCAGCGATAGCATACGTTATGAGGTCTACCCCCATAGTTCTTCCCATATTTTGGACAATCTTGGTTTGTGGTTGACCATTGTTGTTTATCCTTATGTAGACTTGATTGAAATTGCTTCTTCAAGAGCAGGTCATCCTCATAGTCTTGGTCTTCAAGGGCCAATCTTTTATTAGAAATTTCTTTAGCAGATTGAGTGGTTGCTAACTTGTTGGAGTCCTCTGCACAACGGCACTTGTTTACCAAGGTTGCATAATCCTAGATCGCTAAGAGCCCACAGCAACTTCAATGTCTTCACATGATCCTCCTTCATACTTCATGCATTTCCAAGCTTCATCAGGATTATGCTGATAGATAGTGAAAAATTTGCAGAGCTCTTCAAACTTTGCTGTGTACTCTACTACACTCATGGACCCTTGCTTGAGTGCCATAAACTCCAACTCCTTTGCATTTCTCATTGAAGTAGGGAAGTATCTGGTAGAAAGCTTCCTTAAAGATATCCCAGGTGACTTCGTTTGAGAAGCTTTGAAAAACCCCTTAGTGCCAACCTACCAAAATTCTTCATCCACCTCTAGTATGTGAGTAGCAAAAGCCACTTTCTAGATTTCGGTACAAGGAAGAACTGAGAAAATTATCTCCATAGCCTTGATCCATTCTTCTACTTTATTTGGATTGAAAGTTCCTCCGAAAGGTGGAGGATTTGCTTTCCTAAACTCAGTGCACTTTTGGTATTCTATGTCCACTTCCGCTCCCTAGGGTTCCAAATTGGATTTCCTTCGGCATATCAATCCAACCTTTCCATCATCCTATTGGCTGTTGCAACTTGTTCTCTCATGGCAGCCGCCATTTCACGGAAAATGTCCATCATAGCCGCTTTGTCTCCGCACCGTTCCTAGTACGCCGATGTGAAGTCATTGATTCTTATCACACCAAACAAGAATTATTGAGTTGATCAGGCTCAATACCAAGCTAAGTGTGGCAGGAACCCACAACATTACCAACCACTAGTCATACACATATATAGAATTATAATGCATGACATTGACTAAGGAAGCATAGCCAGTCTATTCCTCAAGGTCCTACACAAATGAACTACTCTGATACCATAATGTAACATCTTCCCAAGTACAACCTCATCCTTAAGTCATGGCATCGTATTCGAGAGTTGTTACTTATAAATTTGTGGACTTTTCTTAATTATTTATAGCAAGAATCGGTCAAATCGTATAGTAACTAACTCATGGTTCTATCAAAATATATAGCAAGGAAACAAAGTATTTATTTAGTACAAGTCAAGTACAAAAGGAAGCTCTTCTATGAGCTTTAGTACACATCTGTTCTTTACTATATTTACAGACACATGTATATAACTAAGTACAACATAATATGAGTTTCCATTACCAAACTACAGAAATTCCAATTTAGTCTTTCTTGTAGGGGTTTCACTATTCCTTGGAATCAACCTGGAGATGACACGGAAACAAACACAGGGGTGAGAATTCTAAAATTCTAGGCATCCCCAAAACATATAATGAAACTCATGTTATCGTTGTCATCCCAGCCATTTCGGTTTATTAGTAAAATTGTGAGCATGCAACATATATCAAAGGTTCATTTTAAAGTTCAAAAATCATTCTTCTGAAGTGGGTTTATTTTACATACTTAATCACTCAATATACATATGTCATACTACTCAACATCATAATAATTCATTCTCAACTTCACGTGCCCTGTACATCAAAAGGGACCTTTCCCATGCCATTTGCATATTCAGGGACTTTCCTGTGCCCTTTATAGACTGAAGGGGACCTTTTCATGCCTTTTTCCCCATTAAAGAGGACCTTTTATCTACTTAGCATATACATCATCATCAAGCTTATATAAGCATCCATTCATAATATAATTTTCAATCTCGGTTATTGATTTTTTAATGCAATATAACTCAAAATAAGAACTCAAGAAAATTTGTGAAACTATCTTAAGATGTTAGCTTCAATATATAATTTTTATAGCTGATAAAAACATCTATAAATACATCAGAAAATTCGTGATTCATAACCTCCAGTATAAATCTAGAATTCCAACACATGATTCAAAACTTGTTTTGCCAAAATGGGTTTTCTAACATCATCCAAACACTCCACCATAATTAATATATCAATATCCATATATCATCAACTAATACAATCAAAAATTTCAGACCAAAACCAATTAGAAATGTTTAGAATAAATTTGGAAAGAAAATGCCAAATAAAACCCTACTTTGGTGGCTTTAGGGAGCTTGGCTCCAAGGGTGATCCAAGAAGGATTTTGCTCACTTCAAGGCCTCCAAATCAACCCTAAATCCTTCCTAAATCAGTGAGGTGTGTGATAGCAAGGTAAGGATTGGTGAGGATTTCAAATTCCAATTGGTTGGATTGATAGATCTTGATGAGAGAAGAGGTTTTATGAAGGAATCTTGATGTTTTAGTGATTTTGAGCTAGTGTTTTGGGGATTTGAAAGCAAGAATAAGGGTTTGAGAGCAAGAACAATGGAAGAGGTGATCTTGGAGTGTTATGGCCAAAATTGATGGTGATGGAGTGATAAGGTTAGGTAGCTTATGTTTATCTTGATATAAATGTAGTATTTATGTAAGTAAAGTGTAATTTTCTTTCATTTTGGGAAAAGAAATGATATGAATGGCTAGGATTTGATTGGATAGTCAAAGAATGAATTTTGGCCCATCCACTTGATTCAAGATAAGTGGCTCACTTTAGCTTGGGGAGCAAGTAACCTTTTCGTGTTAAAATCACACAGAAATTCCATGAACAGATGAGATATTGGCTCCCGAGTAAAATATAATAAATGAAAGGCCATGATTGAAACTTACATTTCAAGTTTCAATCCTTTCCATCCACTTGGCATAAAGTGGTTGGTAAAGGTTACTTGGCCACCAAGTAACTTGTATGGTGTTAAAAACCACACATCAAAACTCTACCGAATAGGTAAAACACCGTACTCATGTAATCAAACATTACACGAAAATTAATTCTAGGTATAACTTCTCATTCCTTATCATTTCTAATCTTAACCTTCTCTTTTGTCAGTCCAGGCATTTCCTGGTTTTGATGTAGGTTTCGGTTGTTCTGACGGCTGGCCTGCAAGGTCCTATTCACCCCAGCCTAGACATTATTTTTTTAACACGTCTGTTGGACTATCTTCATCATTGCTAAAGCTGTCAGACTTATGAAATTATGACTAATAAAGCCCAAATTAATTTTTAAATAATTTTTAGGGTTTACATTACCACCCACCTTAAAAAGAATTTTGTCCTCAAAATTCATTTGTAATTAATTTCAAAGGACAAATTTCATAAATCAAACAAGGAATTCACACATAATTCAAACAGTTCAATCAAATCCTACACATTCCTACCTTAGATCGAATTTTTGGGTGATGACGTCCCTCAGCACTTATGGTGAAGACCCTACTCTAGTGTTGCAGCTTTGTAGTTGGTTTTGAATTTCTATTTGGACACTCTCTCATTATGCTTCCTGGCTTTCCATAGTGATAGCATACATTATGCCCAACCAAGCAAGGTCTACCCCATGGTTCTTCCCACATTTTGGACAATCTTGGCTCGTGGTTGACCATTGTTGTTTATTCTTATGTGGACTTGATTGAAAGCTTCTTCAAGGGTGGGTCATCCTCATAGTCTTGGTCTTCAAGGGCCCTTTTATTAGAAATTTCTTTAGCAAATTGAGTGGTTGCTAACTTCTTGTTGGAGTTGTTTGCACGGCGGCACTTGTTTACCAAGGTTGCATAATCTTGGATCTCTAAGAGTCCTACAGAGCTTCAATATCTTCACATGATCCTCCTTCATACTGCATGCACTTCCAAGCTTCATCAAGATTACGTGATAGATAGTGAAAAATTTGCAGAGCTTTTCAAATTTTACTGTGTACTTTACTACACTCATGGACTCTTGCTTGAGTGCCATAAACTCTAACTCCTTTGCATTTCTCACTGAAGCAGGGAAGTACTTGTGTTAGAAAGCTTCCTTAAAGATATCCCAGGTAACTTCAATCTAGAAGCTTCGAACAACCCCTTAGTGCCAACCCACCAAAATTCTACATCCACCTCAGCATGTAAGTAGCAAAAGCCACTTTCTGGATCTCGGAACCAAGAAAATCTTCTCCATAGTTTTGATCCGTTCTTCTGCTTTATTTGGATTGAAAATTCCTAGGAAGGCGGAGGATTTGTGATGAGGACACGGCTAGTGGGAAGGACAATAGGGCGCTTGGAGGACATGGGGGACCTATGACAAGAGCAAGGGCTAGGAAGGCAAAGGAGGCATTGCAACAAGTTGTAGCAACAATTCTTGAGATTGTCCTTAATTTGGAAGACTTGAAGCCCGAAATGGTACATTGCATAATCCCACTTGAAGACCCTTGATGTTATATGGACTGCCACCATCTTTTAAGCCTTTTATGTTACTGAATAAAGTTTGTAATAATGTAACTGGGCTTGTGAATTTTGTACAGCCTATCACTTGTTAATTTCATATTTTATTTAGTTTAGATTTTAATCATGGGCTAAGTATTATAGCCCACTTACTGAACTTTACTCTAGTTTATAAACCTTGTAAACACCTTTTGGATTGGGATTTTTGGCAAAATTTCATATCAGAATACCTTTTTGGTAAAGTGTCTCTTTGGTGCTTGCTTGGAACCCTAGGTCTTATCAAGAGTATCCAATTGCTCTTATGGTGATCTCCCTTGGCTTATCAATCATTCTTGATTGTGGCACCTCCAACCAATTCATTCCTCATCTTTCTATTTCGGAACATAACATTTGCTAAGTATTACATCCTACTTGCTGAACTTCACTCTAGTTTATAAACCTTGTAAACACCTTTGGAAGGGGATTTTTGGCAAAATTTCATATCAGAATACCTTTTTGGTAAGAGTATCTCTTTGGTTCTTGCTTGGAACCCTATGTCTTCTCAAGAGTATCCAATTACTCTTGTGGCGATCTCCCTTGGCTTATCAATCATTCTTGATTGTGGCGCCTCCAACCAATTTCATTCCTCATCTTTTTATTATGGAACGTAACATTTGGTATCAGAGCTTGGTTCAAATTTTGCAGATTTGGTCAGTTTTCTTTTGTTCATGTATGGAGTTTTACGTATCATATTTCGGTGTTTCTTGGGTCATTTCTGAATTTCGGAGTTTCAATTTTCATCTCATTTTGGAATCGTCGCAATTTGAAATTTCTAGCTTAAGATACAACGATTTTTTTTTTTACGAGTTTCACTGGTGTAACCTCGAATTTGTTTTTGAGTCCTTGTTTGATTTATCTTTTTTGCTTAGTTTCCATTTCGTCTTTGTTTGATGTTACATTGGTTCAGTGAAAAAAAAAAGAAAAAGGTGTAGAATGTTCATCATGTGTTCTTGGGAATTGTTTCATTTTAATCCTTTTAGGCTTTGTTAGTTTCATGTTTAATTGTTAAAAATGTACTTGTTTTGAGGTGATTCCATTTGGTCTGTTCATCTACAATCATCAAGAATAGATTTAAAAAAAACAAAAATTAAAAAAAAAGTTAGAACAGTGGCTTGTTTATTTTGTTCTTCAAACTTTTAGCTTGTTCTTGTCTTGTTTGGCCTCTGATTTGAGTGCATTTATCCTCGTTTAGCTTTTCTTGCTTGTCTATTTTGGATCTTAAAAGTTGTCTTAGAGTTTTCTTTGTTTCACCTCTTGTTGTTTTATGATTTAATATTGGAGTTGTTGGATTCTGTTGAATTGACCTGTGATTCCATTTAAGAGCCTACAAGAGCACTTGAGTGGTAAAAGGCAAGAAAGAACTTTATACGAAAGCCTATTTAAGAGCAACAAACACTAGTGATACATCTCTAAGAGTGAAAACACATGAGAAATGTGGTGAGGTCCTATTGCTTTCATTTTTTTTTACTTGAATTATGGCAAGAACAGGTGGTGATGGTACCCCTCCTCCTAGGGAAACAATAGATTGTTAGTTGAGGCTATTACAGCTCAAATGCAAAGGATGATGAGGAAGCATACAGAGGAGTTATATGAGTGAATTGAGCGGTTAGAAAATCAAGAACATCATAATGATGATGAAGGTAGAAGGAGGAGACGAGATAATGAAGGTGATGCTAGAGAGGGCCGAATTGAGGGAATGAAGCTTAACATCCAACCTTTCAAAGGGAAGAGTGATCCAGAGGCTTATCTTGAGTGGAAGATGAAGATTGAGCAGTTGTTCTCATGCCATAATTACAATGAAGAAAAGAAAGTAAAGGTGGTAGCCATGGAGTTCACGGACTATGCTCTTATTTTGTGGAACCAATTGCAAAATGAGCGACTTAGATATGAAGAACCTTTGGTGGATACTATGATTAAAATGAAGAGGTTGATGAGAAGGAGATTTTTTCCTTCCTATTATCATAGGGACCTTCATAACAAGCTTCAAAGACTTACGCAAGGTAGTAGGAGTGTTGATTAATATTACAAGGAGATGAAGGTGTCTTTGATTAGAGCCAATGTAAATGAAGATAGGGAGGCTACTATGGCACGCTTTCTGAATGGGCTGAATAATGACATTAGAGATGTGGTTGAGCTACAAAATTATGTGGAGTTGGAAGACTTGGTACATCAAGTTACCAAAGTGGAGCAGCAACTTAAGAGAAAAGGTACCATGAGAAGGATTTCTTCTAATTTCAATTCTTCAAATTGGAATGAAAGAAACAAGAAGGAGGGAAGTACTTCTTTAAACAATACCATGGCTGTACCTCAAAGGACTTAATTCAAGTCCAATGAAACCCCTTAAAAGACAAGGAATAGTGAGATAAAATGTGTCAAGTGTTTGGGGAGAAGTCACATAGCTTTGGCATGTCCAACCAAGCAGACTATGTTACTTATAGAGAATGGAGAAATTATAGTAAGTCTTTAGCTAGTGAAGCCAAGGAAGAGGAAGCGGTAAATGAGCAGATCATTGTGGAGGCCAAAGAAGGAGATTTATTGATGATTAGGAGGTTGCTTAGAAGTTAGATGCAAGCTCTTGATGATTCGCAAAGGGAGAACATTTTTCACTCTAGGTGTTCAATCAGTGGGAAACTATGTTCTTTGATTGTTGATGGAGGGAGTTGCACCAATGAGGCTAGCTCTAGATTAGTGTCCAAATTAAATTTGGAGACCAAGCCACTAGGCCATACAAACTCCAATGGCTTAGTGAAGATGGAGAAATGACCGTGAGTAAGCAAGTGGAGCTACACATTTCCATAGGACAATATAATGACAAAGTGATATGTGATGTGGTTCCAATGGAGGCAAGCCATATTCTCTTAGGGAGGCCATGGCAATATGACACCAAAGCTGTTCATGACGGGTTCACAAACAAGATTTCTTTCATGCATAATGGGAGGAAAATTGTACTCAAACCTTTATCTCCTAGAGAGGTGTGTGAGGATCAAATAAAATTGAGAGAAAAGAGAGTGCAAGAGAGAAAAGAGATGAGTGACACACAAAAGAGTGAAACACTTGATAAAAAAGAGTGGAAAGAAAGAGTGAAATACTTGTGGGATTAAGTGAAACACTTGAGAGCAAACATAGTTGTTTAGTAAAAGAAAGTGAGGTGAAGAAGCTGCTTGCCAACAAGCCACTTTATTTACTTTATTGCAAGAAAAATGTTTTAACTGATGATAACTCTAATAAAAGTATTGCCCCTACTAATGTTGAGTTTCTTTTGCAGGAATATAAGGACGTGTTTCCAAAGGAGGTTCAAAGCGGATTGCTACCTTTGAGAGGGATTGAGCATCATATTGATCTCATCCCTGGTGCATTTACCCAATCGGCTAGCTTATAGGAGCAATCCTCAAGAGACCAAAGAAATACAAAAAGCAAGTTGAGGAGTTGATGACAAAAGGTTGGGTGCAAGAAAGCTTGAGTCGTGTGCTATTCTAGTGATTCTGGAGCCTAAAAAGGATAGGACTTGGAGGATGTGCAGTGACTGGAGCGTAATCAACAACATCACAGTCAAGTCCGACACTCTATTCCTAGGTTAGATGACCTTCTTGATGAACTGTATGGTGCCTGTTATTTTTCTAAAATTGATTTAAAAAGTGGGTATCATCAGATTAGGATAAGGGAAGGGGATGAATGGAAAACTACCTTTGAAACTAAGCATGGTTTGTATGAGTGGCTGGTTATGCCTTTCGGGATAACTAATACCCCAAGCACTTTTATGAGATTAATGGACCATGTCTTAAGAGATTTTATTGGCAAGTTTGTTGTTGTTTACTTTGATGACATTCTAATTTATAGCACTAGTTTTGACTTGCATATTGAACATTTGAGGGCTGTCATGCATGTGCTTAGAATAGAAAAATTGTATGCTAATCTTGAGAAACGTACTTTTTGCACCGATCACGTAGTGTTCTTAGGCTTTGTTGTGAGTGCAAAAGGAGTGCAAGTTGATGAGGAAAAGGTTAAGGCTATTCAAGAGTGGCCTATGCCTAAGAATGTGAGTAAAGTGAGAAGTTTCCATGGTTTAGCTAGTTTCTATAGGAGGTTTGTTAGGGACTTTAGCACCTTGTGTAACATCCCTGCTTTACGAATTGATGACTGTCCCCACAAATCAACACGGGTTTTTCAGCGTGCTTTGTTCTAACTCACATGCTTCCTAGAAAAATTTCCCAAGAGGTCACCCATCCCAAAATTACCCCAAGTCAAGCATACTTAACTATGGAGTTTTTTCGTGATGGGCTACCGAAAAGAAAGATGCATATTTGTGGCATAGGTAGTACCAATCAATTCATATAAGTCCTCCTTAACTGTATAGTTCCATACCTATACAGACTTAGAATCCTTCTCATTCGGGTGTCTAATCAGGTCGTTCACGTACCCTCCGCTTGGAGGCAGAAGCCGCTCCTTGTCCGTGCTTTCTCGCACCCACGATCACTGCCTGCCTTGTCCCGGGCATTACATGCCCACTAGCTTCCGCTTGGTTCTTCCCCAAACCACACCGTATTGGAGAGATGTAGGCTCTGATACCATTTGTAACATCCCTCCGCTTTATGGATTGACGATCCCCACAAACCAACACGGGTCTTTTCAGACGTGCTTTGTTCTTTTTCACATGCTTCCTGGAAAGCTTTCCAGAGGTCACCCATCCTAAAATTACCCTAAGTCAAGCACGCTTAACTATGGAGTTCTTTCGTGATGGGCTATCGAAAAGAAAGATGCATCTTTGTGGCATAGGTAGTACCAATCAATTCATATAAGCCCTCCTTAACTATATAGTCTCATACCTATACAAACTTAGGATCCTTCTCATTTGGTGTGTAATCAGTTCATTCATGTACCCTCTGCTTGGAGGAGGAGCCGCTCCTTGTCCGTGCCTTCTCGCATCGCGATCACTCCCTGCTTCATCCCGGGCATTAGATGTAATGTAACATCCTCTCAAGTACAACGTCATCCTTAAGTCATGACATTATGCTTAGGAATTGTTATTTATAAATTAGCGGACCTTTCTTAGTTATTTAGCAAGATTGATCAAGTCGAGTAGTAACTAATTCGTGGTTCTACTAAATATATACAACAAATACAGAAAACATTTATTTTTTTCATAAGTAAGTACAAAGGGAAGCTCTTCTATGAGCTTGAATACATACATGTTCTCCACTTCGTTTACAAACATATACACACCACTAAGTACAACATAATAAAAACACTAACTACTAAACTCCTTGACCTGATTCCTTTAGTGTAGCAGCCTTGTAGTCCTCTGGATCAACCTGGAGGCGACAGAGATACAAACATGTAGGTGTGAGAGTTATACAATTCTCAGTAGGGCAACTCCCTAGTTACACCATCATAATGTCATCGTCATCGCCATCGCCCAGCCACTTCGATTTATTAAGAAAATGTGAGCATGCAACATATATCAAAGATTCATTTTAACATTTAAAAAAAACCATTCTTCCGAAGTGGGTTCCTTTTTAGCATTCCATCACTTAAAGCATATACCTCATAATGTTCCAACAATTACTAAATTATGTAAGGCAACAATTCAGAATAAGATGAGTAGCATATAATACATGCACTGAACTTATCTCAAAGTGATATGGTTTCACTTATGGCCACAAAGATCAAATTAGTGCATTTTTCTATTTTCATTGACATAGGAAAGACTTAGTTTATACCTAATGGGTATTTGTCGTGGACAATTCCATAATAAATAATTTATACCAAATGGTATTTATGATGGATCACACTACACAAGGGAAATAGACCTTGTAAGGATTGAGCTCATTCCTATACGTGATCATCAAACTTCATTTTTTTCCATTTCAAAACGTACACAGTTCTATTCCTAGCCGATATGTCTACCGACTATAAAATTTGGGGAGTTCCTCTTTTCTATTTCCTTTCCCTCATTCAACCTAAGTCTTGTTTCTATTTTGCCCATATGTCAGAACATACACGAGTAAACCTTGTACATTCTCTTTTCTTTTTTCCAAATGCATGCATAAAGCACATAAAGGCATTTCATTCAAAATGAAATCTCAATTATGCCTCATAAACCACTCTTTACTTCCTCTAGCATGTATTTATATGTCACAAGTCACATGGCCAAATAGGTAACATCAAATATTCATGTCATACTAGAATCCAAAATGCTATTACTTCATCAATTCAAAGCATTGTTGCATTTCCAGCATAATGGCAGATTTTACACCATTGTAACATGAATCGATTTGCTCATTAAAAAAGCAATTAAGTAGCTATAAAAATTCTCAAGGATACTTCCATGTGTCCACAAGGTCCCTAAAAATTTCAACACAAATGGAGCTCTCTAACTCCTTCAGTAAATTGTACAAATTTGATGGTCAGTGACCACCAATTCACATCTAGACTAGAGTTTTCATAATTTTTAACCCTAGCAAATGATTGAATAAATGCACAATAAAATTTACAGCGATACTTCAATATGTTATTAACCTTGTGTAAAAATTTCAAGGGCTAGTTCAATCATTGGCTATGGTAATAAAATAGACAACTTTATTGCTTCAGTTTCAACAATCAAGACAGCATCAGTCTCATTTCGGTTTCTGATTTTTTTGAGGAAGTAAAACTTAAAATTGACACCCAAGAAAATTCATATAGTTAGCTTAAGATGTTAAATCCAATATATAATTTTTATAGCTCATAAAAACACCCAAAAATATATTAGAAAATTCGTGCACCACTTCTGCCTGCAGGAAAACCGAAAATCCAGCAGCTTAGTCCAAACTTCTTTTGATAAAAACCATTTTCTAACACCATCCAAACACACCATCAAAATTAATACATTAATATCAACATAATATCAATCAAAGCAACCAAAAGTTTCGGACCTAGCTCAACCCAAAATAGATCAGAAAAATTTGACAAAGAAAGGCAACAAAAACCCTACTTGTAGTAACTTAGTGGATCCTTGGCTCCAAGGTGATCTAAGCTTGATCTTGCTCACTTCAAGGCCACCAAATCAACATTAAACCCTTCCTAAATCAGTGAGGAAGTTATATGTCAAGATAAGGATTGATGGAGAATTGAAATTTTAATCGGTTAGTTTTGTAGATGGTGATGAGTAGAATAAGTTTTGTGAAGAGAGTTTCAGTTTTATCAACTATATGCTAAGGTTTTTGGGATTGGAAAGCAAATTAGAGGTCTTAAGAAATGAAAAATGGAGCTTCTTGTTGTTCCTTGCTGCATGGGCAAGAATGAAGGCTTGAAAGGCAAGTTTGTGGCTTAAAATATATCTTATGTTAGATATATTAATAATGTAATCAAGAGGTATATTTTTCTAATAATAAAAATGAATGCATAGCTAGGATTTAATCTTGTAAAGTAAGATTAAATCTTAGCCTTACACATGTAGTAAAAGGATAGACATTATTCTTTTGTATAATTAAACTATATTTCAGTGTTAGAAATTGCACATCGAAATTTTACCGAATAAAACACGTACTCGGGTAATCAAACATTACCCAAAAATTAATTCTAGATATAACTTCTCATTCCTTACCATTTCTAACCTTAACCCTCTCTTTTCTCAGTTCCGAGCATTTCTTGGTCCAGGACCAGGGTTTCGACTTCCGTGGGCCCATGGGGCCCGCAAGGTTACTATTAACCTCTGACCGAATTTTTTTTTTTTTTACAAGTCCGTTGGGCCATCCTCATCATTGCTATATTGTTAGATTTTTGAAATTATGTCTAATAAAGCTCAAATTAATTTTTAAACAATTTTTAGAGTGTTACACCTTGGCTGCACCTCTTAATGAGATAATTAAAAGGCATGTGGGTTTCAATGGGGAGAGAAATAAGAGCAAGCCTTTGCTACCCTAAAGCATAGGCTAACTAATGCACCCGTTCTTGCTTTGCCCAATTTTGCTAAATCTTTTGAACTTGAATGTGATGCATCGAACGTGGGCATTGGGGATGTTTTGATGCAAGAAGGCCATTCGATTGCTTATTTTAGTGAGAAGTTAAATGGGGCTGCCCTAAACTATACCACTTATGATAAGGAATTGTATGCCTTAGTGCGTTCTTTAAAAACTTGGCAGCATTATTTGTTCCCCAAAGAATTTGTAATTCATAGTGATCATAAGTCCCTAAAATACTTGAAAGGACAAGGCAAGCTGAATAAAAGGCAAGCCAAATGGGTTGAGTTTTTGGAACAATTTCCATATGTCATTAAGCATAAAAAGGGGAAGGGGAACATAGTGGTTGATGCTTTATCTAGGAGGCATGCATTACTTTCTACTCTTGAAACTAAAATTTTTGGGCTTGAGACTTTGAGAGAAATGTATTTGCATGATGCTGAATTTTCTGAGATATATGCTACTTGTGAAAATGTGTCTCAAAATGGTTACTACAGGTACAATGGATATTTGTTTAAAGATAAAAGATTGTGTGTGCCTAAGTGTTCCATAAGAAATTTGCTTGTGAAAGAGGCATATGAGGGAGGATTAATGGGACATTTTGGGGTGCATAAAACTTTGCACATATTGCATGAACATTTTTATTGGCCCCATATGAGACATGATGTGCATAAATATTATGAGCATTGCATTGTTTTTAAAAAGGCAAAATCAAAAGTGATGCCACATGGTTTATATACTCCTCTACCTGTTCCTGGTTTTCCTTAGATTGATATATCTATGGACTTTGTTTTGGGGCCGCCAAGAACAAAGAATGGCAAGGATTCTATTTTTGTGGTTGTGGAAGGTTTTAAAAAATGACATATTTTATACCTTGCAAAAAGGTTGACGATGCTTGCCATGTAGCTAACTTATTTTCAGGGAAGTGGTGAAACTCCATGGGTTGCCTAGGAGCATTGTAAGTGATAGGGACACTAAGTTCCTAAGTCACTTTTGGAGAACATTATGGGGTAAGCTTGGTACTAAATTACTTTCTCTACTACTTGTCACCCACAAACTGATGGGAAAACTGAGGTAGTGAATAGGACTTTAGGCACTTTGGTTAGGACTATTTTAAAGAATAATCTTAAGTCTTGGGAAGAATGTTTGCCTCATGTCAAATTTGCTTATAATAGGGCTGTCCATAGCACAACTAATTGTTCACCATTTGAAATTGTGTATGGATTTAATCCTATGACACCACTTGATTTATTGCCTATGCCTAATATTACCTGTTTTTAAGCATAAGGATGCATAGGCTAAGGCTGACTATGTGAGAAAGTTGCATGAGCGTGTGAAAGCTCAATTGAGAAGAAATTGAGAGCTATGCCAAGCAAGCTAACAAGGGAAGAAAGAAAGTTGTATTTGAACTCGGAGATTGGATTTGGGTGCACATGAGGAAAGAGAGGTTCCTTGAACAAATGAAGTCCAAACTCCAACCTAAAGGGGATGGTCCTTTCCAAGTGTTGGAGAGGATCAATGAAAATGCCTACAAAATTGATTTGCCTAGTGAGTATAATATCAATGCTACTTTTAATGTTGCTGATTTGTATTTTTTATGCAGGTGATGAGCCTTAGATTTGAGGTCAAATCCTCTTCAAGAGGGAGAGGATGATGAGGACATGGTTAGTGGCAAGGACAACAGGGCGCTTGGAGGACTTGGGGGACCTATGACAAAAGGAAGGGCTAGGAAGGCATAGGAGGCATTGTAACAAGTTATAGCAACAATTCTTGAGGCTGCCCTTAATTTGGAAGACTTTAAGCCCAAAATGGTGCATTGCATAATCCTACTTGAAGACCCTTGATGTTATACGAACTGCCACCATCTTTTTAAGCCTTTTATGTTACTAAATAAAGTTTGTAATAATGTAATTGAGCTTGTGAATTTTGTACAAGCCCATCACTTGTTAATTTCATATTTTATTTAGTTTAGATTTTAATCATGGGCTAGGTATTATAGCCCACTTGCTTAACATTACTCTAGTTTATAAACCTTGCAAACACCTTTTGAAAGGGGATTTTTGGCAAAATTTCATATCAGAATACCTTTTTAGTAAGAGTGTCTCTTTGGCTCTTGCTTGGAACCCTAGGTCTTATCAAGTGTAATCCGATTTCTCTTTATGGCGATCTCCCTTGGTCATTTTTACCCGAAATTCTGAAGAGTTGGCAACCTCTAACTCAATGTTTAGAGGGGATTCGTTGTTATGAATGATTTTCGAGGTGAAAAGTTTTCTAAACTTTTGGCTCAAAATGACCAAAATACGTGCTTACGCGGGTAAAAGGTGCCGTTTGAGCCCGTTTTCCAGGAAGTTTAGAATGATGTTTTAGAGTATTTGATGTTTCCTGGGTCCCGAGTAGTTTAGTGCAATTACCGTTTTACCCTAGAACGTGCAGTGCGTTAAAGCAATCAGCAACCTAAGCAATATTAGCCTCTAATCGAAGATTAATTTATTTTGATAATTAATCTAGAGTCAAAATGATTTATTAAGGTTGATTAGAAACTAAAATTGCTTAGTCAAGTTCTAATTACATTCTTTAATTCAAGATGTCTAATCAAAAAGTAATGAATAGTGTTTTCTCCCAATTTCCTTAAATCAAGGAAATTTGTCTACCACCTTTTGACCAAAAGAATTATTTTAAAATTGTTAATCTAGTTTGAATTTTCCTCCCAAAAGCCACAACTTTTGAATTCAAATTTCATCCAAAAAGGCTATGCAAAAGTTAGGATTTGACTACACCTAAGCTAGCACTTTAACCAAGCTTCCAAGACAAGCTTTGGAAGATATTTTCCTTCCCTCCAAGGCCAAAAATTTCGGCCAACCTTCCCCCCTAAATTAGCCACAACATTTCATTCTTTATAAATAACACACATTGGAAAGCTTGGCTTTAGATCATTTGCTAAGTTGTGATTCTTGCAATTTCTCTTGTTTTCTCTCATTTCTCTCCTTCTAAGTTCTTTTTCTTCCTTCCTCAAAGAACCACCACCACCACCTTGAGCCACCATAAACCACCTCAAACCACCACTCTCATACCATAAACACCTCTTAAACACCAAACCTCACCATTTCCAAGCTTGCATCCTCAAGGAAAAATCATCTTCCTTGAGAACCTTTGAAGGCCGAATCCTTGTTGCTCACAAGAGAAGATTTTGTCTTTCATTTCCTTCAAAGAACCAAGCTTTCTTTCATCCTTTTAAGGTTTCACTTGGTAGGGGTTTTCTTTCAAGTTTTCTTTACTTTCTTTGAGAAAAGTTTCTAGTTTTCTCTTGGTTTCAAACTCTTTTCTTCCCTTTGTATTTTCGGCCATGAGGCCATTTTACAAACCAATCTTTAGCTTGATGATGAGGTCTCATGGAGATAGTTTGGTGTTTGCCATGAGAGAAACCTCTAAAGCTTGGATCTTGGTCTAGGACCATATACAAACTCGGTTTTTCCTTTTCTTTGCAAGTTCAAAGTTTTGGTTTTTCATTTCCTTTCCTTTATGATTTGGTTCCTTCTTGGTTTTTCCTAGTTCAAAGTTTTGGTTTTTATTCCTCTAAAGTTTCGGTTTTCTTTCCTTTTTGCCTTGTTCAAGCTTTGGTTTTTATTTCTTTTCTTCAATGGTTTCGGTTTTCCTTTCCTCTCTGAACAAAGTTTGCTAAAAATGTTAAGGTAGCCCTTTTATGTTTGTTTGAAAGGTTGCCTCTTGAAAAATCGTTTCCTTGAGCTTGATGATGGTGTTCGAAGAACATAAGACTTCTTTGGTGTCTTGATGCTAAGAACTCTAAAGCTCATTATGATACATAATGGGTTGAGGTTTTTATGTTCCTTTAAAGTCTTGTAAGAGCTCTAGTTAAGATTAAAAAAGAGTTGCATTCATGTTTACTTTTATGCTTTGCATAGCATGTTTATTTTCAAGCTATCACTAAGCAACTTAAAGATTAAAACAAGAATGTGCATCATCACTTAATAAATCTCAAAGCCTACCTATTTCAACCTTAAAGTTGATTGTTGATTTGGAGTAAACACCCAAGAGGCCTAGAGCACTAAAATAAAGAATTGAACCTTGCATTTCATGTTTACTTTCTTGTCTATCATGTTTATATTTTACGCCATCACTTAAACTCTAAAGATAATAAATGAGTGCACCTCATATTTATTTTATGCTCTCACTTTATTTTCTAAAAGAAGAGTAAAATGAGTTGCATAGCATGTTTAAATTTATGTCACCACCTAAATGGTTTAGAGCTCAAAGACTTGCCCAAGTATCCAATGTAAAGTTTTAAGAAAACGTTGGTTTTTCAATGAAGCCATTTGGCCTTGTGGTGATGATGATGGGCTTGGGTGAGTTCATCTAATCACAAGTGCCCATAGCCATGTTTTGAAATTTTTCTAAGCTTAGGAGTACCTAAGGAGCATTATGAATGAGATTATATGTTTTAAATCTATTTTATGAGAAAATTAATTTAGCTACTGATCTTGCTTGGACTTTAATGATTTTAATGAGATAAATTGGTTTCTAAAAGAGTTTGAGTTCCTAAAATTGTTCCAAGAGAAAACTAGCAACTTGTATGCATTTTAATTCATGAGATTATGTGATTTTATGGGCTTATGATTTCGGTTCTGCCCTTCATGATTGGCTGCTGTACAAATGTTGTTCTAAGGTGTTAAAATGTGTAAAATTATGTTTGAGTGAAGGGAGGATCGATTTAGAGAAGTTAGAAAAGAATAAGTAACTTAAAAGGATCAAGAATGAGAATTCTAGAACACCTTAATGCACAAATTTGCAAAACTGTTCCAGCATAATTAATTCAAGTGTAAATGGTTCATAATCAGTAGGATATGCATAAAAACCTTTCATAAATGATTAGGTATTAATTACTAAGCTTAAGGTGATGATAAGGACTTAAAATAGGAATTCTAGCACACTTAGACATGGCAAAATGTGATTCTGTCCAGCAAAGCTAAATTGAGGAAAAGTAAGTTATAACTTAGTAAACATGCCTAGGAATCCCTCATAATTGGTTTAGGGATTGATTATGAAGCCTTAGGCGAAGACGGATCTTAAAAAGGGTCAAGAACGGAGATCTAGACCCGAAGTATATGATATTTTTCCGGCCCAAACTACATAATGCTGTTTGGAATTTTAAGTGTGCCTAAAACTTAGTGAGAATTTTAAGTAATGATCCCTTAGGTGTTATAAAAATCCTTAGTGAGGATTAGAATGACCGAAATGCAAGTTTAAAGCCCGTAAGGGTCAAAGCATAAGATACTATGAGATAGGTGAACGAGAAAGTATGATTATGATGATGAACCTCGTGCACACTTATGATGATGTGGTTATGTTAAGTTCCTTGAGCATGAAACTTTATGTGCATGATTTGATTTGGTGATATGATGAAATGTTGTGTTTGAGATGCATAATGTTTCAAAGCTATGAATGAAATTGAGGAATATGCTCATGTGAACTAGAAAGTTATTGCAATGAGAAAGTTCCATGAAAATGATGCATGTGACTGAAATTATGTGGCATGACTCAAATTTGAGGAAATTCGGAGATAGGTTATGCCGTCGAATTTCCGTCAAATTTGAGGGACAAAGAAAGTTTTTGAGAAAAATGAAGTTTAAAGTTATATGCCGAGACGCATTTCTCCCTTAGAAAGTAAATGGGGTATGGACGTCGAGCCATACCGAAGCGGACAAAGTCGTTGGTCTTAACCAGTCGATGCGTTTCGAAGAATGAAAGTATATGATGTTTAAGGTGACACACCGAGACGTACTTCTCCTGCTTCGGTGAGGAGAAGGTAAAATCGTGAGGGCATAGACATTAGCCTCCAAAGCGGACAAACTTAACCAGTCGATGCGTTTCGAAGAAGGAAAAAGTCCCATGATGGGTGATCCTTAGGCCCCCACCCGTACTCGGGAGTCGGGATTATAATGATTATGATTATGTTTATGATTCGCTTATCAAGAGGATAAGTAAGAATTAGTGACGACTAGTTAAGGTATGAGCTCATAGCCTAGTTTAAGGGGTGCGGTTACTATATTATTGGTGTCACAAGTATGAGGAAAGGAAAGATGTTCAAAGAAAAGTTTCATGCCACTCAAATGTTGTTTGAATTATTGTTTGATTTACCTAAAGTGCTGCCATGCATCCATGAAATATTATGTTGCATACATGCATTAAGAATCATTATAAAAGACATGGACCTTGGATAAATACCTTTGCAAAAACTCCATAATGAACTAATGCATGCTTAACCTTTTCATAATAAACCCAAGGTTCTTGGGACGTAAACGATGACACTAGGATAGAGGACTTCCCTACTGAGATTCTTTAGAGAATTCTCACCCCTCTCTTCTTTCCGTTACGTCTTCAGATATCGATGGCGTCGTTCGTGATTTTCATTGACCCGCCACATGGGAGGTGCACTATGACCCCGAGCATCAGTCTACCACTTCAAGGGTCATTGCGAGGTGCGCGTTTTGCATACGTGGGATGCCCTTTTGCTTTCCCCGTCTCCAGCTATCGTTTCGATCCGACTTCACCCTTTGGCGACGACCTGATCTTTGAGAGGACACGCCCAGACGAGAGGCCGCGTGCCCATTCTTCCTCGTCAGGGTCGCTTCCTATTGGTCTCAAGGAGGTAGCGAGGACACGGTCACCAGCGAGGCATGCGAGGCGCGTTCCGAGAGGCGACCACGACGCGGAGGCCACATTGCTCTATGCCTAGATCCTTCTTCGTTGGGCTACATCCGAGGAGCTTCGTCAGTCGCGGCTACATCTACCGAGATCGGATCGCCAGGAGGCTTGGAGAGAGGTAGCGATAGTTAGGTGCTTATCTTTTGGGTTGTTTCATGTATTTGTTATCATGTTTCTTATTTTATGTTTTGTACTAAGCTCTGCCCACTAGTATGGGTAAGACTTTATGTTTCTGTTATATTTCTTTGTGATGTACTAAACTATATTATCTAATGTAATGAGGAATGATGTTTATGATAGATGTGTTCTTTAATGCTTATGTTCTGTATGTTTTATTTGTTCTTCCGCTTCACGTTGTTTATGTTACGCACAAAGGCTCGCACTTTGTTTTATATAAATCATTTCAAAAAAAAATTTACCTGTTTTCCGCTAAGTTAATTTTTAAAAGAGGTTTAAAGGAAGTAATGACTAATAATTAATCTAAGTACGTCCTAGGTGTATTGGGTTAAATATTAGGGTGTTACAAAGAGTATCCAATTACTCTTATGGCGATCTCCCTTGGCTTATCAATCATTCTTGATTATGGCACCTCTAACCAATTTCATTCCTCATCTTTTTGTTCTGAAGCTAACAATTTGCTTTCCTGAACTTTTGGTATTCCATGTCCACTTCTCCCCTAGGGTTCCCAATTGGATTTCCTTCGGCATATCAATCCAACCTTTCCATCATTCTGAGGCTTGGAGCTTGTTCTCTCATGGCAGCTATCATTTCACGGAAAGTGTCCGTCATACCCGATCTTCGCACTTCCCAGTACACCGATGTGAAGTCATCGATTCCTATCACACCAAACAAGAATTATTGAGTTGATCAGGCAATATTAAGCTAAGTGTGGTAGTAACCCAAAACATTCCAAAGTCATACACATATATAGAATGATAATGCATGACATTGACTAGGAAGCATAGCCCTATTCCTCAAGGTCCTACAAGGATGAACATACCATAATGTAACATCCTCCCAAGTACAATCTCATCCTTAAGTCATGGCATCATACTCGAGAATTGTTACTTATAAATTTATAGACCTTTCTTAATTATTTATAGCATGAATCGTTTAATAGTGTAGTAACTAACTCATGGTTTTATCAAAATATATAACAAGGAAACAAAGTATAAAAGGAAGCTCTTCTATGAGAGTGCACATCTATTCTTTACTATATTTGCAGACACATGTATATAACTAAGTACAATAGATATGAGGCTCCACTACTAAACTACAAAATTTCCAATTCAGTGGGGCTTCAAATCAACCTAGACGACATAGAAACAAACACATAGGGGGTGAGAATTCTAAAATTCTTAGAGGGCATCCCCAAAACATATAATAAAACTCATGTTATCATTATCGTCCACATTTCAGTTTATTAGTAAAATTGTAAGCATACAACATATATCAAAGGTTCATTTTAAAGTTCACAAATCATTCTTCCAAAGTGGGTTTATTTTACTTACTCAATCACTCAATATAAATATGTCATTCTACTCAACATCATAATAATTCATTCTCAACTTCACGTGCCCCGATACATCAAAGGGTACTTTCCTTGCATTTACATATTCAGGGGACCTTTCCCGTCCTTTGAGACTAAAGGGACCTTTTTGTGCCTTTTCCCATTAAAAGGGACCTTTTATCTACTTAGCATATACATCATCATCAAGCTTATATTAGCATCCATTCACAATGTAATTTTCAATCTCTATTGATTTTTTTAATGTAGTATAACCCAAAATTAGAAGTCAAGAAAATTCGTATAACTAGCTTAAGGTGTTAGCTTCAACATATAATTTTTATAGCTCATAAAAACATCCACAAATACATCAGAAAATTTGTGATTCATAACCTGCAGAATAAATTCAGAATTCCAGCACATGATTCAAAACTTGTTTTGCCAAAATGGGTTTTCTAACATCATCCAAACACTCCACGAAAATTAATACATCAATATCCATATATCATCAACAAATACAATAAAAAACTTTAGACCAAAACCAATCAGAAATGTTCAGAATAAATTTGGAAAGAAAATGCCAAAGAAAACCCTACTTTGGTGGCTTTAGGGAGCTTGGCTCCAAGGGTGATCCAAGAAGGATTTTGCTCACTTCAAGGCCTCCAAATCAACCCCAAATCCTTCCTAAATCAGTGAGGTGTGCGATAGCAAAGTAAGGATTAGTGAAGATTTCAAATTGTAACACCCTAATATTTAATCCCAATACGCCTAGGACGTATTCAAGACCAATTATTAGTTATTACTTCTCTTTAAATTCATTTACAAAATACTTAGCAGAAAATATAGGTAAAATTTTTTTTTGAAATGAATCATGTAAAACAAGTGCGAGCCTTGCGCGTAACATGCACAACGTGAAGCGAAAGAATAAATGAAACATACAGAACATAAGCATTAAAGAACACATCCGTCATAAACATCATTCTTCATCACATTAGATAACATAGTTTAGTACATCACAGAAATATAACAGAAATATAAAATCTTACCCATACTAGTGGGAGAGCTTAGGACAATAACATAAAATAAGAAACATAAAAGCAAATACATGAAACGACCCAAAAGATACCCCAAGCTAAGACTCTCCTCCCTCGAGCTACGGACGACGCTCCTACTCATCCCTCGTGGCACATATCCAATGAACTTGGCAAGCTCCTATGTGTGAAGGTGGAAGGATGGCGAGAGCATGCCTTCATAGGGTGCATCTCCTACGTCGTGCTAACCTGTCATCGTCTCTTCGCTACCCATCCGATATCCATGGGTATGGCAGGGCGGAACCCTCCGAGAAGGATGAGAAAGAGGATCCTCTGATCTCCGAACGTCTGGCGAGGCAAAACCTCGCACCTAACATAATGGGCGTGGCCTGCCCGTCAGGTCGCGTCCTCTCAAAAATCATGTTCGCCAAACAGTTTTCTGAAACAACGGGCGTCCCATGTAATGCGTATTTTAACCGAAGTGGGGATTAAAGTGCAGTGCTTCCATCAACAAATCACGAACGACATCTTGAAGCGTCGAAAAAAGAGGGTGAGAATCTTGCTAAAGAATCTTAGTAGGGAAATCCTCTATCCTAGTGTCATCGTTTACATCCCCAGGAACCTTGGGTTTATTATGAAAAGGTTAAGCATGCATAGGTTCATTATGAGGTTTTCGCAAAGATATTTATCCAAGGTCCATGTCTTTTATAATGATTCTTAATGCATGTATGCAACATAATAGTTCATGGATGCATACTTTAGATAAATCAAACAAACATCAAGCAACATATGAGTGGCATGTAACTTTTCTCTTGAACATCTTTCTTTTCTCATACTTGTGACACCAATCATAATAGTAACCGCACCCTTAAACTAGGCTATGAGCTCATACCTTAACTAGTCGTCACTAGTTCTTACTTATCCTCTTGATAAGCGAATCATAACATAATCATATTCATCATAATCATCATAATCCCGACTCCCAGAGTACGGGTAGGGGGCCTAAGGATCACCCATCATGGGACTTTTTCCTTCTTCGAAACGCATCGACTAGTTAAGAGACTTTGTCCGCTTTGGTAGGCTAATGTCTATGCCCTCACGGTTTACCTTCTCTCATCTGTGTGTCACCTTAAACATCATATATTTTCATTCTTCAAAATGCATCGACTGGTTAAGACCAGCGACTTTGTCCGCTTTGGCATGCTAATGCCTATGCCCTCACGGTTTTACCTTCTCTCACTAGAGGAGAAGTACGTCTTGGCATATCACCTTTAAACATCATTTTTCAAAACTTTCTTATGTCCCTCAAATTTGACGGAAATTCGCGGCATAACAGCTACTCTCGAATTTCCTCAAATTTGAGTTATACCACATAAATCTCAGTCACATGCATCATTTTCATGGAACCTTCTCATTCAATAACTTTCTAGTTCACATGAGCATATTTCTCAATTTCATTCATATTTCGAAACCTTATGCATCTCAAATTCAACATTTCATCATATCATCATATCAATCATACACATAAAGTTTCATGCTCAAGGAACCAACATAATCACATCATCATAATATACTCGGGTTCATCATCATAATTATGCTCTCTCGGTTACCTATCTCATAGTATCTTATGCTTTGACCCTTACGGGCTTTAAACTTGTATTTGCATCTTTATTACCCTCAAGAGGTTAACACTTAGACTTGTTCTCTAAGATTTGAACCCACTACAATTCCATAGCATTGCACATGAAAGGGAGAAAATATCCTTTGCTTAAGGGGCTCTAGAATCTCCATTCGTGGCCCTTTTTAAGATCCGTCTTCGCCTAAGGCTCCATAATTAATTCCTAGACCAATTATGAGGGATTCCTAGGCGTACTCTCTAAGTTATAACCATTTTAATCTCTTATCATCACCTTAAGCTTAGAAATCAACACCTAATCATTTATGAAGGGATCTTGTACATGTCTTACTAATTATGAATCATTTATCCTTGAATTAAACATGCTAGAACAGATTTGTATTTCTTGCATTAAGGTGTTCTAGAATTCTCATCTCTAATCCCTTTTAAGTTACTTATTCTTTTCTAACTTTTCTAAATCGATCCTTGCTTCACTCAACATAATTTTACACATTTTAAAACCTTAGAACAGCATTTATACAGGAGCCAAACATAGAACCGAAATCATGAACCCATAAAATCACATAATCTCTTGGGTTGAAATGCACATAAGTTACTAGTTTTCTCTTGGAACATTTTTAGGAACAAAAGGTGTTCTGGTAATCGATTACATGTTCCTAGTAATCGATTACCAGGAGCTCAATTCATTCTGGGTTTCAAAATCAACGGGTAATCGATTACATAAAATGGTAATCGATTACTTAGGGTTAAATCTGTCTTCGAAAATAAAGAACATAGGGTAATCGGTTACACTATAAGGTAATCGATTACAGGGTTTCCAGAGGTTCTGGGCATAAAGAAGCCGTGGTAATCATTACTGCCTTTGGTAATCGATTACCAGAACCAAAAGTTCCAAAACCTTCTGGTAATCGATTACATGGGTGGTAATCGATTACCAGGACCTTAATTTGAGAAAACATGATTTTTGACACATTCCAAACTATTTAAACATCTTGAGACCTCATAAAATGGTTTTCCAACATTTTCTTATAAATCATTCTCACATTTTACAAAATCAAACCATTATTGAAATCATACTAAAACTCATCCATTTCTTTTTGACTAGAGTTCCTTTTTAGGATACTTAGGGCAAGTCTTTGAGCTCTAGAGTATTTAGGTGATGACATAATCTTAAACATGCTATGCACTTCATTTTACTCTTCATTAGAAAGTAAAGTGAGAGCATAAAATAAATATGAGATGCAACTTCATTATTATCTTTAAGGATTAGGTGATGACTTGAAATATAAACATGAAATGCAAGCTTGGGAATTTAAATATGGTAATGCAAGTTCATTCATTTACTCTTGTGAAATTAGTGATAGCATCAAAATAAACATGAGATGCAAGACATAAATTTAAACATGAATGCAACTTGTTTTTATCTTAACTAGAGCTCTTACAAGACTTTTAGAGGAACATAAACCTCAACCCATTATGTATCATAAGGCAAGCTTTAGAGTTCTTAGCACCTAGACTTCAAAAGAAATCTTAAGGTTTGAACTCATCATCAAGCTTAAGGAAATAGACTCAAAGTTCAACATTTTGTCTAAACAAAACTACAAGGACTAAGTCATATTCTTTATTTTATTGCTCATGGGCTTCAATCTAGAGTAAAACTCTTAGAACGGCCAACCAACTTTAAGGTTGGCAAGGGTAAGCTTAGAGCTCTTGGAAATCATGTGATTAATTTTCTTTAACAAAACTTTTGTGATCTACCTTTACATTTTTAGCAAACTTTGTTCAAACCAAGGCAAAGGGAATTGAAATCATTTAAGGAAGGAAAAGGAAAGAACCGAAAATGAAACCGAAAAGAGAAAGAAACACAAGCATGTATGGTCCAAGACCAAGTTGTTTCAAGCTTTAGAGGTTTCTCACATGACAACAACAAGTCATTATCTTGAAACCTCATCATCAAGCTCATGTTCTCTTTATGAAAAGGCCTCTTGGCCGAAAAAGAAAGGGGAAGGGGAAAAGAGTTTGAAACCAAGAGAAAAACTAGAACTTTCTTGAAGAACACAAACAAAATCATCAAAACTTAACCCCTACCTTAAGAAGTCTTGAAGAGAGGAAGGAAAGCTTGAGTTCTTGATGAAATGGAGAAGGAAAATCCTCTTGAAACTTGAAGGAAGAAATCAGCTAAAGTGAGGAAGTTTGAGAGGAAATGAGAGGATTTGCAAGAAGTGTGAACTTACCAAGTGAACCAAAGTGTGACAAGGTTCATCAAGGCTTGGTATTTATAGAAAAATGAGACATGTTGGCTGATTTGGGAGGGAATGGCTGATGGTTTTCAAGGCCAAGGGAGGAGGAAAATATCTCTTACAAAAGCATGGGTTTAGGCATGGCAAGCATGGTTGGAAGCATGGGTAAGGTATGGCCTAAGGTATGGGCTTGGAGTGCAACAAAAATCAACATGTGGCACCATTTTAGGGGCAGATTTCGGCCACCTCATCAGCCAAGGGGGAAGGGATTTTGTTCATGTAATTGTGGTTTAATGATGTGTTTAAGTGTTTCTTTGATTAAGGTTTTGATTAGGGGTTTGTAAGAAGGTGTTTAGGTAAGATAATTGGTTAATTAGGAAGTGTCAAGACTTGATTAGGGAGTGATCATACTAGATTAGTAATTTAAAATAATTCTTTTGGTCAAATGAGGTATGGCACAATTCCTTAATTTAAGGAATTGGAGAGAGAAAACACTATTCAAGATTCCATGACTAGAAATCTTGAATTAAAGAATGCTATTAGAGTTTATGTAAGCAATCTTAGGTTCTAATTAACCTTAATAAATTATTTTGACTCTAGATTAATTGTCAAATAAATTAATCTTCGATTAGAGCCTAATATTGCTTAGGTTTGCTTAATTGCGTTATTAGGCTTACTTGGACATTATTCTAGGGGCAAAATGGTAATTCTGCTAAACTGCCCTGGACCTTCTGCTCAACTAAACATCAAACATTGCTCATAAACATCATTCTAAACTTCTTGGAAAAGTTCGGGCTCAAACGCACCTTTTACCCGTGTAGACACAGGAGGGTATTTTGGTCATTTTGAGTCGAAAGTTTAGAAAACGAGATTTTCACCTCGAACATCATTCATAACAACGTAATCCCCTTTAAACATCGAGTTGACCCATTCGAGGTTGGGCAACTATCCTTTAATTTCCTAAAATGACCTCAGGGCATTTCGGTCATTTATACTCAGGAGAAATTCTGCGTTACACAAATTCCAATCGGATTGATAGATCTTAATGAGTAAAACAAGTTTTATGAAGGAATCTTGATGTTTTAGTGATTTTTAAGCTAGTGTTTTGGGGATTTGAAAACAAGAATGAGGATTTGGGAGCAAGAATAATGGAGGAGGTGTTCTTGGAGGGTTATGGCCAAAATTGATGGTGATGGAGTGATAAGGTTGGATAGCTTATCTTTATCTTGATATAAAAATAGTATTTATGTAAGTAAAGTGTAATTTTCTTTCATTTTGGGAAAAGAAACGATATGAATGGCTAGGATTTGATTGGATATTCAAAGAATGAATCTTGGCCATCCACTTGGCTCAAGATAAGTGGCTCACTTTAGCTTGGGAGCAAGTAGCTTTTTCGTTGTTAAAATCGCACATCGAAATTCCACAGAACGAATGAGATATTGGCTCCGAGAAAATATAATAAATGAAAGGCCATGATTGAAACTTACTTTTCAAGTTTCAATCCTTGCCATCCACTTGGCATAAAGTGGTTGGTAAAGGTTACTTAGCCACCAAGTAACTTGTACTGTTAAAAACCGCACATCAAAACTCTACCAAATGGATAAAACACTGTACCTGGGTAATCAAACATTATCCAAAAATTAATTTTAGGTATAACTTCTCATTCCTTATCTTTTCTAACCTTCACTCTCTCTTTTTTCAGTCATGGGCATTTCCTAATCTTGACTCAGGGTTTTGGTTGTCCCAATGGGCCCCTAGGGTAAGGTCACTATTCACCCTAGCCCGAAATTTTTTTTGGTTAACATGTCCGTTGGACCATTTTCATCATTGCTAAAAATGTCAGATTTTTGAAATTACGACTAATAAAACCCAAATTAATTTTTAAATAATTTTTAAGGTGTTAGAGAGATAGCTATGCTGGAGGCATTGTTAGGATTATTAGATATTTATCCCACTTATATCTCTTGACATATTACTATCATTTTGGTTTGGATTACTATATGCCGAACCCATGTGACCATTTGACATGCTTATCTACTACGCTTTTTACCGTTATGTATCTCGACTTTAGTAGACAGTTAGGTGGTTGTGAACTGTGGCACAATTATACATAATCGGATATTTTGCGAGCTACCGAGGCTCTTATGCTAGATTATATTTTTTATATATAGAGGTATTTCATGTGATGGGCTTGCGATTGTCTTAGTGCTCAGATGATAATCTCATGCTATATATTCGCTTATATCTATATGGTTTAGTGTCGAATACTATTTATGCGTGAAGGCTTCTATTTTTTAAAGTAACGTCTTTTTAAAGGAAAAAAAAAATGACCTATATTTTCTGCTAAGTATTTCCAAAAAGTTCAGGGTTAAGCTTAGGTCCTAAGGAGTGATCCTTTAATGTTAAAACCAAGTACTATGGCATACTTCATTATACGTTAGGGGTTACAATACTAGTACCAAATGCCAATATATCATCAATTCAAGGCTTTGGTTCATTTCTAGCACAATGACATATTTTACACTTATCTAGCAAAAATTAGATCGCATATCAAACAACCAATTCTAAGGCTACAAAATTATCCAAGACACTTCAATGTGTTCACAAGGTCCTGTAAAAATTTTAGAGCAAAAACCATTCTATAACTATGTTAACAAAATTAGACAAATTCAAATGTAAGAATTTTCCTTCTACCAATAGCCAGAAGTTTCAATTTTTCTACCCCATCAAATGATCATATAAAATCAGACAAAAATTCAAGGTTGGATTTCAAAAAGTCTCAACACCTTGTAAAATTTTCAGCTTAAAATTCGATCATTTGATATAGTAAAAAAATTAGACAATTTTATAGCTTCAAATTTGGCTGTAGGCAGAAACCCTAACTATTTTGGTTTCTGATTTTTAGAAAATAGTAAAAGTCATTTTGAAGACCCAAGAAAAATAATAAAACATCTTAACATGTTATCTTCATCATATAAAATTTTCAGCTAATGAATCTATCTACAAACACTTCAGAAAAATCAAGAACCATAACCTGTTGGACAAATTTGAGAATTCCAGCAACATGATTCAAAACTTGTTTTGCCAAAAAGGGTTTTCTAACATCATACAAACACTCTACTAAATTAGACACATCAATATCTATATATTATCAACCATAAAACCAAAAATATCAAATTAAATCAGTGACCAAAATATAAAAATGGATTTGAAGCAAAAGAGGTTCAAAAGCCATACTTTTTGGAGCTTTAGAGATCTTGGCTGCAAAGGATGCTCCAAGAATGATTCCCTTCACTTCAAGGCCCTCAAACAAACCCCAAACCCTTTCTTAAGCAGTAGAGGATGATATCTTAAAGTGAGAAAAGGTGAAAAAATTGAAATTTCAATCGGTTAGTTTTGTAGGTGGTGATGAGTAGAGTAAGTTTAGTAAAGGAAATTATTGGTTTTAGTAAGTGTAGGTTAGGAGTTTGGAGGTTTGAATCATGTTTCAAGCTTTTTGAAGAAGCAAAAATGGAGGATGCTTGGCTCTTCTTTGGCTAGCTGAGAATGAAGCATGGAAAGAAAAGGTTTTGTAGCATTATATTCATCTTGATATAAATGTAGGAGTTATGTAAGTAAAGTATACTTTCTTTCTAATAATAAAAAGATATGGATGACTAGGATTTAATCTTGTAAATCAAGATTAAATCTTAGCCTTACACTTGGCACAAAAGGAAGGATAAACATTATCCTTTTATAAAGATTAAACTATCTTTCGGTGTTAGAAATCGTACAAAAGTTTACCAAACGGGTAAATAGATATTACCCGAAATTAATTTCAAGGTATAAAATCTTTATTCCTAACTATTTCTAACCTTAACCTTGCCTTTTCTCAGTCTAGGCATTGTAACACCCTGGATTTATTCAGAAATTAATTGGAGCTTTATTAATGAGAGTTTCAATATTCTACGGACGTAGTAATGATGAGAACGACTCAACGAACAAGTAGAAAAAGTGAATAGTATTTTATGGGTCCTTTGAGCCCGTCAGAAAGCTTAAACCTATATTTGAAATCTGAAGATGCCCGAAATTGAGAAAATATATGAATAAGGTTAGAAATAGTTAGAAATAAAAATTTTATACCTAGAATTAAATTTCATGTAATATTGATTACCGGGTAGGGTGGTTCACCCATTCGATGAAATTTTGGTATGAGATTTCTAACACCAAAAGCTAGTTTAATCTCTACAAAATGAAGAATCTTATCTATTTAAATCAAATGAATGACTAAGTTCAATCTTGAATTACAAAATTAAATCCCAACCATCCATTTCACTTTCGTTCTTTAAGAATTATCCATTTATATTATATAATATTCACACTTTATTACAAGATAAATATCACACAAATCTTCTCCATCAAGCCTCCATACTAGATTTCTCCATCAAACATTTTGGCCAGCTACAGGGAAGAAACAGCCTCCATTTCCATTTCTCAAGAGCTCCATACTTGATTTCCAACCTCAAAAACCTTAGCCTAGAGTTGTTAAAACTTCCAATTTCCTTCACTAAACTTCAACTACTCATCATAATCCACAAATCTAACTTGAAATTTTAAATCTTTACCATTTCTCACTTTGATACATCATCACCTTATTGCCTAAGCCTTTGGGTTTGATTTGGTGGCCTTGAAGTGAAGATAAATCACTTGGAACACCTTTGGAGTTATAAAGCTCTAAAGTTTGCAAAGTAGGGTTTTGTGTTCGTGTTTGTTGAGATTCACAGGTCCGCACATGTGTTCTTTGGTCACTCCTTCAGTGCATTTGTGTATATCGCTGACTTTAATCCCGCTTTCCCCTATGAGGGTGTGCTCCTCCATATGGCACATCCAATTATTTTTTATGTCCTATTTGCACCACCAGCACCCCTCCAGGAGATGTCCTCTCCTCGTCTTCATCCTCAGGTTCGGATCCACCCTCAGTCTTGACGCCCCTGCCCAGGTGAGGCCATCATATCGATGGCTAACGGTTTCCTCTAGGATAACATGAGATATTTAGGGACTTTGACATGTACATAGTTGTAACTTAGCGTTAAAACTCCACCACCTGCCTAGACTGATTCTTCTTAGATGTTTTTTCTTTTGGTCCATTTTTATGTATGTGTGATTTTTCTGACCTTGATATTTGAGCAAGCTAGGTTTTAGGTACTGGATATGTCTTTTTGAAATTAGTCCCTGAGTAATATTAATAGTGGAATGACTTAATTTCCAGGATGCTTGTGTAGATGACTTGTGTATGATGTACAAATATATGTATATATGAGTTTTTTTTGGCATATGAGTCTGATTTATGTTATTTTCATTTCTTTTGACTAGTATAGATTAAAGAAAGGAAGTAATACTCTTCTAATTATAATGTTAATACTCGAGTAATGCATGGTAGTTAGAAGGGTGTTACATTATGGTTTCAGAGCCAGACTATCCTATAAGCCTGAGGATTGGACCGCTTATGCTTCCTGAGAAACTATCATGCATTATGATTTTATACATGTGTTTGATTATTGGTTGGGAATGTTGTGGGTTACTACCACACTTAGCTTGGTAATACCCTAGATGTATTGTATGATTCGGGTGCTACTCATTCTTTCATATCCCATGACAGGGTACAAAGGTTACAATTATCTATGTCTGAATTCCCTTATGATCTCCTTATATCCACTCATACTGCTAGTTTTGAGAGCTTTATTAATGAGAATTTGAATATTTTGACGGACGTAGTAATGATGAGAACTACTCAATGGACAAGTCGAAAAAAAGTGAATAGTATTTTATAGGGCGTTGAGACCCAAACCCTAGATTCGGACCTGGAGATGTTCGAAACTGAGAAAATATAGAAATAAGGTTAGAAATAGTTAGAAATGAAAATTTTATATCTAGAATTAAATTTTAGGTAATATCTGATTACCTAGGTACGGTGTTTCACCTATTCGGTGAAATTTCATGTTTGATTTCTAATACGAAAGCTAGTTTAATTTCTAGAAAATGAATAAGCTTGTCTATTTAAATCAAATGAATAGCTAAGATTCAATCTTGAATTACAAAATCAAATTCTAGCCATCCATTTCACTTTCTTTCTTTAAGAACTTTCCATTTATATTATATAATATTCACACTTTATTATAAGATAAATATCACACAAATCTTCTCCATCAAGCCAACAACATTTCGGCCAGGAACAAGGAAGAAACAACAGCCTCCATTTCCATTTCTCAAGAGCCCCATAATTGATTTTCAACCTCAAAAACCTTAGCCTAGAGTTGTTAAAACTTCCAATTTCCTTCACTAAATTTCAATTACTCATTATAATCTACAAATCTAACCGACTGAAATTTTAAATCTTCACCATTTCTCACTTTGATACATCATCACTTCCTACCTATGGGCTTGATTTGGTGGCGTTAAAGTGAAGATAAATCACCTTTGAAGTAGGGTTTTGTGTTCTTGTTTGTTGAGATTCAGTTTTTCCAGATTTTTAATTGTTGGAATTTCTAATTTTTGGTTCTAATGTATGATTTCACATAGATATACATGTATTTACATTGGTAGAATAGTTTGGTGTTGTGGAAAAATCATTTCTGTCAAAGAGAGTTTTGGACTACCTTGTTGGAATTTTGGCTTTGCTATAGGCAGGAATTGTTCTCGATTTTTCTGATGCAATTGTAGTTATTTTTATGAGCTGTAAAAATTATATGTTGAAGTTAACATCCTAAGCTAGTCCCACGAATTTTCTTGAGCTTTGGTTTGAACTCTTACTTCTTAAAAAAATATGAACTAAAGCTATGCCTGTGCTTTGAATTGTTGAATCTGAAGCTGCAAATTTTGCTAATTTTGTTACCATAACAAATGATTGATTTTTTTCTTTGAAATTTTTACAGAATATTGGACACATCTTGAAGTTCAACCATGATTTTTATTTTGAATTGATTCAGTCATTTGCTAGGGTTAAAAATTATGAACTTCTGATTTTAGCTGAGATTAAGTGGTCTTTGACCACCAAATTTGTCTAATTTTGTTAACATAATTAGAGAATGATTCTTGTTCTGAAATTTTTACAGGACATTTTGGACACATTGAGGTACCATGGAGAATTTTTATAGCCTTTGAATTGGTTGTTTGATATGCCAAATAAATCTTGCTACTTAAGCATAAATTCTACTAATATGTTGGACTTGAATCCACGTATCGATTGGGTGATATAATGACTTTCAATTTAAGTATGATGAGTATGAATGCATGCTATATAATTTAAAGATTGGTTTATAAGGCACAAATGAGAATCATTTGTGATTGAATGCCTACATGTGACTTATGTGTAACACCCTAAAAATTATTTAAAAATTAATTTGAGCTTTATTAGTCTTAATTTAAAAAATCTAACACTTTTAGTAACGATGAGGATGACCCAACGAACATATTAATAAAAAATTTCGAGTAGCAAGTGAATAGTAGCCTTGCAAGCCCCATGGACCCGTTGAGACAGCCAAAAATCTAGATTTTAGACAGGAGATGCCCGAAAATGAGAAAATATAGGGTTAATGTTAGAAATAGTTAAAAATGAGGATTTTATACCTAGAAAAAAATTTCGGATAATGTTTGATTACCCAGGTACCATGTTGTACCCATTTGGTAGAGTTTCGATGTGCGGTTTTCAACACTATACAAGTTACTTGGTGGCCAAGTAACTTTTACCAACCACTTTATGCCAAGTGGATGGTAAGGATTGAAACTTGAAAAGTAAGTTTTAATCATGACCTTTCATTTATTATTATTTTACCTGGGTGCTAATATCTCATCGGTTCGGTGGAATTTTAGTTTTAACACTGAAAAAGCTACTTGCTCACCAAATTGAAGTGATCCACTTATCTTGAGCCAAATGGATGGCCAAGCTTCATTCTTTGACCAACAAACCAAATCTTAGCCATCTATTTCATTATTTCTTTTTGAAAAAGAAAGAAATACCCATTTTGACTACATTTACACCAAGATAAAGATAAATCACCAAACCTTATCACTCCAACCCATCAATTTCGGCCAAACCACCCTAAGTTGCAGCCTTCGTCTTCTTTCTTTCAAGCCACCATTGACAAGCCTCAAAACTTGCAAAACCCTAGCTCAAAGTCACTAAAACACCAAGATCCTTTCACAAAACTTGTTTTACTCCTCATAATCTATCAAACTAATTGATTGGAATATCAACTCCTCATCAATCATCACCTTGATATCTCATTGCTTCACTGCCTAAGGAAGGGTTTGGGGCTAATTTGGTGGCCTTGAAGTGAAAAGAACCTCCTTTGGAGTTATAAGGCTCTAAAGTTTTCAAAGTAGGGTTTTATTGTCTTGTTTGTGGAAATTCTATTTCTTGCAGATTTTGATGGTTTCAAAATTGAATTTTCTGGTTCTATTGTGTGATTACACATATATATAGATGTATTTGCTTTGGTGGAGTGGTTTGGTGTTGTGAAAAAATCATTTTTTTTCAAAAGAGATTTTGAATTAAGTTGTTGAATTCTCAATTTTGTCATAGCAGGGAAAATTTATGAATTTTCTGATGTGTTTGTGGGTATTTTTATGAGCTAAAAAAATTATATGTTGAATCTAACATTCTAAGCTAGTTCCATGAATTTTCTTGAGCCTTGGAATGAACCTTTACCGCTTTAAAAAATCTTGAACTGAGACTATGTCTATGCTGCCTAAATTGCTTGACTTGAAGCTGTGAATTTTGCTAATTTTATTACCATAGCAAATGATTGATTTTTCCTTGAAAGTTTTATAGGATGTTGAAAACATCTTAAGGTTCAACCGTGATTTTTATTATGAATTGATTCAGTAATTTCCTAGGATTAAAAATAATTCTGGCTTTAGGTTAGATTAGGTGGTCTCTGACCACCAAATTTGTTTAATTTTGTTAACATAGTTAGAGAATGATTCTTGCTCTGAAATTTTTACAAGACCTTGTGGACACATTCTTCGTCTTAGAACTTTACCTGATTTTTAAACTTTGAAAGTAAGTTTATGGAAAATATGACCTTTTTTTTAATTATAAGACCCAACTATGAGCCATTTACATATAAGTTATAGCATATAAATATTCACCATATAATACGTAATAATAGTAAATCTTATCCGCATATTCTTAACCATCCATCACATGACATACATGCAAATCCACAAGCATATCATAAACTGAAAACATCATCATAGCATAACATTAATTGGAGATATCATATAGTATAACAATAACAATATAGAGATATTCCACAAGTATAATATAATAGATGGACCCAACCAGGTAGTGGTTAAGCATACAATAATTCAAAAGCTAAGTATAACTATGACATAGCCAAACCCATCGTGGGTGCACGTTTACTAAAACTAACTTATGAACATGAGCGATGATGGGATGACCCCTAAGTGAATGCAAACAAGAAGGACTATATCCCCACTTTCACTGTGCCACTCTGATCCACACCATAGTGTAACTCCCATACCGCATCTTAAGGAAGTCCACGGACATCACCATCAACCTTGTCTAAACCGAGATGGAAAGAAAGAGGGAGTAAGAAACTTATATAAGAATCTCAGGAGGTTTTTCGTCTCCACACACGTGTCATCATCGCTTCTCAGGAACCTCGGTTTCATTATGAAAAAGTGGACATAAATAAGGCTCATTTATTAAATTACAAATACCATTAGCTGAGGCTCATGTCTTTTAGCATGAATTTTAATCTCATGAATTCACCATACCACATTATGAATGCATGTCAATACCTTATGCAACATCCCATGTACACAATGACATAATATAGAAGCATAAGGAACATATCCAACTATGGCACACAACTTTCCTTTTTTTTTTCTTAGGTGACTTAGCTTCCTTAATCTTTCTTTCATTGGGGCCACCCTAATACTCTCTCTCTGAGAGTTCTAAGGTTATGAGCTCATACCTAACTAGTCATCACTAGTCTATACTTATCCTCTCAATAAGCTAATTTCTAACTCCAAGTGTATGGATAGGGGGCATAGGACCACCTTTCATAACCATTAATTCCTGAGTCGAAAGGATCACCTTATTGGATCACCTTTCCTAACCATTAATTCCTGAGTCTAGAGGATCATCTCCATGTGTCTTTGTCACCTTTAATCTTAGCATGTTATTTAGATATGCAAACATGAGCATATAATCATAGCTGTCATCATAACTTATCATTTAACATTTCATGCTTGTAACTTCAGAATTTTTCTAAGTCCACAAATTTGGTGGAAATATGGCAGCTTAACGGCTGAAACGGAGCTTTCCCAAATTTGCTTCATGCCATATAACACATCAATCATGCATCTCAATCATTCATACATAAGCATGCATCACATTCTTTGTATATATCCATAAGCATGTTATCATTAGTATTTCATTGAAAAGTAAACATGCTCCTACACAGGATGCCAGGAAGTCAAGGACCAGACAAGCTAATGCATATGCCATGTTTGATAGGATATATACAAAATAATCGAAGTCATTACTTACATAATTCAAGAATCAAGCATCCATAGTCATTAATACGTAATCTTGCACAATTATTTCAAGCCATATAATTTCCAACCAAATCATATGAAACACAGCCTTCATAACATTTCAATCACATCAATATCACAAAATTGTTAATAATTACACTTTAGCCCTAAAAGGGGTAAAACTAATTTCTAAGAGTTTGTGGGTCAAAGTGTAAATTTTCCCTTTCAACACATTTTCTCAAACTAATGATCCTCAAAATTAATTTACACTTTTAAGAGACCCATACCATTTAGAAATCATTTAAATTTATCATAAAAATTATTTTTGGTCATAGGCCAAATTTTGTTAGACTTTAGGGGACAAAGTGCAAAGTTTCACGTTTTTGACACTTAACAAGTGTCAATGCTTCTAAAACTTTTTCTAAACATTATAGATAGTATTTTGAATACATTAAAATATTCAAAATCATTACTAACTCTAATTAAATCAATTTGGCCAAAATCCCATAATGATAAGTTCAAAGCATAATTTTCCATATTTTGTAAAACGATCCAACCTAACACTTGTAATTATCCTTTTAAGCACCCAAGATACCAAAAATAATTTTACAACAATTGTCACTAATTTTTAAGCACATAAATAGTACCAAATAGTACTAAATAGTGCTTAACATGTTGGAAAATTCATTTCTAAAACTTTGGAAATTACATTTTTTATCCTTTCTAGTTACTGTTTTTTCTAAGATGCTAAAAATAATTTTTATAAAAATTATTAATAATTTTTATGAATGTGAACAGTAATAAACAGTACCAAAAATTAAAATTTCAAAAACTTTAGGAAATTATATTTTTGTCCCTTTCCAATTACTAGTTTTTTCCAAAAGTTTTTCTAAGACATCTAAGACATATGAAACAATTTTTAACAAATTTTAACCTCATGAACAGTACCAACAGTATGAACAGTATGAATAGTATTAAATAGTGCCAAAAATTAAAATTATAAAATAGTTTATAAATTATATTTTTAACCTTTTCAAGTTACTAGTTTTTCTCAAAAACTATTCTAAGATACTTAAAATACATGAAATCATTTTATCCCTCTTAGAAAATAATTATTACAATTTAAATTAGTAGTAAAACTTAAACTTTCATAGATAAGGTTTTTATTTATTTAAAATCACATTTTTATTTCTTTTAAATTCCTATCTCTTTCAAAATTCCTTTGTACACTCAAAACACAAAATCCTAGTCTTAAAATAAAATAAAACCAACTTCAAACCCAATACTTGGACATGGCCTATATATATATATATGTATGTGTGTGTGTGTGTGTGTGTGTGTTCATAATCAAAATTTCCATTTAAGACAAAGTGGCAAGTCTTGAGCTTTAGAGACTTAGGTGATGGCTAAAATCATAAACACACCATGCAACTCATTTTAAGTTGTTAACATTTAATGAGACAACTTGGAAATATAAACATGATATGCAAGACTTGAAATATAAATATGAGAATGTAAATCCATTTTTAAGTCTTCAAGATTATAAGGTGATATCATGAAATGCAAGACTTGAAATATAAATATGAAAATGCAAGTTCATTTTTAAGTCTTTAACATTTAAGGTGACAACTTGGAAATGTAAACATAATATGCAAGGCATTGAAACATAAACATGAAAATGCAAGACTTGAAACATAAACATGAATGCAAGTGTGTAACATCCTCCCAAGTGCAATGTCATTCTTAAGTCAAAATTATGCTTAGGAGTTGTTATGTATAAATTAGCGGACCTTCTTAATTATCTATAATAAGATAAATCGAATCGTGAAGTAACTAATACTAATTATATTAAAATGTATAACAAAGAAACACAAAATTTATTGAATACGTAGTTAAGTACAAGAGGAAGCTCTTCTAAGAGCTTTAGTACAATACGTTCTCTATTTCATTTACATACATATAACTCCAATAAGTACAATAAAGTAAAAATATCAACCACTAAATTACTGTCCCGAGCTCTTCACGTAGTAGCCCTATTATTCTCTAGATCAACCTGGAGGTGACACGGGAACACAAAAACACATAGGAGTGAGAATTATACAATTCTTAGTAGGGCAACTCCAGTTACACACTCATAATGTCATCATCATAGCCCCAACCACTTCGGTTTATTAAGAAAATATGATCATGCAATACCGACTAAAGATTCATTTTAAAGTTATCAAATCATCTTTCCGAAGTAGGTTTATTTTATTATTCAATCACTTAATATACACATGTAATACTACTCCATATCATAGTATTGCATTATGAAATATACGTCCCTCAGGACATCGAAGGGGACTTTTCCATGCCCATTAAAGGGGACTTTCTTGTGCCCATGAAAGGGGACTTTTCGTGCCCATTAAAGGGGACATTTCCGTGCCCATAAAAAGGGACTTTCTCGTTTCATTAAAGGGGACTTTTTCGTGCCTATAAAGGGTACTTTTTATCTACTTAACATATACATCATCATCAAGCTTATATAAGTATCCATTCACAATAAAATTTTCACTCAGTTCTCATAAACCAATCTTTTAAGTTGCTAGCATGCATTCACATACATCATAATTGAACTAAATGTCATTATTTCATCAATTCAAAGTATCAATTCATTTTTAGCACAATGGCAGATTTCACATATTCGTAGCACAATTTATTTGCATATCAAACAATCAATTTAGAGGCTATCAAAATTCTATAAGATACTTCAATGTGTCCACAAGGTTCCACAAAAATTTCAGAGCAAAAAGAGTTCTCTAACTATGTTAACAAAATTAGACAAATTTGGGGGTTAGAAACCACTCAACCTAAGTTCAAAACCTGAAATTCATAATTTTTAACCCTAGCAAATGATTGAATAATTTCAAAAACAAAAAAAATTACAGTAATATTTCAAGATGTTATCAACACTCTGTAAAAATTTCAAAGGAGAATTCAAGCATTTGCTATAGTAGAAAAATTAGACAAATTCGCAACTTCAAGACTAGAAATTCAGGCAGCACCTATATAGTCTCGGTTCATGATTTTTTTCGCAGTAGGATTCCAAAACAAAGCTCAAGAAAATTCTTGGAATTAGCTTAGGTGTTAGCTTCAACATATAATTTTTATAGCTCACATGCATCATAAAATTTGTGATTCATAACCTCCAGTACAAATGAGAATTCAAGCACATGATTCAAAACTTGTGTTGCCAAAATGAGTTTTCTAACATCATCAAAAAACTCCACCAAAATTCATACATCAATATCCATATATCATCAACCAATACAACCAAAATTATTCAGCCAAATTAGTAAGCAAATCAGAAAAACAAATTTGAAGTAAAAGAGGTTTAAAATGCCCTACTTTGGTGGCTTTAAGGATCTTGGCTCCAAGGACGATCCAATAATGGTTTCCTTCACTTCAAAGCCTTCAAACCCACACCAAACCCTTCCTTAGGCAGCAGATTGTGAGCCCTAAAAGTATATAAAGGTTATGGATTCAAATTCTAATCGGTTAGTTTAGTAGATTATGGAGAGTAGAACAAGTTTTGTGAAGAGATCTTGAGGTTTTAGTGATTTTGAGCTAGTGTTTTGGGATTTGAAAGCAAAAATGATGGGTTGGGAGCAAGAACAATGGAGGAAGTGATATTGGAGAGGTCTGGCCAAAATTATGTATGATGGAGAGATAAGGTTGCTTTTCTTGTATTTATCTTGTGTTAAACTATAAAAACCATATAATATAAATGGGTAATTCTTTAAAGAAAAGAAAAACAAATGGATGGCTAGGATTTAACCTTGTAAACTAAGATTAAATCTTAGCCTTACACTTGGGTTAAATGGATATATATTATCCATGTATAATGATTAAACTATCTTTTGGTGTTAGAAACCATACGAAATTTTACTGAATGGATGAGATTTTGGCTCCCGAGTAAAATATAATAAAGAAACTTATTTTTCAAGTTTCAATCATTGCCATCCACTTGGCATAAAGTGGTTGGTAAAGGTTACTTGGCCACCAAGTAACTTGTACGGTGTTAAAAACCACATATCAAAACTCCACCGAACGGTAAAACATCGTACCCGGTAATCAAACATTACCTGAAAAGTAATTTTAGGTATAACTTATCATTCCTTATCATTTCTAACCTTAACCCTTTCTTTCTCAGTCCCTGGTATTTCTTCATCCCGGATCTAGGGATTTTGCCAGGCCTAGCCCTGCAAGGTTACTATTCATACCGGCCAGAATTTTTTTTAATACTTCCGTTGGGCCATCCTCATCATTGCTGCTAGATTTTTGAAATTACGATTAATAAAGCTCAAATTAATTTTTAAATAATTTTTAGGGTGCTACATTACCACCCACCTTAAAAAGAATTTTGCCCTCAAAATTCATTTGAAAACGATTCCAAAAGTCAGTTTCATAAATCTCACAAGTAATCCATACACAGGCAAACAAAAGACAACAATCGAATCCTAAACGTCCCAACCTTAGATCGGATTTTTGGGTGGTGACGTCCCTTCGACACTTATTATGAAACTTTGGTGTTGTGGCTTGTGTTCTCATATCAGGCCATATCAGAGAATATTCATCATGTTGTTTGGTTTAGCCTTCCCGTTCCTAGTATGTCTATGGTCTGCATTAGTTCCCAAACACACCATACAAAGATATTGAGTTGATCAGGCTCAACACTATGCTAAGTGTGATAGCAACTAACTACAACTCCACTAGACTATCATACATATCTAAACCCTATATCTTATCATATAGACAAGATTCAAAGCATGACTTATCTACACTTTGGAAGCATAGTCAGTCCATTCCTCAAGGTCCTAAACTCTCTATACCATAATGTAACATCCTCCCAAGTGCAACATCATTCTTAAGTCATGAAATTATACTTAGGAGTTGTTATGTATAAATTAGCGGACCTCTCTTAATTATCTATAGCAAGATCGATCGAATCGTGAAGTAACTAATACTAATTCTATTAAAATGTATAACAAAGAAACACAAAATTTATTGAATACGTAGCTAAATATAAGAGGAAGCTCTTCTAAGAGCTTTAGTACAATACGTTCTCTATTTCATTTACATACATATAACTCCAACTAAGTACAATAAAGTAAAAATATTAACCACTAAACTACTCATCAAGCTCTTCATGTAGCAGCCCATTATCTCTAGATCAACCTGGGGTAACACGGGAACACAAAAACACATAGGGGTGAGAATTATACAATTCTCAATAGGGCAACTCCCCAGTTACACACTCATAATGTCATCGTCATCACCCTAGCAACTTCGATTTATTAAGAAAATATGATCATGCAATACCGACTAAAGATTCATTTTAAAGTTATAAAATCATCTTTCCGAAGTGAGTTTATTTTATTATTCAATCACTTAATATACACACGTAATACTACTCCATATCATAGTATTGCATTCTGAAATATACGTGCCCTTAGTACATCGAAGGAGACTTTTCCGTGCTCATTAACGGGACTTTTCTGTGCCTATTAAAAGGGACTTTGTGCCCATAAAAGTGGACTTTCTCTGTCCCATTAAAGGGGACTTTTCCATGCCCATAAAAGGGGACTTTTATCTACTTAACATATACATCATCATCAAGCTTATATAAGTATCCATTCACAATAAAATTTTCAATCAGGTCTCATAAACCAATCTTTTAAGTTGCTAGCATGCATTCACATACATCATAATTGAACCAAATGTCATTATTTCATCAATTCAAAGCATCAATTCATTTTCAGCACAATGGTAGATTTCACATATTCGTAGCACAATTTATTTGCATATCAAACAATCAATTCAGAGGCTATCAAAATTCTATAAGACACTTCAATTTGTCCACAAGGTTCCACAAAAATTTCAGAGGAAAAAGAATTCTCTAACTATATTAACAAAATTAGACAAATTTGGGGGTTAGAAACCACTCAACCTCAAATCAAAACCTGAAATTCATAATTTTTAACTCTAGAAAATGATTGAATCAATTCAAACAAAAAATCATAGTTATACTTCAAGATGTTATCAACACTCAGTAAAAATTTAAAAAGAGAATTCAATCATTTTCTATAGTAGAAAAATTAGACAAATTCACAGCTTTAACAAAATTCAAGCAGCACCTATATAGTCTCGGTTCACGATTTTTTTTTCAGGCAGTAGGAGTCCAAAAAAGCTCAAGAAAATTTGTGAACTAGCTTAGGGTGTTAGCTTCAACATATAATTTTTATAGCTCATAAAAACATCTACAAATACATCAGAAAATTTGTGATTCATAACCTGCTAGTACAAATCTGAGAATTCCAGCACATGATTCAAAACTTGTTTTGCCAAAATGGGTTTTCTAACATCATCCAAACACTCCACCAAAGTTCATACATCAATATCCATATATCATCAACCAATACAACTAAAATTATTCAGCCAAATCAGTAACCAAATTAGAAAAAAGAATTTGAAGTAAAAGAGGTTTAAAGTGCCCTACTTTGGTGGCTTTAAGGATCTTGGCTCCAAGGATTATCCAAGAATGGTTTCCTTCACTTCAAAGCCTTTAAACCCACACCAAACCCTTCCTTAGGCAGCAGATTGTGAGCCCTAAAAGTATATAAAGGTTATGGATTCAAATTCTAATCGGTTAGTTTGGTCGATTATGGAGAGTAGAACAAGTTTTATGAAGAGATCTTAAGGTTTTAGTGATTTTGAGCTCGTGTTTTGGGGATTTGAAAGCAAGAATGAGGGTTTGGGAGCAAGAACAATGGAGGAAGTGATATTGGAGAGGTCTGGCCGAAATTATGTTTGATGGAGAGATAAGGTTGCTTTTCTTGTATTTATCTTGTGTTAAACTATAAAAATCATATAATATAAATGGGTAATTCTTTAAAGAAAAGAAAAACAAATGGATGGCTTGGATTTAATCTTGTAATCCAAGATTAAATCTTAGCCTTACACTTAGGTTGAATGGATATACATTATCCATGTATAATGATTAAACTATCTTTTCGTATTAGAAACCACACACCGAAATTTTACCGAATGGATGAGATATTGGCTCCCAAGTAAAATATAATAAATGAAAGGTCATGATTGAAACTTACTTTTCAAGTTTCAATCCTTGCCATCCACTTGGCATAAGGTGGTTGGTAAAGGTTACTTGGCCACCAAGTAACTTGTATGGTGTTAAAAACCGCACATCAAAACTTTACCGAACGGGTAAAACATCGTACCCAGGTAATCAAACATTACCCGAAAATTAATTCTAGGTATAAATTCTCATTCCTTATTATTTCTAACCTTAACCCTCTCTTTTCTTAGTCCCAGGTATTTCTTCGTCCCGAATTGGGTTTTGACGTCTTGATAGGCCCGTGGGCCCGTAAGGTTACTATTCATCCCGGCTTGAATTATTTTTAATACGTCCGTTGGGCCATCCTCATCATTGTTAAACTGTCAGATTTTTGAAATTATGACTAATAAAGCTCAAATTAATTTTTAAATAATTTTATGGTGTTTCAAAGTCCATTTTTATATCATATTAGAGCTCACAAACTCAAGAGTGAGACTTGCAACCTCATCAATCTTAACAAAAATGAAAATCAGCTTTAGAGTCCTTCATTCCCATGGTTCAAAGAACCTCATTTCTTGGACTCATCATCAAGCTCAGGAACAACAAAGAAACCAAATAAGCATTCTTTCTCCTTTTTTTTCAAAACAAAAGATCAAGCCTAAAGTTTTAGAGGTCAAGATTATAATGGTCTTACAACCATTAACAAAAACACTCATCATCAAGCTATGACTTTGATCACAACAACAACCAAAGAAAAGAGTAGAAATGGAAAGCAAACTCAAAAATAAAACCCCTACGAAGAAGGTTTCTTGTTTGCAAGTGAGAAAGCTTGATTCTTTGTGAGGAAATGAGAAAAAAAATCTTCTCTTGGAGTAAGACAAGTTTTGGCCAAAAGGAAATAAAATGGGAGGAGGATTTTTCTTGTGTTATTGTGTATGAGGATGGAAAAGTTAGGTGTTTAGGGGTTGATCTATGGTGGTGGTGTGGTGGTTTGATGTTTGTAGCTTGAAGAAAGATCAAGAATGGAGGTTCTTGAAGGTGAAGAAGAAGAAGAAGAGAGCTTGAGTTGAGAGAGAACATGAATGTTTTTTTTACATAACTTGGTGGACAAGTTTTGGCCAAAAAAGTAGGTAGTAAGAATGAGAGAATGTGAGTGTAAGAGAATTGAAAAAAATCAAATATTGGAGGAAATTGGGGCTGTTTGGCCAAAATTTTCTTAGGGGTTAGGTGGGATTATTTTTGTGTTTTGTGTGTGTTATGATTAGGATTAAGGGTAGGTTTAATTAAGAAAATAGTTAGGAATTGGTAATTAGGTGTTTAAGGCTTTCAAGACAAGGTTAGAGAGTTGTCTTATATGTTTAGTTGGGCTAAGCTTGACTAATTTAAATTTCAAATACAAACATGTCCCTAATCTTAAGGAAAAGAAAGAGAGAGAGTGTGTACTTTTTGTCTCTTACTTTTGCTTTTTGGTCTTATGAAGCATCTTTGAATAAAAATGGGATTAAACTTTCCCTAAGCAACTTTGGGCCTTAATTAACTTCAAATAATTATTCTAACTCAAAATTAATAAATAAAATTAATTTATCTTTAATTAAAGTCTAATATTACTTATATTTCCTTAATTACTTTAATTAAGCTTAATTAACACTAAATATGGGAAAAATGATAATTTTACACAGAACTCCCCAAGACTTCCTGGACCTATCCAGATATAACATATCCCCTCTAATTGGAATATCCAACTCCCTGGTGATGACCATGTTCTGCGTCACTTAATTCCACGTTAAATTACCTTAAGGGCATTTTGGTAATTTTGCGCATAGGAAAAACTAGGAATTGAGATTTCCACATCTATTGTCATCCAAAACACATCTAGCCCTCTTCAAACATCAAACCAACCCCTTGAGGATAGCCAGGACCAATCGTCCTCATTTCTATGCAAAATGAACTTAGGGGCATTTTGGTCGTTTTGAATACGAGAAAATCGGGATTACAATTTTCACACCAATTGCTTTCTAAACCATGTATAGCCTTATTCTAATATTAAATTACCCCAATGAGGATGGCCTAGACTGGCCGTCCTTGATTCTCATGCAAAATGACCTCAGGGCATTTTGGTCATTTTGCACAGCATGAAAAATTGAGATGTTACATTCCATATGTTGAGGAAAAGAGAAAAAATACACTGAATTGAGTTACGCGTCATGAGAAAATCAATGAACGATACTTTTTTTGCATAGGATTGTTATTATTTCTGGACATCACTTTATATGATATTTCTTATATAAATGAAATTGTTAGCTATGTTTCATTATGTTTAAGGGAGTGCCCTCCTGAGAATTTTATAACACTCTCATCCCAATGTTTGCATGCTTTGTGTGTTGTATAGATCATACCGATGCCATCTCTAGTATTTTTCCTTGACTCACCACAATGGGCGTGGCATTACGACCCCGTGCTAGATTCCCTATATGCAGGAGCTTATTCAGGTTCGAGCATATGTGTTCTTCGATCGCTCCTTCAGTGCATCCGTGTTTACCGTTGACTTTGATCCTCTTTGGCCAATGATGGTGTGCCCTTCCATATGGCACATCCAATTATTTTTTATGTCCCGCTTGCACCACTAGCACCTCTTCTAGGAGATGTCCCCTCCTCATCTTTGTCCTCAAATTTGGATCCACGCTAGTCTTAACGCCCCTGGCGAGATGAGGCCATCATACCGATGGCCAACAGTTTCCTCTAGGAAGACATGAGATATTTAGGGACTTGACCTGTGCATAGTTGTAACTTAGTGTTAAAACTCTGCCAGCCCTAGACTGATTCTTGTTAGATGTTTTTTCTTTTGGTCCATTTCTATGTATGTTTGATTTTGCTGGACCTTGATATTTGAGTAGGCTAGGTTTTAGGTACTGGATATGTCTTTTTGAAATTAGTCCCTCGGTAGTATTAATAGTGGAATGACTTAATTTCCAATATGTTGTGTGTAAGGATGACTTGTGTATGATGTACAAATATATGTATATATGAGTTTTTTTTTTTTTTGCAACATATGAGTCTAATTTACGTTATTTTCATTTCTTTTGGCTAGTATAGATTAAAGAAAGGAAGTAATACTCCTCTAATTATAATGTTAATACTTGAGTAATATATGGTAGTTAGGAGGGTGTTACACGTATCTCTTGGTCCCATTTCTAGGATTTTGGCTATCCCATAGGTAGCAAGTCACTATTTTTTTTTATTTACACGTCCATTGAACCGTTCTCATTATTGCTTAAATTGTTAAATTTTTAAATTCACACTAATAAAGTCCAAATTAATTTTTAAATAAATTTTCAAGTGTTACAAATACCCCTAGTAAGAGAAAACTCGCCTGCATTCACCATTCCACAATATATTCATAGAAGTAGAAGATATGCAGTGCTGGATAATATTGAGAAAATGAGAATTAAGACCTAATCCTTCAAAGAATCATCCACAAAGAGCCTAGAAAGATGGTCATAGGCTTTCTACAAATCAAGCTTAATCGCCATAAAACCTTTGCCATCCAAAGCATTGCACATTTTGTGAATCACCTCCTAAGCCACAATAATGTTATTAGAACCATTCATGCTAGGAACAAAACCACCATGTGTAGGAGCAATAGCATGTGGCATAATCCTCTCTATTAGCCACAATCTTTGTAACAAGTTTATAAACCACATTACACAGACCAATGGGGCAAAAATGCTTCACATGTTCCGGATGATCAATTTTAGGAATCAAGGAAATAAAAGTTTGATTAATAGAGGCCACCTCATCCAAGCTGGAGAAAATGTTGGACACCAAACTACAAATGGAGTCACCAACCACATACCATTGACTTTGAAAAAATTGAGCTTGCAGACCATCCGACCCAAGAGCTTTAAGGCTACCCATTGAAAAAGAGTAAACTTAATCTCCTCCATGGAGAGAGGCCTATAGATAAAATCCTAATCATGCTGCTAAACAAAAAGAAAACCACCAAAAAGAGGAAAAGAAGTATAGGAGTAGTCCTTGCAATATAAAAAATTACACACAATATCCTTCAGTTAACCGAATCATGACACCAATCCTTGGATTCCTCTTCAGAGTAAGAATGCAATTTCTTTTATGTCTCGCTAAAGTAGAAAGATGGAAATAACGAGTATTATAGTCACCCATAGCCACCTAATTAGCACGAGATTTTTGTATCCAAATACACTATTCTTTAAACAAACCCATCTCAAAATCGAGCCACAAATCTTCCTGTAATTTTACTAAAAACAGATTGGGCTTAACTTACATCCATGTCCAATTAGCATGAGATTTTTGCATCCAAAGAGACTCTGCTATTCTCACACATTGTGCTTTGCTCCTATGTCCACAACCTAACCTTGGACTAGGATATCCTCATCTATTGCCTCACCACTAAGTGGCAGGTGTATCTATCCAACCTTATCCACTGGACCATGGAGTCAGTCCACCATGATAAGAAGATCAATGGATTGCCTTTCCCTTGCCTGGTTACCTAGATGGCCCTAGCCGCTGTTGTTCTTATTTTCCCTAATGATGAGAAGCCCCTACTAGACAGACTGAGAACAGTGATTAAGGGGCATAATCTTGTTTGGACACTGCCAATAGAAATAAGGTATGGGCAACACCCACGGATCCTGGCACTAGCTCCAATACTTCCTTCATGGACATCAAGTTCGAGATTGCCAATTTACGATAAGCTACTGATAAAGGACATTTATATCATTTATCTTGCTACCAAATATTAGCTTTTTGTATGAGTTTTACTATGTTATAGATGCGATTAATTCAGATTTTGACTTGCTTCTCATTGTGTGGTTTTGATAGAATTATTGACTATTGCACTGATTTTGAAATAATTTGTAATTATAACCTATTGTTTTTAACTTGTCTCTTTGAGTATGGTTTTGTGCACAAGAGTTTTAGATCAAGTGCAAATGTCAAGAACATGGTTGGGAACTCTTAGGAAAGAGCTTGGAGCTGAAAAGTAAGAAAAGTGTGGAGGCTCATCCTCGGGTGAGCTGCAGCACTCTTTCATTAGCATTACAACTCATGGCAACGCTCTCTGGTAAGCGTTGTAGCATTCATTTTAGCCTGAGCGCTGGAGTGCTAGTGTGATAGACGGGATTATAGATAACTTATCTATTTTTAGGCCCCACTTTAGGTTATCTTAGAGAATAGTGTTTAAAGGATTGATACAGATATTTACCCTAGTTTTTTACTCAGTTTTAGATTTGCAATTAGGCAGCCACTTTCTTCCTCTACATCTCTCTCTACATCTTCTTCTCTTTCTCTCTCTCATAAGGATTCCATTAGTAAAGGTGCTTTGTCTTGCAGATTATGGTAAGGATTGGTGCTATTATTTTCGGGTTTCATTTCTTTTTCACTGTTGTAATCCTCAGAGATGGAGGAAGAGATTTTCTTGCTAGTGTAGGATTTTCGGATGGATTGGGATAATGTTTGAGACCTTTTTTTTATATTGAATACATTAGTTTTCTCAATGTTCTGCGTTTTTATTTTTATAATTATTGTTGTGATTGTTATAATTTTTATTGGAATAGCTAAATTGGCAATCATTGTTTAAGGAAATCCTTTGAGTATAAATTGATGGATCTATTGGTTTATGTTTGAGGGAGAGCATTAGAATTAACCTTTCGATTGGCAGGAAGGCTATAGCAATTAGTACCTTAAATCACTATAATTTCTAAATAAATTGAGATCTCTCAGTTATTTGCATTGGTCAAATTCTAGGGATCAATTAATGACTAGTAGAATTGCTAGTAATTAATTACTAATAGCCACTAATGGATTCAATATTTGGTCAATGATAATTAATTTCAATCCTAGGAATACGTTGCACTAGTGCCCTCTTCATTATTACTATTATTATTTAATTTTAATTCCTTTGCTTTAATTCTTTAAACCCCAAGTTTTCCCAACTAAATGATAAAGCTTCCTTGAGAGACGACCTAGGTTTTGCCCTTTACTACATTTTCTTAGTGCAACTTAGCATAAATTAATTTCTAATTTGAGGATATAGGTGACAACTTTGCTTCAAATTTTGTTGCCGTTGCGGGAAGGCATTAGAACTTAGTTGTTTATTTTACTATTTTTAGTTTTATTTTATTTCAGTTTTTTTTATTTGTTGCTGTTTTTATTTTTATTTAAAAAAAAAACTCCCTTGTATGAAGCGTTCCTTGTTTGTCGGCAACTTATTACCTATAACACCCTAACTTTTAACCTAATATGCTCAAGTTGCATTCTGGTTAATTATTAGTTGTTACGCCTTCGTCTCAGAACTTAACTTATTCTTCTTTAAAATACGGGTAATAAAAATATGCCTAAATTTTTTTTTTGAACTTTAAAACTAAAATGCGAGTCGAGATGTACATAGATACTGATTAATACACAGAATAATAACAATCATATAAACCTCATCATAATATATGTGTAAACCATAGCATAGCACAGCACAAACCAGATTAATATGTCATAACCATAGCATAGTAGGGACATCCTATAAACATGAAGGACATCCTAAGAAACCAAACTTAACAATAAAGGTTGAACATATAATAGTCCAATGCCAAACATATCTATAAAAAAACTAAACTAGTCTGCGGTATATGTCCATAAAAAGACTAGGCTACGAAACGGGTATAAGGGGCATGACAACCCTTCAACTAATGCCTAAAGGAAAACTATCTCCGTGCTTCCATTGTGACCTTTTGATCTGGTAGGTAGTGTGACTCCTATGCTCGCGCCTCAAGGAAGATCACGAACAACACCATCATCCACGTCTGGAGACGACACGGGAGAAAGAAAAGGGATGAGAAACTTATTCAAGATTCTCAATAGGGATCCCTGACTCTAACACAAGTGTCATTGTCATCGGCCCAGCCACTTCGGTTTTCATTATGTAGGAAATGTATATGAATAAGGTTCAATTTTAAACTTCTCAAAATCCCTTTATCTGAATTGTGTGTCTTGTAGCATAGGTCTTAATGTCATGAGTGCAACAGATACCTAATGTATGCATGGCAATACCTCAAGTGCATAAGTAACACGTGTAAATAGCACAAGCATACTCACAACATGAGTTTGTAGCATTCAAATTCAATAGAGCAACAATGTAACGTATGGATGTACATCTTTACTTTCTTGGGTGACATGACACTCAAATTTCATGATTTAGTGGCAAGTGAGTGAATGCATAATAGTACAAGCATGATAAGTCATATGACATTTAACATGCATGGGAGAGCAAGGGAACCCATGGTACTTTACTTTATTATGATTGAACTCTCAAGTTCTTTTCTTAATGACTACCCTCGTACATAACCACCCTAAACCAACCATCTCACTTTCCCAGCGATTTTACAATAACCACAAAAACTTCACCTCACCGATTTCCTAGGATGAGCTCAACCTAACTAGCCGTTGCTAGATTTAATATGGGGTAATAGAGGAGGAAACACACCAGTTCCTTACTTTTAACTTAACTTTCTTATTATGAGCATGCAACTTCCTTGGATCACCTCTCATAACCATTAATTCCTGGAGTCCAGAAGATCATTTTCATGTGTCTTATGTCACTTTTAATCTTAGCATGTCATTTAGAAATGCAAACATGAGCATATAAATATGGCCAACATCATAACTTATCATATAGCATATTATGCTCATAATTCTCATAGATCATGCATCTTAATCATTCATTTATAACCACATTATGCCACAAAATCATCATATCATAAATCAAATAAACATGCATCATATCTCTTTGCATAAATCCATAAGCATAATATCAATCGTTATCATTTAGCAATAAACATGCTCCTACTCAGTATGAAAAGCAAGGACTAGACTCAACTAATGCATATGTAATGCTTAACAGGATACACACACACACACACACACACACACACACACACACATAACATACTAGGCAATCATCATTCACATAATTCAAAACTTAAGCATATAGGGTTACCAATCCACTTTATCTTGTTTAAAACATATTTATTTACACATTTTGGGTGCTGGTAATCAATTACCATAATTGAAAACTTGGGCTCAAAAAGCATCTTGGTAATCAATTACATGAGCTGGTAATCGAATACTAGAGTCAAAACTTGTTTTGGGCACAAAGAACAACATGGTAATCAATTACATGAACTGGTAATCGATTACCAAAACCAAAAACTTGTTCCGAGTATGGAGAACATCATGGTAATCGATTACAAAAGTTGGTAATCGATTACCAGGGTCAAGAACTTGTTCCGTTAATAAAGAATCATCCTGGTAATCAATTACATGGGTTGGTAATCGATTACTAGAATCCCGAAATTTGATTTAACACATTTCAAGCTATTCTTTCATTTCAAGACCATTTTAAAACATCTTTCTAACACTACTTTTGAAATCATCCTCACTTTGTCACAAAACAAAACAAGCTTTTACTGAAACTAAAGATTTTATTATTAGGATTCCAATCATTTAGGAAATACGTTTCCACTCCTCTTGATTGCTCAAATCCTATGGAATTTCTATGTACATCATAGAAGCAAGATTCAAGCCTCAAAAAGAAAATAAAACTAACATTATATTATGGCCAAAAAAATACATTCAATAGCCATGATCAAGATTTCCATTTTAAGATACAGGCCAAGTCTTTGAGCTCTAGAGATTTAGGTGATGACAAGAATAATAAACATGCTATGCAGTCTCATTTTTTATCTTTATCATTATTAGGTGATGGCTTGAAATATAAATATGATGTGCAAGACTTGAAATATAAATATGAGAATGCAAGTTCATTTTTAAGTCTTCAAGGTTTAGTTGATAACTTGAAATATAAACATGAAATGCAATACTTGAAATTTAAACATGGAAATGCAAGTCCATTTCTTTAGTCTTCAAGATTTAAGGAGATAACTAGAAAATAAACATGATATGCAAGGCATTGAAACATAAACATGAGATGCAAGAACTTGAAATATGAATATGATGCAAGTCAATTTCTATGTCTTACTAGAGCTCATTTCAAGACTTTAAAGAATCAAACGCTCAACCCTACTTAATCTTAAAAAAATGAAAAAATGAGCTTTAGAGTTCTTTAACATCATGGTTTCAAGAACCTCGTTTCTTTAGACTCACCATCAAACTCGAAGAAAAGCCAACAAAAGCAACCAACAACAAATCTATTTTTCATACTTTTGTGAAACCAAAAGTCAAGCCTTGAGCTTTAGAGGTCAACCCATGATGGTTTCACAACCAACATCAAGAAACCCTCATCATCAAGCTATGGCCTTGAACATCAAAGAAAGAAAACAAGAAAATATTTCAAAGGAACCAACAACATTCATCATCCTTTAAAACCGAAAATGAACTAAACCTTGGGCTCTAGAGGTCAAGCACTTGGCGATACCAAAACCACCATTAAGATCTCTCATCATCAAGCCATGGTTTTTAACCATCCACTAATGACCAAAATCGAAAAAGGAAGGAAGAAAAGGAAGATCCAAACCAAAAAGGAGAAGAACAACAGCAACAACTCAACCATTCAACCATCATTAAAATCTAAAAATGAAAGAAAAGAAATAAGAGAAACACTCAAAATAAAATCCCTACCAAGGTTGTTTCTTTAGTTGAAAATGAGGAAGCTTGATCTTGGAATGGAAAGGTTATGTGTCTTAAAGATGATCTATGGTGGAGGTATAGTGGTTTGAGGTAGAAAGGAGGTTGAGGATGGAAGTGGAAGAGGAAGAAGAGCAAGCTTTGAGTTGAGAGAAAAATAAAGGATTTTTAGAGCACTTTTTTGATACAAAACTCTTGCCAAAAAAATGAGTGGTAAGAATGAGAGTTTTGTGAGTGTGTAAGTGTTAAATGTAACGCCCCAATTTTTACTGTTATTACCAAATTACCCTAAGTAATTTTTACATAAAATTAGACCGAACAATCCTCAAATAAGGAATATAACATTAGAAAAGAGGTTATGGGCGATTTGTTCAAGAGTTGCAAACCCCGATTTTCTGTACGTGTAAAATGACCAAAATGCCCTGAGGTTATTTTACTCAGAAAATAAGGATTGTGGGCCCCACCCGTCCTCAAGGGGATGTTTTGATGATAATAAGGGATTTTTTGTGTTATATGTGTTAATAGAGGAGAAGAATCATAATTTTGAGCTTCAACGCGCGAAATGCCCAAAACGCCTCGCCGTTTTAACTCCAATTTGCGTGCCGACTTAGCCCGAACCTCACTAAAATGTTTTAAAACATGTTTTTAAGCTATGATTAACCATTAGTTAAGCTCGGGTGGTCTCGGGCAATTTTTACATAAAATTATCATTTTGTCCCTCTCTTTGTAGTTTTGAATTTTGAGATTTTTGATTCGTATAGCGAAACCTAAGCAATATTAGGCTCAAATTAAAGGTTATTAGATTCTAATTATTAATCTAGAGTCAAAATTATTTATTTAGATTGATTAGAACTTAAAATTGCTTAAAAACACTCAAATTGCTTACTAATTCACCTAAGCCCTTAATTGTAAATTCTCTAATTTGCAAAGATACCTACCTACACCTACATAATACATGGAACACACAAATTTTATCCTCCTTGGGCTATAATGCATGAAATTATATGGCCTAATATGCATCAGAAAATTTGTCAAACTTGGCACAAAACTCAAGGTATGAAAACAAGGAATCATGTTTCATGATTCCATGTTTTAAGCCACCAAAAATGAAAATGATTTTTCCTCCCTTTGTCCTCCCTAAAATCAGCCACCCATGCCTCCTCCATTTGTCCATCCATGAGCTCCAAAATCTCTATAAATAGGCATGCTTAAGGAGTCTTAGAAGCCTTGCTCATAATTGCAAAATTTCTAGTTTTTACAAAGCACAAAAACTTTCTTTCCTCCTCCCCCTTGGCTGAAACTTCTTCAATTTCTCAAAGAGATTTTCTTTCATTTCACTCCAAGAAACCAAGTTCTCTTCCTTTCCTTCAAACCACATTAGGTAGGGAGTTGTCTTTAAACTTATTTCTATGCTTTGCTAAGTGTTGTTCTTGGTTCAAAATGATGATTTCATGGACTTTCTTTAGCTTTTCCATTCGGTTTTCTTCTTTCTTTTCCTTTGAACATTTCGGCCATAAGGCCTATATGGGAATATGATGATAGCTTGATGATGAGGACCTTGAGTGTTGGTTGTAAATCCATCACAAGTTAGGCCTCTAAAGCTTGAAAATTCCACTTGATGCAAAACTTTAAAGAATGATGTTTTTATGATGTAAAAATAAAGATCTTGAGTTTAGAACTTGAAAGATGTATTTTTCACTTTGTCTTGCTAAGATATATTGGGTTGAATTTATATTTCTCTAAAGTCTTGGAAGAGCTCTAGTAAAGAAATAAAATGAACTTGCATCCATGTTTAAGTTTATGCCTTGCATAACCATGTTTACTTTCTATGTCATCACTAAATTCTCAAGAATGAATAAATGAACTTGCATTCTCATGTTTAAATTTCCAAGCTTGCATTTCATGTTTATAATTCAAGTTGTCACTTAATCTCTAAAGATGATAAAAGGTTGCATCTCATATTTATTTTATGCTCTCACTTTATTTTATAATGGCTAAAAGAATCAACGCATGACATGTTTATTATTATGTCATCACTTAAGAATCCTAGAGCCCAAAGACTTGCCCAAGTATCACAAGCAAAGAAATAAGGTTCTTGGAACCATAATAATAAGAACTCTAAAACTCACTTTCAATTTCCTTAAGATTATTGGAGTCAAAGAATTCATTCTTTAAGAAGTCTTGAGTTTGGAGCTTAATAAGATGTAATAAGAATTCTCTTTCTCTCTTTGGTCCATGCGACTACGTCTCCGGTTTCTTATTTTTCTTTTATTAAGATTCTCTTCTCTCTCCATTGGTCCAGTGTGGACTACCGCTCTAGTTTCTTATTTATTTCAAGCTCTTGCATCATGTTTATATTTCCAAGCTTGCATAATCATATTTATATTTCAAGCAGATCACCTTAATTCGTGAATATAATAATATGGACCTATATCATGTTTAAATTTCAAGTCTTGCATATCATGTTTATAATTCCAAGTTATCACCTTATAAAGACAAGATTAAAATGAGGTTGCATAGCATGTTTATGATTCTAGTTATCACCTAAATCTATAAAGCTCAAGACTTGCTCCTTTTATCTTAAGTGAGAATTTTAATCGTGAAGATTCTTTCAATATATAAATTGGCCTCATAATTAAGGTAAGCCCAAAGTGATTTTAAATAGCTACTGATTTAGTTCTATAATTTCTTTCAAGATTAACAAAAAGAATTAGTTTCTAAAAGAGTTTTAAGGCTTTGCAAAGATTTTATGGGAAACTAGTATCTTACATGTACTTAAAATGTGATTTTAAGCAATTATGTGAGGTTCATGATTTAGCTACTGATCTAAGTTTAGTACTACTGTATGATGATGGTTTAATATGTTTGAAGTTATGATAATCATGGTTTATTGCTGAAGGAACGATTCTATGCATGTTAGAAATAAAACTAGCTTCCAGAAAAAACCGTAAAAGCAAGATTTCTAGAACTCTAGAGAATGAAATTTATGCATTCTGTCTAGAACCTTTAGCAGCCCTAAGAACCAGGTTCTATTATGTTTAGATAAGGGAGAATGATTCATAATTGGTTTAGTAATTAATTTTAGCACCATAAGGAAAGTCGGTAACGAAAGGGTTAAAAATGCAACTTTTAGCACACCGTGAAGCCTTAAATATAACTTGCTACCTATGCTGTCCCATATAGTTTAATAATGTTCTTAAGGCTTATAATTAATGGTAATGATGATAATGAATCCTTTAGATACATGATTAATTAGTTTGATAATTGAGGTTACCCGATTCTAAAGTTTCGGTTGTTTAAGCGGTTTTAAGAATTTATGATGATGGTTCTTTGAAGTTTGAAATGATAAGTCTATGTAGTGATTTGATGCTTATTAAGTATTTGATATCATTGAATGATTTCCTGACTTGCATGTTATAGTTGCTGTTGCAAACAATGAGAATGTTTATGCATCCTGATTATGAATTGAGAGTTGTATTATGATATAACATGTAAAGATTTAATGGTGAATTAAATTTATATAAGAAAATGATCATTTGGACCCATCAGACTATAGGTGGTGAAAAGGTGATTCTTGCTCCCTAGCCCGTTCTCTCAAAAGGGTAGAGTCGGGATTTTAACTTATTAAAAGGGATAAGTATATGCTAGTGACGACTAGTAAGGTATGAGCTCATTACCTAGATTACTCCCAAAAGGGTGGAGTATAGGGTGGCCCAGGAAAATGATGATGAAAGTAACTTTAAGTCACCTAAGAAACTAAGTAAATGCATTATGTGAATATGATGTTCTGCTATGCATAGTATTTATGAGATGATGATGAGAAATATGATGTTCTGCTATGCATAGTATTATGAAATGATGATGAGGAATATGATGTGATTTTATGCATAACTATGTTATTATATATGAAAGGAAAAGTTCATTATAAACATGACATGCTAAGTTTATGATGCATTATAAGATGCATGATTAAACCTACGAACCTCGGTAAAGTATATTTTCGAACTTAATAAATCAATCTTAGCATGCTCACTATTTCATAATAACCTCGAGGTTCCTGAGGACGATGATGATGACATGATGCATATGAGGTGAGTACCCTACTGAGATTCTTTTATAAGTTTCTCACTCCCTCTTCTTTTCTTTCCATCTCATCTTCAGAAAGTGATACTGATGTTCGTGATTCTTGTTGATGCTCTCACCTGGTAGATGTACTTGATTTGGTGAACCAGCTTATTATCCTTGAGGAACGTATCGCTAAGCTTTGTTCGTGAGCTTGGATATCTATTCCTATCTTGGAAGTGTTATTAGTAGGTGCCGTTAATGGATATTTTTCCATCCGTATACTATTTATGTTGGTTTGATTGCCTACACCTAGCTTAACTTTGTTGGTAGGCAAAATATCTATGTGTTAAGTAATTATGGATGTTATATGATGGAGCCAATGTGATGTGATGTGATGTATTTAAATTCTAATATGTCTTTTTATATTCCGCTAAATCGTTCACGTTATGCGCGGCTCACGTTTTCAATTATGTTTTTTTTTTAAAAATGGCTCGTAATTTCACTAAGTATTTTCAAGATATGACTAAAAGAGCTGAAGCAAAGAGTAAAGTCTAGTAATTAATCAGATACAACCTAGGTGTATTGGGTTAATTATTAGGGTGTTACATTAAAAATGAAATATGAGAGGGAAATTGTAACACCCAATATTTAACTCAACACGTCTAGGATGTATTTAAGTTAGTTATTAGTTATTACTCTTTTGTTAGTTCTTTAATTTAAACTCTAGAAAATACTTTAATTAAATTATAGGTAAATTTTTTTTTTTGAATTTTGAAAACAAAAGAACAAAACGTGAGCCACGCTTACTAAGAAAAACCCATCATTTGCCTTGCACCTATAGAGCTGAACAAAAAAGAGTTACATACGTGCACAACAATCACATGAACATAACCACATCATCATAAATAATTATAGCATAAGTATTAATCGTTCCACATTGAACACTACCAATAGAGCTTAAGTTAAGTACAGTAATCTAAGATGAACAACAGATAAATGAAATACAAAATAAACTAGCATGAGATTCCCCCTCTCACTACGCCTTCCTAGCATAAAATCCATGGATCAACTAGTCTCGTGTGGCATAAAGTCCCATGGGTCAAACGTGGGTACCTCGATGAGGACGGGTAGCACTCCATACAAACTCAACTCCCCTTATCGGTTGCCTAGCAATAGCTTCTTCGTCATTATCACCTCCCACCTCCATGGGAATAGCAGGAGCAGATCTCCTGAAGAGTGATGGAGGGTAGATCCTTTGATGGATTCGACTAGACCAAGGAGAACAAGGTGGTGACCAGGGTATATACTGTAACACCCTCCCAATTACCACATTCTACTCGAGTATTGACATAGTAATTAGAGTATTACGACGTTCCTGATCGATACTAGGAAATTGCAATGAGAAAAGAGTTTTAATACATATGTTGCCACAAACATATTCACATACATTAACATCATGTCCCAGTTACAATATATACATCATAATAAAAAGGCAAATACAAAACAACCCTTAACTAGTCAAAGTTCTGTAGCAAACGAGGCTAGACCCCCTACCGAATACCTAACTTGCTCAAATATTCAGCCCGACAAAATATCATATAGATACAACGGAGCAAAAGAAAACTAATAATACATCGGTCTAGGCTGGTAAAGCCCTAACACTACACTATTGCTATGTGCATGCCAACAGTCTCTGAAAGTCTCCTCCTCCTACAGGAAGCCATTGGCCATCGGTGCGATGACCTCACCTCCACTGGGGCTCTGGGCCTTTCAGGGTCCGAGTCGGACGAGGACGAAGAAATGGGTGCGTCTCGCTAGGTGGAGCAAGGGGAACTTCAAACACATCAGGATGTGCCATATGGAGAGGCACACACTCGTAGAGAAGGAGGGGGTCGAAGTCTGCGGTAAAAGAAGTACTAAAGGAGCAACAAAACATATATATACGAAACTGGAAGACGGCATACATGGAGTCCAATGTCGGGTCATATTGCCATACCCATTGTGGCGAGTCAAAGAAAAACACCAGGGACAACATCTGGCTGAACAATACATTACATACAGCTACAGGGGTGAGAATATTGTAAAATTCTCAGGAGGTAGTTTCCCCCAGAGGCTACACATAGTACAGATAAGAAGTTCATGCATATACAATATTCATATAAAGGGCATGAATCGCAATCCTAAAATTTATAAATTGCGAGAACTTAGAATGGCACCAGGAGTCAATCAGGTACTATTATGTACAACCATAAACTCAATTCCACGTATTTTTCTCAATTTCTCAACATAGGGAAGACTTAGTTTCACATAGAACTGCATACACATTTAATAATTCCATAGAGGACAATAGACCGCTAGGACATGAGCTCATTCCTATTCGTGATCATCGGATTTCATTTTTTTCCATTTCCGAATCACACACAGTTCTATTCCTAGCCGACACCTCTACCGACTTATAATTTTCTAGGGAAGTCCTTACTTTTGCCTTCCCTCTCTATCCCCTCTAAGCCTTGTTTTTGTTTTCCCCATATGTTCAAATATGCAACAGCATAATGTGTACATAATATTTCTTGCGTTCTCACATAACAGCATCATATACTCCTTTTTCTTTTCTCAAAAACATGTTTGCCTTACAATTAAATATTCAATTATATTAGAGGTTCATGAATAAGAAATTGAAACAATTAGTGTGCATTCATATGCCATAGACTTGGAATAGACATCATACTATCATGAAATTTCAGCCATTTTCACATTCTAGCACCTTGGCAGAATTTCTGTTCTGGGTTCAACATATAATTGGTGTATTCAAATAGCCATCCCAAGAGTCACAAAAATTATATATAACACTTCAATGTGTCTAGAATAACCTGTAAAAATTTCAGGACAATCAGAGTTCTATAGTTACTTCAGTAAAATATACAAATCTGGTGGTCAGGGGCTAGCAATTCACAGGTAGATCTGGGTTCCTGCAATTTTTAACCCTAAAAATTGATGAAAACAATGCACAAGAAAATTTACAGTGATACTTCAATATGTTATTAGCTTTGTGTAAAAATTTCATGAGCTATCTCAACCAATTGCTATGATAATAAAATCGGACAAGTTTATTACTTTTGTTACAACATCCAGGACAGCATCAGACACATTTCGTTCTTGATTTGTTTGAGGTAGTAAACTTAAAATTAACACCTAAGAAAATTCATGTAGTTGGTTTAAGATGTCCACTACAACATATAATTTTTGTAGATCATATAATAACCCAGAAATATACTAGAAAATTCGTGCATAATTACTACTTGCAGAACAACTAGAAATCCAATAGCCTAGTCCAGATTTCCTTTAGTGAAGACCCCTTTTTAACACCATCCAAACCCACCACCAAAATTCACACATCAATAACAATATATCATCAACCAAATACAATCAAAATTTCAAAACAAAACCAGGCAGAACAGGTTAGCAAAAATTTCAAGAGAAAGGACTATAGAAAACCCTACTCTCGAAGGCTAGTCTATCTTTGTCTCTAGCTTGCTTTAAGATGAGAGTCCTCCACTCGAAGACTCCCAAAACACCTTCAAACCCTCCTCTAACCAGTGATGGATGAGGTGAATATGATGAGGTTTGGAAATTCTTATTGGTTGTATTGGTAGAGATTGAAGTGTAGATCAATTTTAGTGAAGGAAGGTTTAGGTTTTGATGGCTCTAAGCTAGGGTTTATGGAATTTGAAAGCCAACTCAAGCTCTTAGCTATGGAGGAACCAGCTGCTGCTTCTCTCTCCTGAATGGCCGAATTTCTCTTGATTTTGGAAGAGAAATTGGTGACTAGGCTTCTTATAATAAAGCATGTAAGATATTTAACAAAATAATCATTACTTATGTCATAAAGCAACAATAGATGACTAAGATTAAATCTTGGCCTTCCACATGTCTTAATTAGATAAATATCACTTATTTGTGTTGATGGAAATATCTTTCGATGTTAAAAATCACACACTGAAATCTCACCGAACGGGTAAACACCTTACCGATAAACCGATATTGCCCGAAAATTACTTCTAAGCATAAAGTTTTCATTCCCACACATTTCTAACCAAATCCTCATATTTTCCTAACTTCGGCACCCTGTCCCAAATCTCCAGTTTCGATTGTCCCGTGAGCCCTGTGGGCCCGCAAAACACTATTCAAAATTTATTTATTTTTTTTACTCATGGAGTCGTGCTCATCATAACTACGTCTAGAATTCTAATATTTCTATTAACCATTCCTCAATCAATTTCTAAAGAAAAACTAGGATGTTACATTACCACCCACCTTAATAAAAATTTTGTCCCCAAAATTTCATACCTGGAAATAATTCCGAATTATCCTTCTTCATGGTTGACTCTAACTCCCATGTGAAGTCTTTATTCCCTGGCCCACCCCAAGCTACTTTGACTAGCTACACTGCTTTATTTCTCATCCTAACTTCTCTATCCATGATCTGAGTGGGAGGCACTTGAAACGTCAAATCATCTCGTAACTGTATAGATTCGGGTTCAATGACATGGGTTGGGTCAGGGTAATACATCCTAAGTTGCGATACATGGAAGACGTCATGAAGATTGGATAAGGACGGGGGTAGGGCTATTTGATAAGCAGCTGACCCAATCTGTCGAAGGATCTGAAAATGGCTTATAAACCTAGGGGACAACTTTTTGACCTTTAAAGCTCTACCCACTTTCATAGTGGGTGTGACTTTGGAATACGTGTTCTCCCTCTTTAAACTCTAAAGGCTTCCTTCGGTTATCTGCATAGCTCTTTTGACGGCTCTACATGAGGATTTTATTCTTGATTTTCTGGATTTGTTCCTTCATCTATTAACTGATCCGGTCCCAACAACCTTGCTTCCCCCGAATTGTACCAACATAAAGGAGATTGACATTTCCTCCCATACAAAGCCTCATATAGGGCCATGCCAATACTAGCATGATGGCTGTTATTATAAGCAAACTCCACCAATGGAAGGCTTATCCCAACTCCCTTTTTGCTCAATCACATACGCCCTCAACATATCTTCGAAAGTCTATATGGTGCGTTCGGTCTGTCTATTTGGGGATGATAAGCCGTACTCAAACACAGCTTGGTTCCAAAGGCCCTTTGGAAAGCTCCCAGAATCTTGAAGTAAAACAGGGATCCTATCAGAAACTATTGAAGAAGGGACACTGTAGTCTCACTATCTCTTGGATATATAAAGAAGCTAACTTATCCAAAGGATAATTAGCTTTGATGGGTAAGAAATGAGTAGACTTGGTCAGCCTATCCACTATAACCCATATAGCATCATGGCCTGATGATGTACTCGGCAAACCCATTACAAAATCCATGGAGATACTTTCTCACTTCCATTCTGGAATTTCTAAGGGGTGTAAGGTTCCAGCTGTTTCTGGTGTTCTATTTTGATTCTCTGACAAGTTAAGCACCTTCGAACAAACTCCATTATATCTTTCTTCATCCTAGGCCACCAAAACATTCTTTTAAGATCTGCATACATTTTACTAGTCCCAGGGTGTATGGTGAATCCGCCTTTGTGTGCCTCCTTTAAAATCTCATTCGAAGATTATCACTGAGGTACACGACCCTTATACCTCCATATACCTCGTTGGTCTTGGGTAAATTCTGGCAACTTCTTGGTATGAACTGATTTTAAAATCTCTTGAAGCTTTTGATCTTCGGGTTGTGCAGCCAAAATTTGTTCCTGAACTCACTCGTTACTAATCTGACCTAACACCACACCTTCAAGGCTCACATACGTACCCAGGCTAAGCTTCTTAAAGCCTTATACTAGTTCCGTTTCCTTGATCATTATGCATGCTACACTCAGAGACTTCCTGCTCAACACATCAGCCACCACGTTTGCTTTGCCTGGATGGTAATTCAGGCTAAACTCATAATCCTTGAGGAATTCCATCCATCGTCTCTGTCTCATATTCAACTCTTTTTTATCAAAAAGATGTTTTAGACTTTTGTGATCAGAGAAGACATTGAACTACACCATAAAGATGGTGTCGCAGATCTTCAGAGCAAAAACCAGCTGCAAGCTCAAGATCATGCATTGGGTAGTTCACTTTATGGGTCTCAGCCTGAAGCGTAGGCCACCACGTTCCGGTGCTCATCAACACACACCCTAAGCCTTTACTAGAGGCATCGCAATAAACCTCGAAGGGTCCATGCGGATCGGTAACACCAAGACAGGAGCCGTGGCCAACTTTTGCTTCAACTCCTGAAAACTACTTTCACATTCTGGCGTCCATTTGAATTTAGCATTCTTTCGAGTTAACTTTGTCAAAGGTAGGGCCAACTGGAGAAACCCATAATAAATCACCTATAGTATCCAGCTAATCCAGAAAACTTCAAATCTTAGATCACTGCTGGCCGCCCAATTAAGTATGGATTCTACTTTGCTAGGATCTATAGAGACTCCTTCTCGTGATACCACATGGCCAAGAAACTTAACCTTTCCCATCCAAAACTCACACTTGGACAATTTAGCATACAACTTCCTCTCCCTTAAGATCTGTAACACAACCCTAAGATGCTCCACATGTTCCTCTTCAGTTCTTGAATAGATAAGTATGTCATCTATAAAGACAACTACGAATCTATCTAAGTACGAGCGGAAGATTCGGTTCATATAATCCATGAATACTACCGAGCATTGGTCAGTCCAAAAGACATCACCTTATACTCATAATATCCATACCGAGTTCTAAAAGTAGTCTTGGGATATCCTCATCCCGAACTCAAATCTGATGGTAACCTGACCTAAGATCAATCTTTGAAAAATCGGTTGCCCCACGTAATTGATCCAAAAGGTCATCAATTCTTGGCAGGGGTACTTGTTCTTGATCGTTACCTTATTCAACTGCCGATAGTCTACACAAAGTCTCATACCCCTATCCTTTCTTCACCAAAAGAAGGGGCCACCCATGGCGAGGCACTTGGTCTAATGAAGTGTTTCCTAGTAGCTTTTCAATTTGGGACGTTAATTCCTTCAACTCTAAGGAGGACATCCTATAAGGAGCAATTGAAATAGGACCCGTCCCTGGGGCCAATTCAATGGAGAATTCGACTTCCCTTTTGGTCGTATCCGCACCCATTGTGGCGAGTCAAAGAAAAACACCAGGGACGGCATGCGGATCTGAACAATACAATACACATAGCTAGGGGTGAGAATATTGTAAAATTCTAGCCCAGAGGCTACACATAGTAATATAAGAAGTTCATGCATATACAATATTCATATAAAGGGCATGAATAGCAATCCTAAAATCTATAAATCGCGAGAACTTAGAATGGCACCAGGAGTCAATCAGGACTATTATGTACAACCATAAACTCAATTCCACGTATTTTCTCAATTTCTCAACATAGGGAAGGCTTAGTTTCACATAGAGCTGCATACACATTTAATAATTCCATAGAGGACAATAGCTAGGACATGAGCTCATTCCTATTTGTGATCATCGGACTTCATTTTTTTCCATTTCCGAATCACACACAGTTCTATTCCTAGCCGATACATCTACCGACTTATAATTTTCTAGGGAAGTCCGTACTTTTGCCTTCCCTCTCTATCCCCTCTAAGCCTTGTTTCTGTTTTCCCCATATGTTCAAATATACAACAACATAATGTATACATATTATTTCTGCGTTCTCACATAACGCATCATATACTCCTTTTTCTTTTCTCAAAAACATGTTTGCCTTACAATTAAATATTCAATTATATTAGAGGTTCATGAATAAGAAATTGAAACAATTAGTGTGCATTCATATGCCATAGACTTGGAATAGATATCATACTATCATGAAATTTCAGCCATTTTCACATTCTAGCACCTTGGTAGAATTTCTATTCTGGGTTCAACATTTAATTGGTGTATCCAAATAGCCATCCCAAGAGTCACAAATATTATATATGACACTTCAATGTGTCTAGAATAACCTATAAAAATTTCAGGACAATCAGAGTTCTATAGTTACTTCAGTAAAATATACAAATCTGGTGGTTAGGGGCCAGCAATTCATAGGTAGATTGGGTTCCTGCAATTTTTAACCCTAGAAATTGATGAAACCAATGCACAAGAAAATTTACAGTGATACTTCAATATGTTATTAGATTTGTGTAAAAATTTCATGAGCTATCTCAACCAATTGCTATGATAATAAAATTGGACAAGTTTATTACTTCTGTTACAACATCCAGGACAGCATCAGACACATTTTGGTTCCTGATTTTTTTGAGGTAGTAAACTTAAAAATTAACACCTAAGAAAATTCACTTAGTTGGTTCAAGATGTCCACTACAACATATAATTTTTGTAGATCATCTAGTTACCCAGAAATATAACAGAAAATTCGTGCATAATTACTACTTGGAGAACAACTAGAAATCCAACAACCTAGTCCAGAATTTCCTTTAGTGAAAACCCCTTTTTAACACCATCCAAACCCACCACCAAAATTCACACATCAATAAAAATATATCATCAACCAAATACAATCAAAATTTCGAAATAAAACCAGGCAGAACAGGTTAGCAAAAATTTCAAGAGAAAGGACTATAGAAAACCCTACTCTTGAAGGCTAGTCTATCTTTGTCTCTAGCTTGCTTTAAGATAAGAGTCCTCCACTCCAAGACTCCCAAAACACCTTCAAACCCTCCTGAGAGTGATGGATGAGGTGAATATGATGAGGTTTGGAAATTCTAATCAGTTGTATTGGTAGAGATTGAAGTGTAGATCAATTTTAGTGAAGGAAGGTTTAGGTTTTGATGGCTCTAAGCTAGGGTTTATGGAATTTGAAAGCCAACTCAAGCTCTTGGCTATGGAGGAAACTGCTGCTTCTCTCTCCTGAATGGCCAAATTCTCTTGATTTTGGAAGAGAAATTGGTGACTAGGCTTGTTATAATAAAGCATGTAAGATATTTAACAAAATAATCATTACTTATGTCATAAAGCAACAATGGATGATTGAGATAAAATCTTGGATTCCAAGATTAAATCTTGGCCTTCCACATGTCTTAATTAGATAAATATCACTTATTTGTGTTGATGGAAATATCTTTTGGTGTTAAAAATCACACACCGAAATCTCACGAACGGGTAAACACCTTACCCGATAAAACGATATTGCCCGAAAATTACTTCTAAGCATAAAGTTTTCATTCCCACACATTTCTAACCAAATCCTCATATTTTCCTAACTTCGGCCACCTGGGTCCTAAATCTCAGTTTCGGTTGTCCCAGCGGCCTGTGGGCCCACAAAACACGATTCAAAATTTATTTATTTTTCTTTTTACTCATGGAGTCGTGCTCATCATAACTATGTCTGAAATCTAATATTTCTATTAACCGTTCCTCAATCAATTTCTAAAGAAAAACTAGGATGTTACATATACTCAGGGAAGTCATGAACGGATGATGTAGCAGAGTGAGCATGTGGAAACGGCTGAGCTTCCAGACGTTAACGCTTGAAAGCAAGATCATCTGGGAAAGAGGCAGTGGGGGAAAACCAATCGCTAGAAATGGAATGCGTGAAAGGACGATCTATAAAGACATACAAACGAATTGTACAATGACCCACAAAATGATATGATCGGTTGATTGGGTCAGCATTTCCCATGTCGGGGCATCAGCAAAGATCACAAATGTTGCCATCAACCTCTGAAGACGAGATGGAAGAAAAGAGGGAATGAGAAACTTGTAAAAGAATTTCAGTAGGGCTTTTGTCTCCTAATGCGTGTGTCATCATCATCATCCTAGGAATCGGTTTCATTATGAAAATGTGAGCATACATAATGTTCATTTATTAATTTCCAAATACCTTTAGTCGAGGTACATGTCTTTTAGTATGAATCTTAATGTCATGAATGCAATATACTATATCATGAATGCATGTCCATACTATATGCAAGATGTAGTATGATACACATTGAATGAACATAACATAACAAATACAATTTATTCTAACATAATTTATTCTTTTTAGGTGACTTAAACTTCTTATTCTCTTTTTCTTGGGGCCACCCTAATACTCTCCCTTTTGAGAGTTCTAGGTTATGAGTTCATACCTAACTAGTTGTCACTAGTTTACACTTATCCTCTTGATAAACTAAATTCCCGACTCCAGAGTGCGGGTTAGGGGGCATAGGAACACCTTTCATAACCATTAATTCCTGGAGTCTAAAGAGTCCTTTCTAGATCACCTCTCATAACCTTTAATTTGGAGATCTAGAAGATCATTTCCAAGTGTCTTATGTCACCTTTAAGTTAGCATGTTCATTAAAGTACAAACTGAGCATTATAACATTATAACTTATGAAATCACATTTCATACTCATAGAACACATCAATTATACGTCTCAAAGACCTCAATCATAATTGCAACTCATAATTCACATAGGCATGCTATTATCAACACTTTATTGAAAAGTAAACATGTCTCTACCCAGGATGTCGGAAATTAAAGACCGGGCTCAACTAATGCACATGTTATGCTTCAACAAGATATACATAATGCACCAAAGATCATCACAATCACAATTTAGACAATCCCAAACAACATTATACATTAACTAATAATCCAAATCAGTAGCCATAATTCATTTCTAGTAACTAGATTTTCTTAAAATTATCTCAAGGCATTGAAAATACATGAAGCCTTACATAAAGTAAAACTCAACTGTAGGCTTATTATCACTATAAGGCCGAAATTACATGTTAGAAATATGTCCATGGTTATAATTTTCATTTAAGATAAAAGGAGCAAGTCTTGAGCTTTAGAGATTTTAGTGATAACTAGAATCATAAACATGCCATGCAATCTTATTTTTAATCTTGGTTATTATAAGTTGATAACTTGGGAATATAAATATGATATGCAAGGCTTGAAATATAAACATGATATGCAACTCCATTGTCTTATATTTAAGAATTTAAGTGATGACTTGAAATATAAACATGATTATGCAAAGCTCGAAAATTAAACATGATATGCAAGTCCATTTACTTATCTTTAAGGATTTAAGTGATGACTTGAAATATAAACATGGATGCAAGGCTTGAAATTAAACATGATATGCAAGTCCACATTATTATCTTCAAGAATTGAGGTGATTGCTTGAAATATAAATATGAATATGCGAGGCTAGAAATTTAAACATGACATGCAAGTGCTTGAAACATAATCATGGATGCAAGTTCCTTATTATATCTTGTTAAGCTCAAAACTCAAGACTTCTTAAAGAATGAACTCTTTAACTCTAATTGATCTTAACAAAGAAGAAGTGAGCTTTAGAGTTCTCATTTCCATGGTTCCAAGAACCTTATTCCATGAACTCATCATCAAGCTCAAAAAGAATCGCTTTAAAGGAAACTAACACTTTTTCTATAAATCTTTTAACAACAAAAACTAAACCTTGATCTTTAGAGGTCCATTATATGATGGATTCACAATCACCACCATGGTTCCTCATCATCAAGCCATGGTTGTAACACCCTAACATTTAACCCAACACGCCTAGGACATATTAAGATTAATTATTAGTCATTACTTCCCTTTGAAAACTCATTTGCAAAATTACTTAGCGGAAAATACGGGTAATTTTTTTTTGAAAAGAGATACGTAAAACAAATGCGAGCCATCGCGCACAATGTAAACAAAACGAAACGTAAAGCGGAAGAACAAATAAATCATGCAAAGCAAAAGCAATAGGAACACCTCAATCGTAAAAACATCCATCATAATATTAATCATAATAGTTTAATAAATCATCTCAAGCATAAAGGAAAGCATAAAGTCATACCCATATAAGTGGACAGAGCTTGCAGTACATGAAATATAAAGTACTAGAAACATAACTGATAATACATGAGAAAGCCTTCAAAAGATGCTACCAGCTAAAGCAACCCTCTCCTCTAAAAGCCTACAGAAACGCTACTCCTCAGATGGGAGATGTAGCCCGCAAACTGCGGAGCTCCTCGGATGTGGCCCAACGAAGAGGGGGCGTGGGCATGCGGATCGGCGAGCGACGTGGCCTCCTCGGCGAGGGCGCCTCAGGCTGACATACACGCCTCATAGGCCTCGGCTGAGATCGTGTCCTCTCACCCCTCCCGTCGGCCAAAGGCACTGAAGGGCGGAATCCTCCGAATAGGGATTGGGGGAGTCCTCGGAGAGGTCCCTCTCGCGACGTATAAGGGGCACATACTTCGGATAGTCACGCACCGCTGAAGATGATGGTCGGGCATGGTGGTTCTCTCGTCGTGGGGTCGCGTCCTTTCAAAAATCATATCATCGCCAAAGGGAGAGGTCGGGGTGAAACTGAAGCTGGAGACCGGAAAGCGACGGGCGTCCTAGGTATGCAAAAATGCGCATAGCACAACGACCCTCGAAATGGTAAGGCTGGTGATCCGGATCATAGTGCAGCTCCTACACGGGCGCATCAACAAAAATCACGAACGACGCCATCGTGGTCTGAAGACGTAACGGAAAGAAACGAGAGAGGGATGAGAATCTTGCTAAAGAATCTCATAGGAAAACCTCTATCCTAATGTCATCGTTTACGTCCCAGGAACCTTGGGTTTATTATGAAAAAGATTAAACATGCAATGGTTCATTTTGAGGTTTTCGCAAAAGATAATTATCCAAGGTCCGTGTCTTTTATAATGAATCTTAATGCATGTATATAGTATATCGACATATGAATGCATGGCAATACATAGGGCAGCAAACCAATAAAAACACATCATCATCAACTAATTCTCATAATAGTGGTATCTCGTTTCTCAACTTGTGACATCATGGTATGTAAAAATAGTAACTGACCCCTAATACTAGGCTATGAGCTCATACCTTAACTAGTCGTCACTTGTTCTTACTTATCCTCTTGATAAGTGAATCATAATCATAACAATAACAAATCCCGACTCCCAGAGTACGCAGGGGACCTAAGGAATCACCCATCATGGGACTTTCTTCCTTCTGAAACGCATTCGCCTTGGCCTAAGACCATGACTTTGTCCGCTTTGGCAGGCTAATGTTGATGCCCTCATGGTTTTACATTCTCCTCAGGCAGGAGAAGTACGTCTCAGTCCGCGAACGCATATCTGGTTAAGACCAGTGACATTGGCTTCGGTATGGCCTCCACGACCATACCCTCCAGGTTTCCTTTCTCTCACCGTAGGAGAAATGTGTCTGGCATGTCATCTATAAAATCTTTCTTTTCAAAACTTTCTTAAGTCCCTCAAATTTGACGAAATTTAGCAGCATAACAACTATACTTCGAATTTTCTCAAATTTGAGTCATGCCACATAACTCAACCACACATATTGTTCTCATGAAACTTCCTCAATCAAATAAATCTCTAATCCATAGGAGCATACTCTCCTAGCTCATTCATATTTCGTATTCTCATGCATTTCAAACATAGCATACCACATCATAACAACAACATGCCACAAATACACATATAGCCTCATGCTTATGAAATTAACATATTCACATCATCACGAGTATACCCGCTCGGCCTCATGCTTACATCACACTTCCTATGTCATGGTGTCTTATGCTTTGGCCCTTACGGGTCTTAAATTTGTGTTCCAATTATCCTAACCTTTATTATGGATCCTATAACACCTAAGGGATCATTACCTATAATTCTTTCTAACATTTATGCTCACTAACTCATCCAATCAGCATTGTATAGATTAAACATCACGATCATTATTTGACTATGGGGATTCTAGGATCTACACCTTAGACCCTTTTCTAAGTTCTCTTTGCCTAAGATCCTAGGTTCAATTCCTAGGCATAAACACTAATTATGAGCCATCTTCCTTAAGTTCAATTATGCTGGAACAAAAGTTATTATCCTAGTGTTTAAGGGTGTTAAGATTTTAGTTCTCAAACCTTTCTATTTACTTAGTCCTTTCTAACCATCAAAATCGTTCCTCACTTCACTCAAACATAATCTTACGCATTCTAACTCCTCAAACAGAATTCATACAGTGGCCAACAAGTTAGAAACCAAAAGTATGCATCACGCACAATCGCATAAAATATTGTTATAAGTGCATACGAGTTACTAGTCTTTCTCTTGGAATAATTTCAAGAGCTAAAAGGGTGTTCTAATAATCGATTACATGTTCCTGGTAGTCGATTACCAGAGACTAAATTTTATTCTGGGTTCAAAATAAGCGTAATCGATTACATAGGATGGTAATCGATTACTTAGGGTTAAATCTATTTCCGAAAATGAAGAAGATCGGAGTAATCGATTACACAGATAGGTAATCGATTACAAAGATAGGTAATCGATTACAGGGTTTTAAAGATTTTAGGCAAAGAACAACCCTGGTAATCAATTACATTGTATGGTAATCGATTACCATAACCAAAAATCCCTCGAAATACACTTTGGTAATCGATTACATAAGCTAGTAATCGATTACCAGAACCTCCTGAATTTGAGAAAACATGATTTTTGACACATTCCAAGTTATTTAAAAATCTTGTGACCTCATAAAACATTTTTCCAACATTTTCTTGAAATCATCCTTACGTTTTACAAAATCAAACCATCATTGTATCATACTAAAACACATCCACTTTTCATGGTTAAAGTTTCCCTTTGAAGATACTTAGGGCAAGTCTTTGAGCTCTAGGGTATTTAGGTGATAACATAAACTTAAACATGCAATGTGTAACCCCGAAAATCATTTAAAAATCAATTTGAGCTTCTATTATTCATAATTTTAGAAATAAAGGTACAATGATGATGAGGGTGGCCCAATGGACTGTAAAAAAAAAAAATTTCGGTGAATAGTAACCTTGTGGGCCCCACGGCCCGACAGCTGAAACCTAGATTCAGGCCAGAGGTGCCTGAAATTAGGGAAACATGGGAATGAGGTGAGGAATATCTGAGAATGATAATTTTATACTTAAAATTAATTTTCGGGTAATATCGGTTTAATGGTACGTGTTTACCTGTTCAAGATTTCGGTGTGAGTTCTTACAAATGAAACTTGCATAGCAAGTTGCCACCTAAGGAGGACAAGTGTGTGGCTTGAGATGTGCCACACAATTACACCTTTATGACTAACCAATAGGAATTGCACAAAATTACACTAATTATCTTCAAAGAAAACATTTTGGACTTGAAAATTCTATGTATTTTGCCCTAAACTCAAAATATCAACATCTTATCATTCCCTTCATCACAATTTCGGCCAGACCTCTCTAAGCACCCTTCCTCCATTGTTCTTCCTCTCAAACTCCATTAACAAGCTTCAAGCTTGCAAAACCCTAGCTCAAAGTCACTAAAACCACAAATTCTCTTCACTAAACTTATTCTATTCATGATAACCTACAAATCTAACCGATTATAATTTGAATCCATCACTTTTTCCAACTTTGAGGGCACACAATCAGAGGTTAAAGGAAGGGTTTGATGTTGGTGGGGAAGCTTTGAAGTGAAGCAAAAGCATTCTATAGCATCCTTTGGAGCATAGAGCTAAGAGCTCTCAAAGTAGGTTTTCTGCCTTCCTTGTGAAATTTTTCAATTCTGTTTTGGCTTGCCCTAATTCCGAAAATTTTGATGATATTTATGGTTAACATATTGATATTGATGTATGAATTTTTGTGTTGTGTTTGGATGGTTTTAAATGGGTTTTTCTCAAGTGAAATTGGAACTAGGTTGCTGGACTGATTTCGTTCTGTAATCAGAATTTTTCACGAATTTTCTGGAAATTTTGTGGGTGGTTTCATGAACCATGAAAATTATATGTTGTAGTTAACCTCTTAGACTAAACACACGAATTTTCTTAGGGGTTAATTATAAGGTTTGATGTCTCAAAAAATTAGAAACCGAATGGTAACTGCTGCTGCTGAATTGTTGAGACTGAAGTGACAAACTTGCCCGAATTTTTAATCATAGCAATTGATTGAGATAACTCCTGAAATTTTTACACAAGACTAATAACATGTTGAAATATCTCTATGAATTTTCTTGTACTATGATTCCATCAATTTCTAGGGTTAAAAATTAAGGGAACCCGAATCTGGTCTTGAATTGGTGGCCCCTGACCACTAGATTTGTATATTTTACTGAAGTAGCTATAGAGCTCTGTTTGTCCAGAAATTTTTACAGGTTCTCCTAGACACATTAAAGTGTCATACAGAATTTTCGTGGCTCTTGGGATAGTCGTTTGACATGGTAATTAAATGTTGTACCCAGAACAATAATTCTGCCAAGGTGCTGGAATGTGAGAATGGCTGGAAATTTATGATAGTTTGATATCTATTCCAAGTCTATGATATATGAATGCATGATAGTGACTTTAAAGTTTGGTTTATGAGAAATGAATGAGAGTCACTTGTGATTGACGGTATATATATGTTTGAGACATTATGAATGTACCAAGTTTGGTTTATGATGTATGTACCAAGTGAAGAATAGGTCCCCTTTAGTGTGTAAAGGGCACGGGAGAGGTCCCTTTAGTGTGTAAGGACAGGAGAGGTCCCTGAATGTGTGAAGGACGGGAAAAGTCCCTGAATGTGTAAAGGGCACGGGAAGGTCCCCTTTAGTCTAAAGGGCACGAAAAGGTCCCTTCAATGTACCGAGGGCACGCAAAGTTGAAAAATGAATTATTATGATATTGAGTAGTATGACATACTATGCTGAGTGATTGAGTATTAAAATAAACCCACTTCGGAAGAATGACTTTTGAACTTAAAAATGAACCTTTGATATATGTTGCATGCTCACAATTTTACTAATAAACCGAAGTGGCTGGGATGATACGATGACGTTGTGAATTGTGTATTTGGGGAAACTACCCTAGAATTTTATAATATTCTCACCCCTATGTGTTTGTTTCCTGGCCTCCAGGTTAAGCCAGGGGATGGGGATGCTGCTATGCAAAGGAGTGTAGGATTGTTGTAGTATAGCAGTTCCTGTTTTATTGTTGTACTTAGTGAAATGAGTATGTATGTAAATGTATTAGGAGACAGAATATGTACTAAAGCTCATAGAGGAGCTTCCTGATGTATTTTTAGCTGTATGTTTAATAAACTTGATGTTTACTTGTAAGATGTTTTAATAGAATTACGCTTAGTTATCTTACGTAAATTCAGCCTGCTATAGATAATTAAGAGGTCCGTTAATTAACAAGTAACATCTCGAGTATGATATCATAGCTTAAGAATGGGGTTGTGCTTGGGAGGATGTTACACAATGCACTTATTTTACTCTTTATTATAAATTAAAGTGAGTGCATAAAATAAATATGAGATGCAACTTCATTATTATCTTTAAGTTTAAGTGATGACTCAAAATGTAAACATGAAATGCAAGCTTGGGAAATTAAACATGATAATGCAAGTTCATTTAGTTGTTCTTGAAAGTTTAGTGATGGCATCAAAATAAACATGCTATGCAAGGCATAAACTTAAACATGAATGCAACTTATTTTATCTTTACTAGAACTCTAGCAAGACTTTTAGAGGAACATTACTAGCCTAACCCAACATGTATCTTAACAAATAGGGGATGAGCTTTAGAGTTCTTAGCACCAAGTCTTCAAAGAAGTCTTTGGTTTGAACTTCATCATCAAGCTCAAGAAAATGGACTAAGACGAAAACACCAACACTCAACAAAACATCATAAATAAAACTACTCATATTCTTTATTTTATTGCTCATGGGCTTCAATCTAGAGTAAACTCTTAGAACGGCCGACCAACTTTAAGGTTGGCAAGGGTAAGCTTAGAGCTCTTTGAAAACATGTGATTAATTTTCTTAACAAAACTTTTAGTGGTCTATTCAACATTTTTATCAAACCTTGGATAATAAAAGGATTAAAACCGAAATCTTGAGAGGGTATAAGGAAAGGAAAAACCGAAATCATGTATGGTCCAAGACCAAGTTTTCAAGCTTTAGAGGTTTCTCACATGGCATCACAAGACCATTATCTTGAAACCTCATCATCAAGCCAAAGTTTTTCTCAACATAGGCTCTAGGCCGAAATAAAAGGAGAGAAGAACTTGAAAAGAAACCAAGAGAAAAAGTGGAACTCTTCCTTAAAGGAAGCACACAACTTGGAAAATAAACCCCTACCTAAAGAAGTCTTGAAGGGATGAAGGAAAGCTTTGTTTCTTGAGAGGAAAAGAGAAAGAAATCCTTCTTGGAAGCTTGATGAAGAACTCGGCCAAGGGAGGAGGAAAGAGGTTCTTTGAGCTTGGGAAGAAAGCTTGAAGTTTGCTCAAGTGTGTAAACATTCAAAGAGCTTTCAAGCTAGTGTATTTATAGAAGATTGAGAGCTCATGGATGGCTTAGAGGAGAGAGGAGTGGCCGGTCATCTTGGGGAGGAAGGAGAGAAGAAATATCACTTACAAGGCATGTCTTTGAGTATGGGTTAAAGCATAGTTGAGTATGGGCATAAGTATGGGCAAGACATGGTCTTTGGAGTGAGGAAAAATTCAACATGTGGCACTTCTTTGGGTGAGAATTCAGCCAACTTATGCAGCCAAGGGGAAGAGAAGTTTGTTCATGTAATTGTGGTTTAGTGATGTGTTTAAGTGTTTCTTTGATTAAGGTTTTGGTTAGGAGTTTGTAAGAATGTGTTTAGGTGAGGTAATTGGGTAATTAAGAATGTCAAGACTTGATTAGGAGGGTAATCTTGCTAGATTAACAATTTAAAATCATTCTTTTGGTCAAATGAGGTATGGCACAATTCCTTAATTTAAGGAATTGAAGAGAGAAAATACTATTCAAAATTCCATGACTAGGAATCTTGAATTAAAGAATGCAATTAGAGTTTAACTAAGCAATCTTAGGTTCTAATTAACCTTAATAAATTATTTTGACTCTAGATTAATTATCAAAATAAATTAATCTTCGATTAGAGCCTAATATTGCTTAGGTTTGCTTAATTGCGTCATTAGGCTCATTGTACACGCTCTAGGGGCAAAATGGTAATTTTGCACTGAAACTGCTGGACCTCCTGGGCCAACTAAACATCAAATATTACTCATAAACATCATTCCAAACTTTCTGGAAAAGTTTGGGCTCAAACGGCACCTTTACCGGTAGAACACGGAGGGTATTTTGGTCATTTTGAGCCGAAAGTTTAGAAAACGAGATTTTCACCTCGGATATCAAACATAACAGATATAATGCCCTTTAAACATTGAGTTGACCCATTCGAGGACTAGGGTTGACTATCCTCGAATTTGGGTAAAAATGACCTTATGGGCATTTTGGTCATTTGTAATCAAACAGGAGAAATCCGTTACAATAGTCATTAGCAAGCCATCAAACCCAAAATTTTAAGCAAAGAAACAAGAAGAAGAACATGAAATAAACTCCTACCAAGTTGTTTCTTGTTTACAAAAGGTAAAGCTTAAGCTTATATGAACTAAGAAGAAAAGAAATCCGATGCTAAAGGTAAAGATGAATTCATCCAAGTGGGGTTTGAGTGGAGGAAGGATTTTTCTTGTGTTTTTGTGTTTGGCAATGAAAAGGTTATGTGTTTAGGAGTTGATTTGTGGTTGGAATGTGTATGCTTGAGGTTTAGAGCTTGATTAGAGGTTGAGAATGGAGTCTTGAATATGAATGAGGAAGAAGAAGAAAGCTTGAAATCTTGAGAGAATTAGAGAACTTTAAGCAAACTTTGAGTAAGAAAACTATCAAAAAAGCAAGTGCTAAGGCTAGAGAGTTTGTGTATGCATTTTGGCAATGGAAGAGCACATATTTATAGCCATATGAAGGCTGAATGGCCACTGGTTTTAGGCTGCAAAAATGGAGCTTTATTTCAATTTTTAATTAAAGAAAACATTAAAGAAAGAAAGCATAAATGATTGTAATAATTTTATTTATGTATAATGGATGAAAACACTAAAATATGGTGCTAATGGGGGACATTGTGGCTGATTACCTTATAGTGGAAATGGGTGGGTTTTCTTTTTATTAAACATTGCCATAAATGATGGAAAAGAAAGCTAAAGAATTGGTGATAATGTTGGATATGTTTCTTTGTTGAAAAAACAATTAAAATATGGTGTAATGGGGAGCAAAATGGTGCTGGAATCTGATTGCTTTAGGATTAGATTTGTTATCATTTGAGTGTGGTAAAACATGTATTAGATGTCTAGTTACTTAAGTAAAAGATTAGGAATTGATAGATTAGTGAAAAAAGGTAAAAGGTCAAGTGTTTAGGTCAAAACAAGACAAGGTAAAAGGAATAATCATACACTAGTAAATGAAGTAATTTCAAATGAGTTAAAATCAATTTGTAACATAAGTTCTAAACTTAGGATAAGAAAATGTAATTGTACTAGATTTTACCTAAATCGAAATCTTAACCTCAAGCTTAAAATAGTTAATTTTATGAGTTCTTTAAGGAAAGGAAAATTTAATTTTACCTTAAGCAATTTTACACTCTAATTACCTCAAGTAATTATGTTTAACCTTAGGTAATTAATTTTTAACTCAAGGTTAATGAATGAAATCAATTCAAAAATATTAGAGCCTAATATCGCCTTTATTACTTAAGTAAACTCATTAAGCATTAACTAGGGGTAAAAAGGTGATTTCACATAAAAGTTTCCAAAATTACCTGAACATTCCAAATTTTAATTAGTACAACTATTTTAGGCTTCTTGGGTGATCGGGTTCAAACATTGTTTAATCTCAGGTAAATTCCCGCATGGGTAAAATGATAATTTCACGTGAAAACTAGCTGAAATTATTGGGCATTCTCAAATTGTGCTTGGAATAGTCATTTTGAACCTTTGGGTGAAAATCAAATTAAAAAATTACATGATTTCATGCAAAATTATTTCCAGGGGTAAAACGGTAATTTTACGTACGGTAAAAATTGATAATTGAGATTTTCATCTCCAAAGCACATATAATCCCCATCAAGTATTAAGCTAACCCTTCAAAGATAATCTAGATTATTTATCTTTGATTTTCTAGGTAAAAATGACCTCAGGGTATTTTGGTCATTTTACACGTATAGAAAAATTGGGGTTTGCGATTTTAACACGAATCGCTATTCAAGTTTCTCATAATGTTTTTCTAATTTTATATTCCTTTATTGAGGATTGTTCGGCCTTGAATTACGTGCAAAAATTACCTAGGGGTATTTTAATAATTTTACATGATAGGAAAAATCGAGGCGTTACATTTCTCCCCTCCTTAAAAAGAATTTCGTCCTTTAAATTTGTTACCTGACAGCTCGGGTACTGAGTTTTCATTTATGATTTCAATTCCCATGTGACATCCTCCGCTCTATCATGTTCCTATGCTACCTTGACCAAAGGTACGGCTTTGTTTCTCAATTGCTTGACTCTATCATGTAATGCCCGATGATGAGGCAGGGAGTGATCACGGTGCAAGAAGGCACAGACAAGGAGCGGCTCCTGGCAAGGCCTCTAAGCGAAGGGGTACATAAATGAACCGATTACACACCAAAATGAGAGGGATCTTGAGGCTATATAGGTATAGGACTATACAGTTAAGGATGGCTTATATTAATTGAATGGTACTACCTATGCCAACAAAGATGCATTTTTCTTTTCGGTAGCCCATCACGGAAGAATCAGTAAGCATGCTTGACTTGGGGTAATTTTGGGATGGGTGACCTCTTGGGAAGTTTTTTTAGGAAGCGTGTGAGTGAGGACAAAGCACATGAAAAGACCGTGTTGGTTTGTGGACGCAGACAATCTTAAAGCGGCAGGGGATATTACAAATGGTCTCAGAGCCGCACCTCCTAGTATGGTGTGGTTAAGAGGACGAACCAAGCGGAAGCTAGTGGGCATGTAATGCCCGATGACGAGGTAGGGAGTAATCGCGTTGCAAAAGGCACGGACAAGGAGTGGCTCCTGGCTAGGCATCTAAGTGGAGGGGTACATGAATGAATTGATTACACGCAGGAATGAGAGGGATCCTGGGCTGTATAGGTGTGGGACTATACAGTTGAGGATGGCTTATATTAATTGATTAGTACTACCTATACCAACAAAGATACATCTTTCTTTTCGATAACCCATCACGAAAGAACTCCAGTTAAGCATGCTTGACTTGGGGTAATTTTGGGATGGGTGACCTCTTGGGAAGTTTTTTTAGGAAGCGTGTGAGTGAGGACAAGCACATGAAAGACCGTGTTGGTTTGACGGTGGACGTCTTAAAGCGGCGGGGATATTACAAATGGTTCAAGCCTCACCTCTCCTAGTATGGTGTGGTTCAGGACGAACCAAGCGGAAGCTAGTGGGCATGTAATGCCCGATGACGAGGTAGGGAGTGATCGCGTTGCAAAGGCACGGAGTGCTCCTGGCTAGGCATCTAAGTGGAGGGGTACATGAATGAATTGATTACACGCCAGAATGAAAGGATCCTGGGGTATAGGTGTGGGACTATAGTTGAGGATGACTTATATTAATTGATTAGTACTACCTATACCAACAAAGATACATCTTTCTTTTCGATAACCCATCACGAAGAACTCCACCGTTAAGCATGCTTAACTTGGGGTAATTTTGGGATGGGTGACCTCTTGGGAAGTTTTTCCAGGAAGCGTGTGAGTGAAGACAAAACGCCGGAAGACTCGTGTTGGTTTGTGAGGACAGTCGGATCCATAAAGTAGTAAGGGATGTTCAGAAATGGGGGAGGGAAAGCCTCCAGGGGTTTTGGGGGAAAATTTTTCATCTCTCATGTGTGTTAGGACTTGGATTAATGATAGATTTAATTAGGGAAAAAGTTAGGAATTGGTAATTTGGTGTTAGGAGTTGTAATGTGGTGATTAAGGCTTCTCAAGACAAGATTTAAGAAGTTGTCTTGCAACTTAGTTTGAATTAACCTCAATTAGTTTGAAATTCAAATTTCTAACACATTCCTTAATTTAGGGAATTGGAAAAGAAAATGCTATTTGCTATGACACGACAAAATGTCTTCGATTTAAGAAGGGAATTTAAACTTTCTTAATCAAATTTACGCCTCAATTAACCTCACATAAATAATTTGACTCAAAATTAGTAGATAAAATTAATTTGTCTTTAATTAGAGCCTAATATTACCTATATTTCCTTAATCGCTTAATTAAGCTCATTTAGTAGCAATTGGGGGCAAAAATGTAAATTCACACAAAACTCCCAGGGACCATCCGGACTTTCAGATATCATGCAACGCTTATAATTAACATTTTGAACTCCGGATGATGGCCGGGTTCAGTCGTCACTTAATCTCGCGTTAAATTACCTTAGGGGTACTTTGGTAATTTCACATACAAAAACCAAGAAAATGAGATTTTCATCTTTAACACATCCATAACATATTTAATCCCCTTCAAACATCAAACTAACCCCTGAGGATAGCCTGGATCGGCCGTCCTCAGTTTCCGGAGAAATGACCTGGGGCATTTTGGTCATTTTTGCACAAGGAAAAAATCGGGCGTTACATTACCTCTTGATTACGAAATTGAGAAAACTTAGAGGCACATTAAACAAGAAAAAGGTCAATAAGTGGAATTGCTTGAGTTCCGATCCTTTGTTTCTTATTTTAGGTGATACAAAAAATATGGGAGATTGCAACAGAACACTTACCCAGGCCTTTGGCCATTACATACCCTAAGCTTGACAATGATTTTGAGCTTAAGGGTTATATGGTTTATGCCTTGCCCAAGTTCCATGGGCTGTCTAGAGAGATCCACAACACCTGAAGAAGCTACATATGGTGTGTTCTAGCACGAGACCCAATAGGGTGAAGGTGGATAATGTTAAGCTAAGCATTCCCCTTCTCCTTAGAGGTCCAGCAAAAAAATGGTTCTTCAACCTTCCTAATGGAATTGTCAGAGTTGGACAGGGATGAAGAGCTTTTTCTTTAGAGATATTTTCCTACCTTTCAAGTGGTTTCCATCAGAAAGGAAATATCTGAACCTGCAGTTAGATAAGACCTTGGCATGAGTATTGGGAGCGTTTCAAGCTCCTATGTGCCAGCTGCCTAATCATTAGATCCCGGAGTAGTTCATCTTCCAATATTTTTATGACAGTCTTGTACCTATTAATAGATGCATGATTAGATAAGACTTTGGAAGATGCATGTGCCTTGATAGATAATATGGCTGCCAACTTTCAATAGTTTGGATCAGGGCAGCCACAAATGCATGAGGCTTTCATGAAGTTAGCAAGCCAGAGAATCCAGGATTGACCTAGACATTACAAGCATTCTTTGGGTTAATGAAGCTTAATGATTGGCCAGGTATAGGCCAAGTGGTTCCTAAGATTTGTAGCATATGTACTTCAAATGACCATCATACTAATATGTGCCCAGGATTGTAAGATGACTCCATTACTGGGGTGGAACAACAACCCTTATCCAGAGTCAACCTGTAATATCTTGCACATCTGGGCGTACTACGTATCACTGTCCCTAGTGTGAGCATAACACCCGGCATGTAAATATTGTCTACTTTAGGCCAAACTAGGTGCCACTCAGATTTTCTCTTCCCTCTCTCAAGGGGAAAACATGTTTATATGGGGGAAGTATCCATACCCTTATAAGGCATATTTTATTCCCCTCCTCAATCGATGTGGGACTAGTTCCACCCCTTATCAAGGAGCCCAGCAACCTAGCTAGCACACCAATCCGGATTGGCTATGATACTATGTAACATCTATTACATCTGGGTGTACTACATATTGCCATCCCCTAGGTGAGTGTAACACTAGGCATGCGGATATTCTCTTTGGGCCTAACTGGACACCTCTGACAAATTTGCTCTTCCCTTTCTCAAGGGGAAAACTAGTTTGCATAAGGAAGGTATCCACATTCTTATAAGGCATGCTTCATTTCCCTCCCCAACCGATGTGAGACTAGTTCCACCCCTCATAGTAGGGGCCAAGCATCCTCGTTGGCTGGCACACACCTCTAATACCATCTGGAACATCTATCATATCTAGGCATGTTATCTATCACCATCCCAAGTGTGAGTATAACACCCACCATGCAAATATTATCCGCTATAGGCTAAACTGGGCACCCCTTAATATTTGATCTTCCTCTTTTTCACGGGAAAATGCATCCGCATGGAGAAGGTATCCACATCCCTATAAGGCATGCTTCATTCCCCTCCCCAACCGATGTGATATAGTTCCACCCTTCCTAGTGGGGGCCTAGTGTTCTCGCTAGCTGGCACTCCTTGAGACTATCTGGAACCTCTATCACATTTAGGCGAACAACGTATCGTTGTCTCCAGTGTGAGTATAATACCCAATATGAGATATTGCCCACTTTGGAGCCTAACTCGACGCCCTCACGGATTTGCTTTTCCCCTTGACAAGGGGAAAACACGTCTACATGAGGGAGGTATCCACATCCTTATAAAACATGCTTTGTTCCCTTCCCTAACTGGTGTAGGACTAGTCTCACCCCTCCTAGTATGAACCTAGTTACCCTGATGGCTAGCACACCAATCCTAGGATTGGCTCTCGATACTATCTATAATATCTGTCCGTCCATCTTCGCGTGCCACATATCATCGTTCACAAGTGTAAGTGTAACACCAGGCAAGAAGATATTGTCCACTTTGGGGCCTAACTAGGCCCCTTATGGATTTGTTCTTCCCCCTCTCAAGGAGAAAACACATCTACATGGGAGGTATCCACACCCTTATAAGGCATGCTTCATTCCCTCCCCAAATGTGGGACTAGTCTGAACACTGATCCCATGACTAGCTCTGATACCATCTATAACATCTGTCATATTTGGGCGCGCTACGCATCGTCCTCCCAAGTGTGAGTTTAACACCAACATGTAGATATTGTCTGCTTTGGGCCTAATTGGGCGTCCCTCACGGATTTGTTCTTCCCTCTTCTCAAGGGAAAAATGTGTTTGCATGGGTGAGGTAGTATAACCCTATTCTTAAGTCATGACATCGTACTTGAGAGTTGTTACTTATTAATTAGTAGGCCTTTCTTAAATATCTATAGCAAGCTCAATTAACGTGTGATAACTAAGAGAAATTCTATTAAAATATATAACAAAGAAACACAACATTTATTGAATACAAAGCTGAAGTACAAAAGGAAGCTCTGTAAGAGCTTTAATACAATACATTATCTATTACATTTACATACATTTAACTCCAACTAAGTACAGGAAAGTAAAAACATTAGCTACTAAACTACTCTAATCCCGTTCTTTCACGTAGCAGACACATCGTTCTTTGGATCAACTTGAAGGTGACACGGGAACACAAAAACACATAGGGTGAGAATTATACAATTCTCAATAGGGCAATTCCCAATTACACAATGATAATGTCATCATCATCACCCCAGCCACTTCGGCTGATTAAGAAAGTGTGAGCAAGCAATATATATATCAAAGGTTCATTTTAAAGTTAAAAAATCATCATTCCGAAGTGGGTTTATTTTATTATTCAATCACTTAATGTACACACATAATACTACTCAATAGCATGGTATTGCATTCTGAAATATACGTACCCTTAGTACATTGGAGGGGACTTTTCCGTGCCCTGTACACATTAAAGGGGACTTTTTCATGCCCTTTACACATAAAAGGAGACTTTCCTTGCCCTTTACTTAATGAAAAGGAGACTTTCCCGAGCTCTTTACACATAAAAGGAGACTTTTTATCTACTTAACATATACATCATCATCAAACTTATATAAGTATCTGTTCATAATATAATTTTCAATCATGTCTCATAAACTAATCTTTTAGATTGCTAGCATGCATTCACATACATCATACTTGAACCAAATGTCATTACATTACCAATTCAAGATTTGGGTTCATTTCTAGCAATTGGGTAGACTTCACATCATTGTAGTACAAATTTATTTATATACCAAAAAATCAATTCAGAGGCTATCAAAATTCTCTAAGACACTTCAATGTGTCCACAAGATTCTATAAAAATTTCATAGGAAAAAGAGTTCTCTAACAATGTTAAAAAAATTTGATAACTTTGGTGCTCAAAACCACTTAACCTTAGCTTAAACCCAAAATTCATAATTTTTACCCTAGCAAATGATTGAATTAATTCAAAAGAAAAATCACAGTTATACTCCAAGATGTTATCAACACTAAATAAAAATTTCAAAGGATAATTCAATATTTTATTTGGTAGAAAAATTAGACAAATTTGAGCTTCAAGACTAGAAATTCAACAGCCTATAGTCTTGGTTCATGATTTTTTTAAGGCAATAGGATTCCAAAACAAGGCTCAAGAAAATTACTGGAACTAGCCTAGGATGTTAGCTTCAACATATATGTTTTTTAGGACATGAAAATACCTAAATTTATACCATAAAATTCATGAACTATCACTGCCAGGAGAAAATCGAAAATCCATCAGGATAGACCAAAACCCTTTTTGACAAAAATGATTTTTAACATCATCCAAACATCCCACAAAAATTAATACATCACTATCCATATATTATCAACCAATAAAATAAAAATTTTGGAATAATACCAACAGAAATCTTCATAATAAATTTGGGAAGAAAAGGCCAAAGAAAACCCTACTTTGGTGGCTTTAAGGATCTTGGCTTCAAGGATATTCCAAGAGTGATCTTGCTCACTTCAAGGCCACCAAACTAACATTAAACCCTTCCCTAAATAATTGATGGTAAGCTCTCAAAGTAGAAGAGGTTGATGGATTCAAATTCTAATCGGTTAGATTGACAGATTATGAGGAGTAAAACAAGTTTTGTGAAAGGATCTTGGTGTTTTAGCAATTTTGAGCTAGGGTTTTTGAAGCTTGAAGCTTGTTAATGGAGGTTTGAGAGGAAGAACAATGGAGGAGGTGTTTCTTGAGTGGGCTGGCCAAAATTGATAATGATGGAGTGATAAGGTTTGTGGTTTTATGTTTATCTTGATATAGGTGTAGTAATTATGTAGGTAAAATCTAAATTTCTTTCTTATTCAAAAAGAAATAATGAAATGGATGGCTAGGATTTGGTTTGATAGTCAAAGAATGAATCTTATCCATCCAGTTGGATCAAGATAAGTGGATCACTTTAACTTGTGGAGCAAGTAGCTTTTTTGCGTTAAATCACACACCAAAATTTCATCGAACGGATGTAATATTGGCTCCTGAGTAAAATATAATAAATGAAAGGTCAAGATTAAAACTTACTTTTCAAGTTTTAATCCTTGCCATCCACTTGGCATAAAGTGGTTGGTAAAGGTTACTTGGCCACCAAGTAACTTGTACGGTGTTAAAAATCGCACATCAAAACTATACCGAACGGGTAAAACACGTACTTGGGTAATCAAACATTACCTGAAAATTAATTCTAGGTATAACTTCTCGTTCCTTATTATTTCTAACCTTAACCCTCTATTTTCTCAGTCCGGGCATTTCTCAATCACGGATCTAGGGTTTCGGCTATTCCGGGCCCTTGGGCCCGCAAGGTCACTATTCACCTTGGCCCGAATTTTTTTTTTAACAAGTCCGTTGGGCCATCCTCATCATTGCTAAAACTATCAGATATTTGAAATTATGAATAATAAAACTCAAATTAATTTTTAAATAATTTTTAGGGTGTTACATTACCACCCACCTTAAAAAATATTTTGCCCTCAAAATTCATTTGAAAACAATTTCCAAAGACAAATTTCATAAATCAAACAAGGAATTTACACACAGTTCCAACAATTCAATCAAATCCTAAACGTTCCTACCTTAGGTCGAATTCTTGGGTGGTGACGTCCCTTTAGCACTTATGGTGAATACCCTACTCTATTATTGTGGCTTTGTAGCTGGTTTTGAATTTCTATTTGGACACTCTCTCATTATGTGTCCTGGCTTTCCACAATGATAGCATATGTTTTGCCTAGCCAAACAAGATCTACCCCATGGTTCTTCCCACATTTTGCATAATCTTGGCTCGTGGTTGACCATTGTTGTTTATCCTTATGTGGTCTTGATTGAAACGCTTTTCAAGGGCGGGTCAACCTCATAGTCTTTGTCTTCAAGGGTCAGTCTTTTATTAGAAGTTTCTTTAGCAGATTGAGCAATTGCTAACTTCTTATTGGAGTCCTCTGCACGAGGGCACTTGTTTACCAGTGTTGTATAATCTCAGATCTAAGAGTCCCATAGCTTCAATGTCTTCACGTAATCCTCCTTCATACTTTACATACTTCCAAGCTTCATCGTACGCTGATAGATAGTGGAAAATTTGCAAAGTTCAAACTATGTACTCTGCTACACTCATAGACCCTTGCTTGAGCGCCATGAACTCCAACTCCTTTGCATTCCTCATAGAAATAGGAAAATACTTGTGATAAAAAGCTTGCTTAAACACTTTCCTAGTGACTTCAGTTGAGAAGTTTGAATAACCCCTTGGTGCCAACCCACTAGAATTCTACATCCGCTTCTAGCATGTAAGTAGCAAAGGCCACTTTTTGGGTCTCCATAGGAAGAAGAAAAATTCTCCAAGCTTGATCCATTCTTCTCTTTATTTGGATCAAAAGCTCCTCGAAATGGGGGAAGGTTTGCCTACCTTAACTCTGCGAACTTTTGGTATTCTATGTCCATTTCTGCTCCTCCAGGGTTCCAACTGGATTTCCTTCGGCATATCGATCTAACCTTTCCATCATCTTATTGGCTTTGCGAACTTGTTCTCTCATGGCAGCTGTCTCACCGAAATTATCCATCATACCCGCTTGGTTTCCGACATTATTCCTAGTACGTCGATTGAAGTCATCGTTCCTATCAAACCAAACAAGAATTATTGAGTTGATCAGGCTTAATACCAAGCTAAGTGTGCCAACAACATTCCTAACTCTCATTCACATATATAGAATTATAATGCATTACATTTACTAAGGAAGCATAGCCAGTCCATTCCTCAAGGTCCTACTAGGATAAACTACTCGATACCATAATGTAACATCCTCCCAAGTACAACCACATCCTTAAGTCATAACATCGTACTTGAGAGTTATTACTTATTAATTAGCCGACCTTTCTTAAATATCTATAGCAAGCTCAATTAACGTGTGTGATAACTAAGCGAGATTCTATTAAAATATATAACAAAGAAACACAATATTTATTGAATACATAATTGAGTACAAAAGGAAGCTCTTCTATGAGCTTTAATTCAATACGTTCTCTATTACATTTACATACATTTAACTCCAACTAAGTACAGTAAAGTAAAAACATCAACTACTAAACTACTTCAATCTCACGTTCTTTCATGTAGTAGACACATCATTCTCTAGATCAACCTAAAGGTGACACGGGAACACAAAAACACATAGAGGTGAGAATTATACAATTTTCAGTAGAGCAACTCCCCAATTACACAATCATAATGTCATCGTCATTACCCTAACCACTTCAGCTTATTAAGAAAGTGTGAGCATGCAATACATATATCAAAGGTTCATTTTAAAGTTCAAAAATCATCATTCTGAAGTGGGTTTATTTTATTATTCAATCACTTAATGTACATACGTAATGCTACTCAATAACATGGTATTGCATTCTGAAATATACATGCCCTCACTACATCGAAGGGATTCCATGCCCTTTACATAATAAAGAGGACTATTATGTGCCCTTTACACATAAAAGGAGACTTCCCTGTGCCCTTACTTAATGAAAAGGGGACTTTCCCGATCCCTTACACAGAAAATGGGGTTTTTTATATACTTAACATATACATCATCATCAAACTTATATAAATATCCATTCACAATATAATTTTAAATCAGGTCTCATAAACTAATCTTTTAGGTTACTAGCATGCATTCACATACATCATACTTGAACCAAATGTCATTATATTACCAATTCAAGGTTTGGGTTCATTTCCAGCAATTGGATAGATTTCACATCATTGTAGTACAAATTTATTTGTCCATCAAATGATCAATTCAGAGGTTATCAAAATTCTCTAAGACACTACAATGTATCCACAAGATTCTATAAAAATTTCATAAGAAAAAGAGTTATCTAACTATGTAACAAAATTTGACAAGTTTGGTGCTTAGAAACCACTTAACCTCAGCTTAGAACCCAAAATTCATAATTTTTAACAATAGCAAATGATTGAACCAATTAAAAAAAATCACACTTATACGCTAAGATGTTTTCAACACTCATTAAAAATTTCAAAGAATAATTCAATCATTTGCTGTGGTAGAAAAATTAGACAAATTTGGAGCTTCATGACCAGAAATTCAAGGCAGCACCTATATAGTCTTAGTTCATGATTTTTTTTCAGGCGTAGGAGTCCAAAACAAGGCTCAAGAAAATTCGTGGACTAGCCTAGGATGTTAGCTTCAACATATATTTTTCTAGGTCATGAAAATACATACAATTATACCAGAAAATTCATGAACTATCACTGCCAATAGGAAAATTGAAAATTCAGCAGCATAGACCAAAACCCCTTTTGACAAAAATGATTTTTAACATCATCCAAACACCCCACCAAAATTCAAACATCACTATCCATATATTATCAACCAATAAAATGAAAAATTTTGGAATAATACCAGTAAAAAATGTTCATAATAAATTTGGGAAGAAAAAGTCAAAGAAAACCTTACTTTGGTGGCTTTAAGGATCTTGGCTTCAAGGATGTTCCAAGAGTGATCTTGCTCACTTCGAGGCCACCAAACCAACATTAAACCCTTCCCTAAATAGCAGATGGTGAGCTCTCAAAGTAGAAGAGGTTGATGGATTCAAATTCTAATTAGTTAGATTGGTAGATTACGAGGAGTAGAACAAGTTTTGTGAAAGGATCTTGGTGTTTTAACGATTTTGGGCTACGTGTAACACCCTAATAATTAACTCAATACGCCTAGGATATATTTCAGTTGATTATTAGATATTACTCTTTATTTCAGTTTCTTATAGCATACTTGAAAATACTTAATGGAAATATGAACCAATTTTTTTTGAACATATACATAAAAAAACGTGAGCCACACATAACATAATATGTAAAAGAGTCACATAGACATAATCATAAGACAGGCTCCATAAAAGATCATCCATTAGCACACCATAATTAAGCATATCATAATCTACCCACCCATAGAAGGTAAGTTAAGTTTGGTACATCATAGAAAAGCAAATACATAAGAAAGGAAAATACAAAGGAAAACATGCCTACCTAGTGCACCTAAGGTAGATAACCTCTATAAAAGAAGGTTATCCTAAGTTATAAGTGTTGTGTGCACTAAAGGTCCTCCAAGAGATATGCCTTGGAAGGGCGGAATATAATCGATCCATGGGTGAAACTCGTCGGAGGTGAACACGAGATGGTGCACATAGGCTCTACATTCGGCGCATGGATAGCCTGTACCAACCTGTTGAGTGCATCCTCACTACCCTCCCTCATCAATGGGGGTGTAGGGGTAGACTCTCGAAGTATATGTGTAACATCCCCTGCGCTTTATGGATTGCCACGTCCACAAACCAACAGTCTTTTCAGCATGCTTTGTCCTCACTCACACGATTCCTGGGAAAACTTCCAGGAGGTCACCTATCCCAAAATTACCCCAAGTCAAGCACGCTAACTGGAGTTCTTTCGTGATAGGCTACCAAAAAGAAAGATGCATCTTTGTGGCATAGGTAGTACCAATCAATTCATATAAGCCTTCCTTAACTGTATAGTCCCATACCTATAGAGACTCAGGATCCTCTCATTCAGGTGTGTAATTAGTTCATTCATGTACCCCTCCGCTTAGAGGTAGGAGCCGCTCCTTGTCCATGCCCTCTCAGGCGATCACTCCCTGCCTCGTCCCGGGTGTTACAATATGTGGCAGAGACTCCTCGATGGGTTAGTCTCTGAATGCCTCAAGCAAGGAACATAATCCTGGAAATCATGAACGGAGAGCCTGATGTGCGTGCGAAGGATCCTCTCGTTGTGCGTATACGCACACTCAAAAACTATGTCATCACCGTACGGGATGTTGGAGAGAAACGGTAGATAGGAACAAGGTGTGTAAATGGGCATCCCACGAACATAAAGACTCGAACGGAGCAGCGTCCCTCAAAATGGTAAGACCTATGCTCGGGTCAAAATGAACCTTCCAAGTAGGGGTGTCAATGAAGAGAACGAACATCGCCATCAAAATCTAAAGACATGATGAAAAGAAAGAAAGAGGGAGTGAGAGTCTTACTAAAGAATCTCAATAGGGTATCCTCCTATCTAAGTGACATCATCAATGCCTTCAGGGTTCTTGGGTTTTATTATAAAATGGTGAGCATGTAAAGATTCATTTCCTAAGTCCTAAAATATCAATTACCGAGGCCCATTCATTTTGTCATCCGTCTTGTAATATATGCATCATACTTTGTTATGATATGCAACACTTAATCTTATAGCATACATCTAACTTCATAGCAAACATGGTGTGCATAGAACATGATTCTTGAATAACATTCTTTGGTTCATTAGGTGACTTAAAGTTAGTTTACTTTCACTCTTGGGGCCACCCTAATACTCTTCCCTTTTGAGAGTACTTCTAGAATATGAGCTCATACCTCACTAGTCGTCACTAGCATATACTTATCCCTTTTGATAAGTTAAAGTCCCGACTTAAAAGTACGGGTTAGGGGCAAGAATCACCTTTTCATCACCTATAGTTTGATGAGTCCAAAGAATCATTTTCTTATATTTCTAAGTCACCTTAAGTCTTAGCATATTATATCAAGATGCAAAACATACTCCATAATTATCATAGCTTTTCATATATATATATATATATATATATATATATATATATATATATATATATATTTTCTTGCATAGGTATAACCAATGTTTTCAAAAGAAACTTAACATGCAAATGATGTATCCTATCTCTAAAGATCAAGAACTTACATAACATCAATTATCACATAAATTCATCATCTCAAAGCATCAAAGAATTCATCATCTCAATCAACACATAAATATTCCCTTAAGTAGCCAAACCCCAAAATCGGGTAACTCTAATTGTCAAATTATTTCCTTATGCATCTAAGGGATTTATTATCATCACTACCACTAATTATTTAGCTCCAAAACATCATTAATCAAAGTTGGACAGCATGGCAGTAAAAGGATTTTAATGATTTACGTGTGTTAGAAGTTGCGTTTTACACCCTTTCTCACAACCAGCTTTTCCTATAATGCTAAAATCAATTCTTAAACCATTTATAGGTCATTCTTACTTAAGTAAACATGGTATAACCTAATTTTTATAGATTTTAAAGATGCTGGAATAGAATGCATAATTCTTCTTCTTAGGAGTTCTAGAAATCTTGTTTTCGATTCTTTTTAGCTACTAGGCTTGCCCAAAGTGCCAAGAACAATTATCACATCAAGTAACAAGGTATTTAACACATTTAAATCATCTAAAACAGAATTTAAAGGTGCTGGACAAATAAAGACAAAACTGAGAAGTAACAAGTTCCATAAGCATAAAATAAGGCATTTCTAGTAACTAAGCTTCATACATCAAAATAACTTCTAAATTTAAGAGGTATAATAAATATGCTAGACAAGGAAACATAACCATGAATACAAGTTCAATTCTTTATTTTAGTGCTCTAGGCCTCTTAGAGTATTTACTCTAAATCACATCACAATTTTAAGGTTGTGATAGGTAGGCTTTGAGGTTAATTATCAAGTGATAACTTGAAGAGTAAATATGGGCAAGAAAATATAAACATGAATGCAAGTCCATTTCTTTATTTTAGTGCTCTATGCCTCTTAGAGTATTTACACTAAATCACATCTCAACTTTAAGGTTGAGATAGGTAGGCTTTGAGATTAATTATTAAGTGATGACTTGAAAAGTAAATATGCTTGGCAAGGAAATATAAACATGAATGCAAGTACTTGAAGCAAAGTATAAGGAGAACCATAACACATTCTTTACTTCTTAAAACAACACCCTTAGTAAGCTACTTAGCATATCCATAATACTTTGTAAAAGTAAAACTCAAGCTCTAGAGGTTTCATTGTGATGAACTCATAGTCATCATCAAGAAACTCTCATAATCAAGCTATCATGAGAACCCAACAAAACCTTGAAGGGCCGAAATATCAAAGAAAAGAAAGGAAGAAACTAAAATGGCAAAGCAAGGGAAATTCATCAAAGCATCATTTCAAACCAAGAACAAAACTTAGTAAAGCAAGAAAATAGCTTTCAAGACAACTCCCTATCAAGGATAATTTCTTTTTCAAAGAAAGAAGCTTTGCCTTGAGAGAAAATGAAGAGAACAAATCCTTCTTGAAACTTCAGGATGGATTCGGCCAAAGGGAGAAAAACGGAAAGAAAGGTTTGTTCTTGGGTTCTTGAACTTGGAAATGGAATGGTTGTGTGTTTAAAGGGAGGCTTATGGTGCTTGAGTGGTGGTTTGTGTTTAGGAAATGGTGGAGGATGAAGAAGAAGAAAAGGAATCCTTTGAACTTAAGGAAGAAAGCTTGGAGTTTGCAAGTGTAAGCAAAGGTTCTAACAAGCTTTCTTGAATGCCTATTTATAGAGAAATTGCAATACATGGATGTGTCTTTGGGGGAGGATGGCCAATGATCAATAAGGGAGGAAAGGAGAGAAAAATATCTTTTTGATAGGTATGGGTTTGGGTATGGCCAAGCATGGTCCAAGGTATGTCCTAAAGCATGGTTCTTTGTGTGCAAAAATAAATCAACATGTGATGAATAATGGGGGAGTGGATTCAGCCATGCAGCCAAGGGGGAGGAAGATTTTGTCATTTAATTGTGATTTAGAGGTGTGTTTAGGTGTATCATTGATTAGGCTTTTGATTAGAAGTTTGTAAATAAGTGTTTAGGTAAGGTAATGGATAATTAAGGGTATCAAGACATGATTAAGGAGTTGGTCTTGCTTCATTAGTGAAATAAAACTCATTTTATATAAAAATCATTCACAAACAAAATTTCTTAATTTAAGGAATTGGAGAGATAAAATACCATTTAAGATTCTATGACATGGAATCTTGATTTCTAAGACAAAGATTAAAGTGTATCTGAGCAATCTTAGGTTCTAATTAATCTTAATAAATTATTTTGACTCTAGATTAGTAATTAGAATTTACTAATCTTTAATTAGAGCCTAATATTGCTTAGGTTTTGCTAATTATATCATTAGTCTCATAATGCACTTGGCTAGGGCAAAATGGTAATTCTTCAAACAAACCTCCTGGACTACCAAGCTTAACTAGTCGTTAAACATAGCTTAAAAACATCATTTAAAACCTTTGGGTGATATGAGTTCAATTGGCACTTTGTTTGGTGTAGATAGACGTAGGTGCGTTTTGGTCATTTTTCGTATCAAAATTCAAAAATGATATTCTTATGCTTTATTAACACATATAACACATATAATTCCCTATCATCATCAAAATGTCCCCTTGAGGATGATGACTGCGATCTCATTTTCAGTAAAATGACCTCAGGGCATTTTGGTCATTTTACACGGAAAAAATCGAGGCATTATATTTCTCTCGTCCTAAAAAGAATTTCGTCCTCGAAATTCATTACTTGAGAACGCTTGGATCTGTGCTTGCATGTTTGACTCTAGCTTCCACATAAGTTCTTCTGTTCTACCTTGTCCACGCGACTTTGACTAAAGGTACAACCTTATTCCTTAGTTGTTTAACTCCTTGGTCAACAATTATCGTGGGTGGCAAGTTAAATGTTAGATCGTCCCTTAATTGTACATGTTCTGGCTCTCAATACATGGCTTGGGTTAGATTGATACTTTCTCAACTGGGGACATGAAAAACATCGTGAAGGTTGGACAAACTTAGGGGTAGGGCTATATGGTAGGCTACAAACCCAACCTTGCTAAGGATTTCAAATGAGCCAAGAAATTTGGGGCTCAATTTCTTTACTTTCATCGCTCGACCTATGCCTGTGGTAGGGGTGATCCTTAGGAACACGTGTTCCCCTTCTTGAAACTCTAGCGGCTTACACCGCTTTTCCGCATAGCTTTTCTTCGACTTTGAGCAATGAGGATTTTATCCCTAATTTTCTTGATTTGTTTCTTCGTTTCCCTCACAACATCAGGGACAATTAGATTCTACTTATCGGATTCGTACCAACATAAGGGCGATTGACATTTTCGTCCATAAAGGGCCTCATACGGTGCCATGCCAATGCTTACATGATAACTGTTGTTATATGCAAATTCAAGTAGCGGCAAGTACTTATCCTAGCTTCCTCTTTGGTCTAAAACACACGCCCTTAACATATCCTCTAAGGTTTGGATAGTTTTTTCGGATTGACGTCCGTTTGTGGGTGATAAGCTATGCTTAGACACAACTTTGATCCAAACGCCTTCTGAAAGGCTCCCTAAAACCGTGACTTAATCGCGGATCTCGATCCGAGATTATCGTTGACAGTTCTCCGTGCAACCTTACTATCTCCTGAATATACAACTGAGCTAACCTATCCAAGGAATAAGTCACCTTAATAGGTAAAAAGTGGGCTGACTTAGTCAACCTATCCACTATCACCCATATGGCATCATGGTTCGCTTGGGTCCTTGGTAGTCTAGTTACAAAATCCATGGAGATATTGTCCCACTTCCATTTGGGAATTGATACGGGTTGCAATATTCCAGAGGGATTTTGGTGTTCAATCTTCATCTTTTGACAGACTAAGCACTTACTTACCCAGGTCACGTCCCTTTTCATGCCTAGCCACCAAAACATTTTCTTCAGATCTTGGTACATCTTGGTGGTACCGGGGTGAATGGTAAATTGGCTTTTATGGGCTTCCTCCAAGATTTCTCTTTGGAGGTTACCACTAGCCGAACGCGTCCGCCTTCAAACCTCCATACTCTATCGACATTTTGTGTAAAACCCTTCAACTTCTATCCCGAACTACTTCTAAGTCTCTTGAAACTCTTTATCCTCCTCTTGGGCTTGAGTGATCCACCTCCTAAAATCACTCGTCGCACTAAGATGGCATACCCTTATGCTCTTAGTGGTCAAGGTCATTCCTAGGTTCAGATCTCTGAACTTTTCGATCAACTCCACCTCCTTAACCATCATATGGGATAGGTGCAAGGTTTTCCTGAAGGAGTCAGCCACTACATTGGCCTTGCCAGGGTGGTAGTTAAGCCCGAAATCATAATCCTTCAAGAACTCCATCCATCTCCTTTACCTCATGTTTAGCTCTTTTTAATCAAAGAGGTACCTCAACTCTTATGATCAGAGAACACCTGAACTTTACTCCAAACAAGTGGTGTCTCCATATCTTTAGAGCAAACACTACAGCGGTTAACTCAAGGTGTGGGTGGGGTAGTTTGTCTCATGTGGCTTGAGTTGCCTTGACGCATAAGCCACCACTTGCTTATTTTGCATCAATACACAACCCAAACCTTTACCAGAAGCATCACAATATACCTCAAAAGGTACAGGGGTCGGTAGAACTAAGAGCAGGGGTTGAGGTTAGCTTGAGTTTTAATTCCTAAAAGCTCCTTTCACACTCTGGGGTCCATGAAAAAGGGGTGTCTTTCCTAGTGAGCTTCATTAGGGGTAAGGAAATCTGGGAAAACTCTTTGATAAACCTACGGTAATAACCAGCTAGACCTAAAAAGCTTCTAACCCTCTTACCATTGTAGGCCTTTCCTATTTCATCACAGCCTCCACCTTGCTAGAGTCTCAGCAATTCCTCCCTTGGATACTACATGCCCTAAAAACTTCACCTTATCCAACCAGGAATTCAAGTTAGATAGCTTGGCATATAGTTTCTTTTCCTTCAAGATCTCCAATACTATGGTTAGGTGACATTCATATTTCTTATGGGTCTTAGAGTAGATGAGGATGTCATCTATAAAGATGACCACGAATTGATCTAAATAGGTCTAAAGCTGGGGCATTGGTTAATCCAAAGGACATAACTGCAAACTCAAAATGGCCGTATTGGACAAAAGGCTGTTTTTGGTATATCCTCATCTCTCACCCTAATCTGATGGTAACCTGACCTCAAATCGATCTTAGAAAACACTACCGCACCTTTCAGTTGGTCCATCAGCTCATCGATCCTAAGCAAAGGGTACTTGTTTTTCACCGTCACTTTATTCAACCTTATAATCGACGCACATTCTCATACTTCCGTCCTTTTTCTTCACAAACAAAACTGGTGCTCCCCAGTGATGCACTGGGCCTAACAAACTTCTTTTCCAAGAGATCCTCCAATTGAGTTTTCAACTCGGCCAACTCCAAAGGGGACATTCTATATAGGGCTATGGATATGGGTCCTACTCCGAAAGCAATTCTATAGAAAATTCTATTTCTCTCTTGGGGAAACTCAGTATCTCATCTGGAAACACTTCAGGATAATCTCACTTAGGTATCTCATCAATACTTTGCTCAAAGTCTACATCACTAGCGGCCAAAAGAACATAACCTTTATTCTCACCCTTACCACAGTTCGTTTCTATAGCATTTATGTTCAAACTTACAGGTTTCCTAGGTTCATTGGGAATAGAAAGAAAGGTGATGGTTTTCTCATAACAGTTCAATAATACACGGTTGACCTCAAGCCAATCCATGCCAAGAATCACATCTAGGCCTTGCATAGGTAAGCAAATGAAATCTAGAACAAAGGATCTATTTTCAACAATAAAACTACAGTCTAAGCAACATTTACAAGTCCTAATAGGTTTTCCAATAAGGGTAAAAATAGTGAGATCAAAAGGAAGTTCTGTCATATGCAATTTAAGGATCTCAACACAAGAGTGGGATATAAAGAATGGGAACGCAGAATCAAACAGGTATAATTAAGTTTCTACCATACATTTTACACTTACCTCCCATGAGATTCTATGACTTCGTCGTTTCGTGGCATTGAAGGTGAAGACCCTTCCTTAGCGTTGTGGTTTGTGATTGGGGGTTGATGGGTTCCTCTCCGCACAATCTCGAGAGATGTGCCTAGGCTCGCATCGATAATAGACATTCATTCCGGCTCGGCATGGTAAGCTCCCATGTTTTTGCCACACTGGGACAGCTGGTGGATGGTAAGGATCTCGGAGGTACGCTGAGGCTCTTTGAGGTGCCTTTCCTTTGTTGTTGTTGTTGTTATATGGCCCACCTTGATTGAAATTCCTCCAGGGTCCTTGTGGCTTCTATTGAGGTTGGAACGGGGGTCGCTTCTGTTTCTTGAACTTCTGGCCTTGGGGTGCTAGCTTCTTTGTGATGTTGTTGGATCTTGTGGCATTCAACTTCCTCTGTCCTCCTCAATGATGTGGCATTTGTTAACTAGGTAGGAAAGTTCATAATTTCCAAATGTGCGACCGCAACATTGAGCTCGGCCTTCAGCCCGGACTTATACTTGATACACTTCCAGGTCGTCTGGGTTGCCTTGGTACATCCGTGAGAACTTGATGAGTTCTTCAAACTTGGCGGTATATGAGCGACAGTCATGCCCCCTTAAACGAGTTACATGAATTCAATATCTTTGGCGTTCCGGACAGACTTGGAAAATTTTCGTAGAAATGAGCCTTGAACAACTCCCAATCAATGACAGCACCCATTGCCTCCAAGAGTCTCTAGGCTTCGTTTACCAAAAACCAGCATCTCCCTCGAGCATGCAAGTTGCGAAAGTTACTTTCTCCTCCATGCATAGGACCAAAGAAAAGATCTTCTCCATGCTCCTAATCCACTCATCCACAAAATTTGGGTTTATGGTCCCCTTAAAGGTTAGCGGCTTTGCCTTGCGAACTCCCAAAATGAGCGTGTTCAGGGACCTCATGCCATTGGGAGCATGACCCGCGCCAGCTTGGCGATCTTGATCCATCCTTTCCATTATCATCTCATAGTTCTTGCCACATCACAAAGTGCTTTGGTGGTCTCATTGTTCTAATTACCCGGGGTCAAGTTCCTAGTCTATTGTCGACGTGTCATTGGTTCCTATACACACAAAACAGCAACACTGAGGTGATCAGGCTCAATACTCCATGTAAAGTGAGCAAGTTACCATAGCACGTACAACATCCATAGTCATGCATTTCTAATCCTCAAGCTTATCATAATGATAAAACATCTACACATGACATTTCTAACGTATTATGCTTAAGAAGCATAGCCAGTCCAATCCTCAAGCTCCGTGAGAACCGAAACTCTGATACCAAAATGTAACACCCTAATAATTAACTCAATACTCCTAGGACGTATTCCTATTGATTATTAGATATTACTCTTTGTATCAATTTCTTATAACATACTTGAAAATACTTAATGAAAATATGAGCCAATTTTTTTTGAACATATACATAAAACAATGTGAACCGCGCATAAGGTAATATGTAAAAGAGTCACAAAGATAGAATCATAAAATAGGCTCCATAAAAGATCATCCATTAGCACACCATAATTAAACATATCATAATCTACCTACCCATAGAAGGTGAGTTAAGTTTGGTACATCATAGAAAAGCAAATACATAAGAAAGGAAAATACAAAGGAAAACATGCCACCAAGTGCACCTAAGGTAGATAACCTCTATAACAAAAAAAGGTTATACTAAGCTAGTAGTGGTATGTGCACTAAAGGTCCTCCAAGAGATCTATGACTGCTAGCCCTGGAAGGGAATGACTGGTCTGGGCGAAACTCATCGGGAGGTGACACACGAGATGGTTGAACATGGGCTCCACGCAGGGTGCATGGATGGCCTCCATGCCAACCTCGGTGTGTGGCCGTATCCTCACTACCCTTCCTAGTTCAGTTCAGGAGTAGGGCAGACTCAGAGTATATGTGGGTAGGCAACTCCTCAAATGGGTCAATCTCCGAATGGCTCGAGCGAGGAATGAGAATCTAGGAAATCATGGACGGCGGATGCGGTGGTGTGCATGCGAAGGATCCTCTCAATGTGCGTACACACATGCTCAAAAATCATGTCGTCACGTCCAGGAGGTAAGAAAGAAACGGTAGCTAGGAACAAAGTGTGCAAATGGGCGTCCCACGAACATGAAGACTCAAATGAAGAGCGTCCCTCAAAATGGTAAGACCTATGCTCGGGGTCAGAATGAACCTCCAAGTGGGGCTTTCAATGAAGAGAATGAACATCACTATCAGAATCTAAAGACATGATGGAAAGAGAGAAAGAGGAAGTGAGAATCTTCTAAAGAATCTCAGTAGGGTATCCTCCTATTTAAGCGACATCATCAATGTCTTCAAGAGTCTAAGGTTTTATTATAAAATGGTGAGCATGCAAAGATTCATTTCCTAAGTTATAAAACATCAATTATTGAGGCCCATTTGTTTATCGTGCGTCTTGTAATATATGCATCATACTTTATTATGATATGCAACACTTAACCTTATAGCATATGTAACACCCTAATAATTAACCCAATACGCCTAGGTCGTATTTGATTAATTACTAGACTTTACTTTTTGCTTAGTTATTTAACCATACTTTGAAAATACTTAATGAAATTACGAGCTATTTTTTTTTAAAACATGATTGAAAACGTGAGCCTCGTGTAGCGTGAACGATAATTAAGACAGCGGAAAACCAATGGATATATCATGAAAAACACATCATATTGGCTCCATCATATGACATCAATAATTACATAACATATAGATATTTTGTCTGCCAAGAGTTAGGCTAGGTGTAGTCAATCAAACAAAACATAAATAGAATATGGATGGAAAAACATCCATTAAAGGTACCTAATAATAATAATACCCCAAAGATAGGGATAGATATCTGAGCTCACATGCAAGGTTTAGCGATACGTTTCTTCAAGGATGATAAGCTGGTTCACAAGCTCAAGTGTATCTACCAGGTGAGAGCATCAATGGAAATCACGAACATCACCTTTACTTTCTGAAAACGAGATGGAAAGAAAGAAAGAAAAAGGGAGTGAGAAACTCATAAAAGAATCTCAGTAGGGTACTCACCTCATATGCATCGTGTCATCATCATCGTCCTCAGGAACCTCGGGGTTATTATGAAATAGTGAGCATGCTAAGATTCATTTATTGAGTTCGAAAATATACTTTATCGAGGTCCGTTAGTTTTAATCATGCGTCTTGTAATGCATCATAAACTTAGCATGTAATATTTATAATGAATTTTTCCTATCATATATCTATCAGCATATCATAATAACATAGCTATGCATAAGACCACATCATATTCCTCATCATCATATCATAAATACTATGCATAGAAGAACATCATATCTCTCATCATCATCTCATAAATACTATGCATAGAAAGAACATCATATTTCTCATCATCATCTCATAAATACTATGCATAGAAGAACATCATAATCACATAATACATTACTTAGTCCCTTAGGTGACTTAAAGTTACTTTCATCATCATTTTCCTGGGCCACCCTATACTCCACCCCTTTGGGAGTAATCTTGGTTATGAGCTCATACCTTACTAGTCGTCACTAGCATATACTTATCCATTTTGATAAGTTAAAATCCCGACTCTACCCTTTTGAAAGAACGGGCTAGGGGGCAAGAATCACATTTTCACCACCTATAGTCTGATGGGTCCAAAGGATCATTTTCTTAGGATCACCTTTTCACCACCTATATTCTGATGGGTCCAAAGGATCATTTCCTTATGATTTTAAGTCACCATTAAGTCTTTGCATGTTATATCATAATACAACTCCCAATTCATAATCATAAGGATGCATAAACATTCTCATTGTTTGCAACAGCAACTATAACATGCAAACCATGAAGTCATTCAATGAAATCAAATACTTAATAAGCATCAATTCACTACATAGACTTATCATTTCAAACATCAAAGAGGCATCATCATAAATCCTCAGGAAAAGCTCCTCGCAACTTTAGAATCAGGTAACCTCAATCATTATCTTACTTTCTTATGCATCTAAGGGATTCATTATCATTATTACCCTTAATTATAACCTTCAAGTACATTATTAAACCATATGGGACAGCATAGGTGGTAGGTTATATTTAAGGCTTTACTGTGCTAGAAGTTGCATCTTTAACCCTTTCTTGTTACCAGCTTTCCCTATGATGCTAAAATTAATTACTAAACCAATTATGAATCATTTTCACTTATCTAGACATAATAAAATCTGATTCTTATAGCTTTTAAGGGTTCTGGACATAATGCATAAATTTCATTCCCTAGAAATCTTGCTTTTGATTTTCTAGGAAGCTAGTTTTATCTCTAACATGCATAGAATCATTCCTTCAGCAATAAACCATAATTATCACAACTTCAAATATATTAAACCATCATCATGCAATAGTACTAAACTTAGATAGTGGCTGAATCATGAACCTCACATAATTGCTTAAAATCACATTTTAAGTAGAAGTAAGATACTAGTATCCCGTAAAATCTTTGCAAAGCCTTAAAACTTTTTTAAAAACTAATTCTTTTTGTTACTCTTGAAAGAAATTTTAGAACTAAATCAGTAGCTTATTTAAAATCACTTTAGGCCTACCTTAATCATGAGGCCGATTTATACATTGAAAGAATCTTCATGATTAAAATTTTCACTTAAGATAAAAGGAGCAAGTCTTGAGCTTTAGAGATTTAGGTGATAACTAGAATCATAAACATGCTATGCAACCTCATTTTAATCTTGTCTTTATAAGGTGATAACTTGAAAATATAAACATGATATGCAAGACTTGAAAGTTAAACATGATGCAAGTGCTTGAAATAAATAAGAAGCTAAAACGGTAGTCCGCATCGGACCAAGTGGAGAGAGAAAATAATCTTAATAAAAGAAAAATAAGAAACCGAAGCGCGGTAGTCCGCATGGAATGAAGAGAGAAGAGAATTGTTATTACATCTTATTAAGCTCCAAACTCAAGACTTCTTAAAGAATGAATTCTTTGACTCCAATAATCTTAAGGAAATTGAAAGTGAGCTTTAGAGTTCTTTTTACCATGGTTCCAACTTTGCTTGTGATACTTGGGCAAGTCTTTGAGCTCTAGGATCTTTAGGTGATGACATAAAATAAACATGCCATGCATTGATTCTTTTAGCCATTATAAAATAAAGTGAGAGCATAAAATAAATATGAGATGCATCCTCTTTATTATCTTTGGAGATTAAGTGACAACTTGAAACATAAACATGAAATGCAAGCTTGGAATTTAAACATGAGAAATGCAAGTTCATTTATTTATTCTTGAGAATTTAGTGATGACATTAAAAGTAAACATGATGTGCAAGGCATAAACTTAAACATGGATGCAAGTTCATTTTATTTCTTTACTAGAGCTCCTCCAAGACTTTTAGAGACATATAATTTCAACCCAATATATATATCTTAGCAAGACAAAGTGAAAAATACATCTTTCAAGTTCTAAACTCAAGATCTTTATTTTTACATCATAAAAACCTCATTCTTTAAAGTTTTGCATCAAGTGGAATTTTCAAGCTTTAGAGGCCTAACTTGTGATGGATTTACAACCCATACTCAAGGTCATCATCATCAAGCCATCATTTCATTCCTTCTTAGGCCATTTGGCCGAAACCATTAAAGAAAAATAAGGAAAGAAAAACTGAAATTATAAAGCTTTAAAAACTAGTGAAACCTTCAAGTTTTAGAGGTTTAACTTGTGAAGGCTTTGCAACCAACACTCAAGAACCTCATCATCAAACCATGGTCTCATCATAATCTAGGCCATAAGGCCGAATTAACCAAAAGAAAGAAGGAAGAAAACTGATTTGAAAAAGCCATAGAAAAGGTTCATTGATTCAACATTTTTGAGCTAGAAACATAACTTGTCATAGCATAAATGAACTTAGAATCAACACCCTACCTGATTTTATTTGAAGGAAGGAAGAGAACTTGGTTTCCTTGAGTGAAATGAAAGAAAATCTCTTTGAGAAATGGGAGAAGAAGTTTCGAGCCAAGAGGAGGAAGAAAGAAAGCTTTTGGTGCTTCTAAAAACTAGAATTATGTAAGTTATGAACTAAGGCCTCTAACACTCCTTCAAGCATGCCTATTTATAGTGATTTTGAGGCTCATAAATGGACAAAGGGAGGAGGAAGGCTGGCAGAATTTCAGAGGAACAAAGGGAGGAAAACATGGATTCAAGACAAGTTGTATGAATTTAGGGAATTATGTTTCATGGTGACATTTTTGGCATTTTGTTTTAGTGCATTATTTGGCAATATTCTGATGCACTATGGCTCCATTATTTCGGCCATTTGCAGCCCATGGAAGAGAAATTTGTGTGTTCCATGTATTATTTAGGTGTAGGTAAGGTATTTTGCAAATTAGAGAATTTGCAATTAAGGGCTTAGGTGAATTAGTAAGCAATTTAGGTGTTTTTAAGCAATTTTAAGTTCTAATCAATCTAAATAAATAATTTTGACTCTAGATTAATAATTAGAATCTAATAACCTTTAATTTGAGCTTAATATTGCTTAGGTTTCGCTATACGAATCAAAAATCTCAAAATTCGCAAAACTACAAAGAAGGGACAAAATGGTAATTTTACTTAAAAATTGCCCGGACCACCCGAGCTTAACTAATGATTAATCATAGCTTAAAAACATGTTTTAAAACATTTTAGTGAGGTTTGGGCTTAGTTGGCACGCGAAGTTAAACAACCGAGGCATTTTGGTCATTTCGCACGTCGGAGCTCAAAATTAGGATTCTTCTCCTCTATTAACACACATAACACAAAAAACCCCTTATTATCATCAAAACATCCCCTTGAGGATGGGTGGGGCCCACGATCCTCATTTTGAGTAAAATAACCTCAGGGCATTTTGGTCATTTTACACGTCCAGAAAATCGGGGTTTGCAACTCTCGCACGAATTGCTCCTAACCTTTCTTCTAATGTTATATTCCTTTATTGAGGATTATTCGGTCTTGAATTATATGAAAAATTACCTAGGGTAATTCGGTAATTTCCAAACGGAAGTAAAAATTTATAGTAAAAATTGGGGTGTTACAACATACATCTAACTTCATAGCAAACATGGTGTGCATAGAACATGATTTATGAATAACATTCTTTGGTTCATCAGGTGACTAAAGTTAGTTTACTTTCACTCTTGGGGCCACCCTAATACTCTTCCCTTTTGAGAGTACTTCTAGGTTATGAGCTCATACCTCACTAGTCGTCACTAGCGTATACTTATCTCTTTTGACAAGTTAAAGTCCCGACTTAAAAGTACGGGTTAGGGGCAAGAATCACTTTGTCGTCACTTATAGTTTGATGAGTCCAAAGGATCATTTTCTTATATTTGTAAGTCACCTTAAGTCTTAGTATGTTATATCAAGATGCAAAACATACTCCATAATTATCATAGCTTTTCATATATATATTTCTTGCATAGGTATAACCAATGTTTCCAAAAGAAACTATAACATGCAAATGATGTATCCTATCTCTAAAGATCAAGAACTTACAAAGCATCAAATATCACGTAAATTCATCATCTCAAAGCATCAAAGAATTCATCATCTCAATCAACACAAAAATATTCCTTTAAGTAACCAAACCCCTAAATTGGATAACTCTAATTGTCAAATTATTTTCTTATGCATCTAAGGGATTTATTATCATCATTACCACTAATTATTTAGCTCAAGAACATCATTAATCAAAGTTGGACAGCATAGGTAGTAAAAAGGATTTTAATGATTTATGGTGTGTTAGAAGTTGCATTTTACACCCTTTCTCACTACCAGCTTTTCCTATAATGCTAAAATCAATTCTTAAACCATTTATAGGTCATTCTTAATTAAGTAAACATGGTATAACCTGATTTTTACAGATTTTAAAGGTGCTAGAACAGAATGCATAATTCTTCTTCTTAGAAGTTCTAGAAATCTTGTTTTTGATTCTTTTTAGCTACTAGGCTTGCCCAAAGTGCCAAGAACAATTATCACATCAAGTAACAAGGTATTTAACACATTTAAATCATCTAAAACAGGATTTATAGGTGCTGGACAAATAAAGGCAAAATTGAAAAGTAACAAGTTCCATAAGCATAAAATAAGGCATTTCTAGAAAGTAAGCTTCATACTTCTAAATTTAAGAGGTATAATAAATGTGCTAGACAAGGAAACATAACCATGAATGCAAGTTCAGTTCTTTATTTTAGTGCTCTAGGCCTCTTAGAGTATTTACTCTAAATCACATCACAACTTTAAGGTTGTGATAGGTAGGCTTTGAGATTAATTATCAAGTGATAACTTGAAGAGTAAATATGCTAGGCAAGAAAATATAAACATGAATGCAAGTCCATTTCTTTATTTTAATGCTCTAGGCCTCTTAGAGTATTTACTCTAAATCACATCTCAACTTTAAGGTTGAGATAAGTATGCTTTGAGATTAATTATTAAGTGATGACTTGAAAAGTAAATATACTTGGCAAGGAAATATAAACATGAATGCAAGTCCATTTCTTTATTTTAGTGCTCTATGCCTCTTAGAGTATTTACTTTAAATCACATCTCAACTTTAAGGTTGAGATAGGTAGGCTTTGAGATTAATTATTAAGTGATGACTTGAAAAGTAAATATGCTTGGCAAGGAAATATAAACATGAATGCAAGTACTTGAAACAAAGTATAAGGAGAACCACAACACATTCTTTACTTCTTAAAATAACACCGTTAGTAAGCTACTTAGCATATCCATCATGCTTTGTAAAAGTAAAACTCAAGCTCTAGAGGTTTCATTGTGATGAACTCATAGTCATCATCTAGAAACTCTCATCCTAAAGCTATCATGAGAACCCAACAAAACCTTGAGGGGCTGAAATACCAAACAAAAGAAAGGAAGAAACCGAAATGGCAAAGCAAGGGAAATTCATCAAAACATCATTTCAAACCAAGAACAAAACTTAGCAAAGCAAGAAAATAGCTTTCAAGACAATTCCCTACCAAGGATAATTTCTTTTTCAAAGAAAGAAGCTTTGTCTTGAGATAAGATGAAGTGAACGAATCCTTTTTGAAACTTGAGGATGGATTTGGCAGAGGGAGGAAAAGGAAAGAAAGGTTTGTTCTTGGGTTCTTGAATTTGGAAATGGAATTGTTATGTGTTTAAAGGGAGGCTTATGGTGTTTGAGTGGTGGTTTGTGTTTAGGAAATGGTGGAGGATAAAGAAGAAGAAAAGGAATTCTTTGAACTTAAGGAAGAAAGCTTGGAGTTTGCAAGTGTGAGCAAAGGTTTTAACAAGCTTTCTTGAGTGCCTATTTGTAGAGAAATTGCAATACATGGATGTGTCTTTGGGGGAGGATGGCCGACGGTCAATGAGGGAGGAAAGGAGAGAAAAATATCTCTTTGATAGGTATAGGTTTGGGTATGGCCAAGCATGGTTGAAAGCATGGTCCAAGGTATGGTCTAAAGCATGGTTCTTTGTGTGCAAAAATAAATCAACATGTGATGAATAATGGGGGAGTGGCTTCAGCCATGCAGCCAAGGGAGGAAGATTTTGTCATTTAATTGTGATTTAGAGGTGTGTTTAGGTGTATCATTAATTAGGCTTTTGATTAGAAGTTTGTAAGTGTTTAGGTAAGGTAATGGATAATTAAGGGTATCAAGACATGATTAAGGAGTTGGTCTTGCTTCATTAGTGAAATAAAAGTCATTTTATATAAAAATCATTCACAAACACAATTCCTTAATTTAAGGAATTAGAAAGAGAAAACACTATTCAAGACTCGATGACATGGAATCTTGATTTTTAAGACAAAGATTAAAGTGTATCTGAGCAATATTAGGTTCTAATTAATCTTAATAAATTATTTTGATTCTAGATTAGTAATTAGAATTTACTAATCTTTAATTAGAGTCTAATATTGCTTAGGTTTTGCTAATTATATCATTAGTCCCATAATGCACTTGGCTAGGACAAAACGGTAATTCTTCAAAAAACCTCCAGGACTACCTGGGCTTAACCAATTGTTAAACATAGCTTAAAAACATCATTTAAAACCTTTGGGTGATATCCAAGTTCAGTTGGCACTTTGTTCGGTAGATAGGGGCGTTTTGGTTATTGCGCATTCAAACTAAAAATGAGATTCTTCTGCTATTAACACACATAACACATATAATCCCCTATCATCATCAAAACGTCCCCTTGAGGATGGAAATTACAATCTCATTTTGAGTAAAATGACCTCAGGGCATTTTGGTCATTTTTACATAGGAAAAATGGAGGCGTTACAATAGGGTTTTTGAAGCTTGAAGCTTGTTAGTGGAGGTTTGAGAGGAAGAACAATGGAGGAGGTGTTTCTTGAGTAGGCTAGCCAAAATTGATGATGATGGAGTGAAAAGGTTGGTGGTTTTTTGTTTATCTTGATATAGGTGTAGTAATTTTGTAGGTAAATCTAAATTTCTTTCTTATTCAAAAAGAAATAATTAAATGGATGGCTAGGATTTGGTTTGATAGTCAAAGAATGAATCTTGTCCATCCACTTAGCTCAAGATAAGTGGCTCACTTTAACTTGGGGAGCAAGTAGCTTTTCAAGTGTTAAAATCGCACACGAAATTACAGAACGGATGAGATATTGGCTCCCGAGTAAAATATAATAAATGAAAGGTCAAGATTAAAACTTGCATTTCAGGTTTTAATCCTTGCCATTTACTTGGCATAAAGTGGTTGGTAAAGGTTATTTGGCCACCAAGTAACTTGTACAGTGTAAAAATCGCACATAAAAACTCTACCAAACGGGTAAAACACAGTACCCAGGTAATCAAACATTACCCAAAAATTAATAGGTGTAACTTCTCATTCCTTATCATTTCTAACCTTAACCTTCTCTTTTCTTAGTCCCGGGCATTTCTAGATCATGAATCTAGGGTTTCGGTTCTCCCAAGGGCCCATGGGCCAGCAAGGTCACTATTCATCCCAGCTCGGAATTTTTTTTTTTAAACAATTGGGCTATCCTCATCATTGCTAAAACTGTCAAATATTTGAAATTATGACTAATAAAACTCAAATTAATTTTTAAATAATTTTTAGGGTGTTACATTACCACCCACCTTAAAAAAAATTTTACCCTCAAAATTCATTTGAAAACAATTTCAAAAGACAAATTTCATAAATCAAACAAGGAATTTATGCACAATTCTAACAATTGAATCAAATCCTAAACATTCCTACCTTAGGTCTAATTCTTGGGTGGTGACGTCCCTTCAACACCTATGGTGAATACCATACTCTGTTGTTGTAGCTTTGTAGTTGATTTTGAATTTCTATTTGGACACTTTCTCATAATTATGTATCTTGGCTTTCAGCGATAGCATATGTTTCCCAGCCAAGCAAGGTCTACCCCCATGGTTCTTCCCACATTTTGCACAATCTTGGTTTGTGGTTGACCATTGTTGTTTATTCTTATGTGGTCTTAATTGAACTTTCAAGGGCAGGTCATCCTCATAGTCTTGGTCTTCAAGGGTCAGTCTTTATTAGAAGTTTCATTACAGATTGAGCAATTGCTAACTTCTTATTGGAGTCCTCTGCATGAGGGCACTTGTTTACCAATGTTGCATAATCTCAATCTCTAAGAGTCCCACGCAGCTTCAATGTCTTCCTGTAATCCTCCTTCATACTTCACACACTTCCAAGCTTCATCAGATTAAGCTGATAGATAGTGAAAAATTTGCAGAGCTCTTCAAACTGTGTACTCTGCTACACTTCAGACCCTTGCTTGAGCGCGTGGACTCCAACTCCTTTGCATTCCTTCCAGAAGGGAAAATACTTGTGATAAAAAGCCTCCTTAAACACTTCCCTTTTGACTTAGAGTCTAGAAGCTTCGAATAAACCCTTGGTGCCAACCCAGAATTCTACATCTGTTTCTCAGTATGTAAGTAGCAAAGGCCACTTTTTGGGTCTTCGTAGGGAAGGCTGAGAAAATCTTCTCCATAGCTTTGATCCATTCTTCTGCTTTATTTGGATCAAAAGCTCCTCGAAATAGGGGAAGGTTTGCCTTCATAAGCTCTGCGAACTTCTGGTATTCTATGTCCATTTCTACTCCTCCAGGGTTCCAACTGGATTTCCTTTGGCATATCGATCCAACCTTTCCATCATCCTATTGGCTCCTGTAGCTTGTTCTCTCATGACAGCTACCATCTCACGGAAAGTATCCATCATACCTACTTCGTTTCCACACTTCGTATTACGTCGATTTGAAGTCATCGGTTCCTGTCACACCAAACAAGAATTATTGAGTTGATCAGGCTCAATACCAAGCTAAGTGTGGGAACAACCCAAAACATTCCCAACTAGTAGTCATACACATATATAGAATTATAATGCATGACATTTACTAAGGAAGTATAGCCAATCCATTCCTCAATGTCCTATTAGGATGAACTACTCTAATACTATAATGTAACATCCTCCCAAGTACAAACTCATCCTTAAGTCATAACATCGTACTTGAGAGTTGTTACTTATTAATTAACGGACCTTTCTTAAATATCTATAGCAAGCTCAATTAACGTGTGTGATAACTAAGCAAGATTCTATTAAAATATATAATAAAGAAACACAACATTTGTTGAATACATAACTAAGTACAAAAGGAAGCTCTTCTAAGAGCTTTAATACAATACGTTTTCTATTACATTTACATACATTTAACTCCAACTAAGTACAGTAAAGTAAAAACATCAACTACTAAACTACTCCAATCCCATATTCTTTCATGTAGCAGACGCATTGTTTTCCTGGATCAACCTGAAGGCGACACTGGAACACAAAAACACATAGGGGTGAGAATTATACAATTCTCAATAGGGCAACTTCCCAATTACACAATCATAATGTCATCATCATAACCCAGCCACTTGGAATTAAGAAAGTGTGAGCATGCAATATATATATATATCAAAGGTTCATTTTAAAGTTCAAAAATCATCTTTCCAAAGTTAGTTTATTTTATTATTCAATCACTTTATGTACACACGTAATACTACTCAATAGCATGGCATTGCATTCTGAAATATACGTGCCCTTAGTACATCGAAAGGGACTTTCTGCCCCTTACACATTAAAGGGGACTTTTCCAATCCCTTTACACATAAAAGGGGACTTCCCTATGCCCTTTACATAATGAAAATGGGACTTTTTATCTACTTAACATATACATCATCATCAAACTTATATAAGTATCCGTTCATAATATAATTTTCAATTAGGTCTCATAAACTAATCTTTTAGGTTGCTAGCATGTCTTCACATACATCATACTTGAACCAAATGTCATTACATTACCAATTCAAGGTTTGGGTTCATTTCCAAGCAATTGGGCAAATTTCACATCATTGTAGTATAAATTTATTTGCAAATCAAACGATCAATTTAGAGGCTATCAAAATTCTCTAAGACACTTCAATGTGTACACAAGGTTCCATAAAATTTTCAGAGGAAAAAGAGTTCTCCAACTATGTTAACAAAATTTGACAAGTTTGGTGCTCAAAAACCACTTAACCTTAGCTCAGAACCCGAAATTCATAATTATTAACCCTAGCAAATGATTGAATTAATTCAAAAGAAACCACAAGTTACGCTTCAAGATGTTGTCAGGATAATTCAATCATTTGCTATGGTAGAAAAATTAGACAAATTCGTAGCTTCAAGACAAGAAATTCAGGCAGCACCTATATAGTCTTGGTTCATGATTTTTTTCAACAGTAGGAGTCCAAAACAAGGCTCAAGAAAATTCCTGGAACTAGTCTAGATGTTAGCTTCAACATATATTTTTTCTAGGTCATGAAAATACCTACAATTATACCAGAAAATTCATGAACTATCACTCCATAGGAAAATCAAAAATCTAGCATAGACCAAAACCCTTTTTGACAAAAATGATTTTTAACATCATCCAAACACCCCACCAAAATTAATACATCACTATCCATATATTATCAACCAATAAAATAAAAAATTTCAGAATAATACCTGTAAGAAATGTTCATAATAAATTTGGGAATAAAAGACCAAAGAAAACCCTTCTTTGGTGGCTTTAAGGATCTTGGCTTCAAGGATGTTCCAAGAGTGATCTTGCTCACTTCAAAGCCACCAAACCAACATTAAACCTTTCCAAAAACATCAGATGGTGATCTTTCAAAGTAGAAGAGGTTGATGGATTCAAATTCTAATCAGTTAGATTGATAGATTATGAGGAGTAGAACAAGTTTTGTGAAAGGATCTTAGTATTTTAACAATTTTGAGCTAGGGTTTTTTAAGCTTGAAGCTTGTTAATGGAGGTTTAAGGGGAAGAACAATGGAGGAGGTGTTTCTTGAGTGGGCTGGCTGAAATTGATGATGATGGAGTGATAAGGTTGGTGGTTCTATGTTTATCCTGATATAGGTGCAGTAATTATGTAGGTAAAGTCTAAATTTCTTTTTATTCAAAAAGAAATAATGAAATGGATGACTAGGATTTGGTTTGATAGTCAAAGAATGAATCTTGTCCATCCACTTGGCTCACGATAAGTGGCTCACTTTATCTTGGGGAGCAAGCAGCTTTTTCGGTGTTAAAATCACATCCGAATTTCCAGAAAGGATGAGATATTGGCTCCCGAGTAAAATATAATAAATGAAAGGTCAAGATTAAAACTTGCTTTTCAAGTTTTAATCCTTGCTATCCACTTGGCATAAAGTGGTTGGTAAAGGTTACTTAGCCACCAAGTAACTTATACGGTATTAAAAATCGCACATCAAAACTCTAGAACGGGCAAAATGCTTACCGGGTAATCAAACATTACCCAAAAATTAATTCTAGGTATAACTTCTCATTCCTTATCATTTCTAACCTTAACCCTCTCTTTTCTCAGTCCCAGAGCATTTCTTCCCAAATCTAGGGTTTTGGCTTCTTGAATGGATAGATGGGCCTGCAAGGTCACTATTCACCCCGAACCCGGAAAATTTTTTTTTAACAAGTCCATTGGCCATCCTCATCACTACAAAACTGTCAAATTTTTGAGATTATGACTTATAAAACTCAAATTAATTTTTAAATAACTTTTAGGGTGTTACACGAGGTATCTACACCCTTATAAGACATGTTTCGTTCCCCTCCCAACTAATGTGAGACTAGTTTCACCCCTCCTAGTCAGGGCCAACCGTCCTATTGGATGGCATACCTCTCTGATACCATCTATAACATCTGTCACATCTAGGCGTGCAATGTATTGTCTTCCCCATTATGAGTGTAACACCCGGCATGCAGATATTGTCCGCTTTTGAGCCTAATTGGGCGCCCCTCCGATTTGCTCTTTCTCTCACAGGGAAAATGTGTTTGCATGGGGGAAGCATCTACACCCTTATAAGGTATGTTTTGTTCCCCCCCCGATGGGACTAATTTTGTAACACCCAAAAATTATTTAATAATTAATTTAAGCTTTATTAGTCATAATTTTAAAAATCTAATAGTTTTAGCAACGATGAGGATGGCCCAACGGGCGTGTTAAAAGAATATATCTAGATTAGGCATAAATAGTAACCTTGCGGGCCCCACAAGTCCGTCGGAGCTGAAATTCCAGATCTGGAACAGGAAATGGTCAAGACTAAGAAAAGAGAGGTTTGAGGTTAAAAATAGTTAGAAATGATATTTTATATCTAGAATTAAATTTTGGGCAATGTTTGATTATCCAAATATGGTGTTTTACCTCGACAAAATTTTGGTGTGTAATTTTTAACATTAAGATAGTTTAAGCATAATAAATAGATAATGTATATCCATTCAACACATGTGTAAGGGTAAGATTTAATCTTGAATTCCAAGATTCAATCCTAGCCATCCATTTTACTATCTTTCTTTAAGAATTCTCCTTTTATATTATAATAACCAAGTTTTCCTTACAAGCTCCCTTACAAGATAAATATAAAACCAACCTTCTTCATTAGGCCACCCTTATTTTGGCCAAGGAGGAAGAAGAACCAGCCTTCATTTTTCCTTCTCCAAACCTCCATTAACAAGCTTCAAATCCTCAAAAATCATAGCTTATGCTTGTTAAAATCACAAGACCTCTTCACAAAACTTACTCCTCTCATCAATTCCTACCAATTTAACAAATTAAAATTTCAATTCCTCATCAATCCTCACCTTGATACCTCACTTCCTCACTGCCTAAGGAAGGTTTTGGGCTTGATTTGAAGTCCTTGAAATGAAGACAAATCCCTTGGAAAACCTTTGGAGTATAAAGCTCTAAAGTTTGCAAAGTAGGGTTTTGTGTTCTTATTTGTTATGATTTTGTTTTTCCATATTTTCACCTCTTGGAATTTCAAATTTTCTGGTTCTAATGCATGATTATACCTAGATATATATGTGTTTGCATAGGTGAAGTAGTTTGGTGTTGTGGAAAAATCATTTTAACAAAAGAGATTTTGATTTGGATGTGGATTCTCAGATTCATAGGCAAGGGTTGTTCACGAATTTTCTAGTATAATTGTAGGTATTTTGTTGAGCTAGAAAACATTATATGTTGAAGCTAACATCCTAAGGCAATTCTATGATTTTTCTTGGGACATGTTAAAGACTTTTACTGCTTGAAAAAAATCATGAACTGAAATGATACCAGTGCTGCCTGGATTATTAAATTAGAAGCTGTGAATTTTGCTAATTTTGTTACCATAGCAAATGGTTGATTTTTCCTTTAAAATTTTTATAGAATGTTGGAATCATCTTGAAGTTTAACCATGCTTTTTATTATGAATTGATTCAATCATTTGCTAGGGTTAAAATTAGGGATTTCTAGTTTTGAGCTGAGACTTAGTGGCCTCTGACCACTAAATTTGTCTAATTTTGTTAATATAGTTAGAGAATGATTCTTGCTCTGAAATTTTTATAGGACCTTTTGGACTATTGAAGTGTCTTAGAGAATTTTTATAACCTCTGAATTGATTGTTTGGTGTGCAAATAAATTTATGCTACAATAGTGTGAAATCTGCCCAATTGCTAGAAATGAACCCAAACCTTGAATTGTAATGCAATGGCATTTTTTATTCAAGTATGATGTATATGAATGCATGCTAGTGACTTGAAGGATTGGTTTATGATGCATGATTGAAATCATTTATGATTGAATGCCTACATGTGGCTTATGCATGCATTTGAGAAAAGAAAAGTACATGATGCTATTATGTAAGAAAAGAGAATGTATAAATTTCAATCATGCATATTCTGACATATGGACAAAACAGAAACAAGACTTATGTTGAGTGAGGGGAAGGCAAAAAGAGGAACTTCCCTAGAGATATTATGAGTCGTAGACGTATCGGCTAGGAATAAATTGTATGTGATTCGAAAAAGGAAAAAATAAAGTCCGATGATCACATATAGGAATGAGCTTAGTTTTGATAAGCGTCTATTCCCTTGTATGGTGTAATCCACTATTAATACCATGTGGTATAAACTAAGAGTATAAACTAAGTATTTCCTATGTCAATGAAAAGAAAAAATGCACTGATTTAATTTCTACGCTATAAGTGAAACCAGGTCACTTTAAGATAATTTCATTCGATGTACTATATGCATACACATGTTATTCCAAATTGTCTGCCTAGGATGATTTACTATGTGAAGGAACATTTTGATATATGTGCATTAAGTGATTGAATAATAAAAGAGACCCACATCGGGAGAATGACTTTTGAGCTTTAAAATGAAACTTTGATAAATATTGCATGACCATATTTTCTTAATAAACCGAAGTGGCTGGACGATGCCGATGACGATGACATAGATTTTCCTTATTGTGTACTTGGGGATGCCCTACTAAGAATTGTATAATTTTCACCCCTATGTTTTGTGTTTCCATGTCGTCTCCAGATTATTCAAGGAAGGTATAAAGCCACCATAGAAGAATCATATATCGTAACCCTATAGTTACGGTCTCCTTTTGACTTTATTGTGCTATGTACATGTGTTTGTAATTATGTAAAAGGACATATATAAGAGCTCGTAGAGCTTTTTCTTGTATTTTTATGTTTACTTAATGGATACTTTATTTCCTTTTATATATTTCCAATAGAATTACGACTTAGTTACTACACAATTTACCCGATCTTGTTATAGATATTTAAGAAAGATTTGCTAATCTATAAATAACAACTTCTAAGAATAATGTCATGAGTTAAGGATAATGTTACACTTGGAAGGTTGTTACAAATTCCACCGCTCCTAGTGGGGGCCACCATCTTCGCTGGCTGGCACGCTAATCTCGAGACTTGCTTTAATACTATTTGTAAAACTCACATCTAAGCACGCTACGTATCACCGTTCCTAGTGTGAGTGTAACACTTGGCATGCAGATATAGTCCACTTTGGGGCCAAACTAGGTGCCCCTCACGAATTTCCTCTTCCTGACTTTTGAAGGGAAAAACGCGTCTACTGGGGAGGTATCCATTCCTTTAAAAGCCATGCTTTGTCCCCCCTAATTGACGTGGGACTAGTTCCACTTGTCCTAGTGGGGGCCTAGCGACCTTGATGGCTAGCACATTGATCCGGTGATTGGCTCTGATATCATTTATAACATCTGCCTGTCACATTTGGGCGTGATACGTATCGTCATCTACAGTGTGAGTACAACACCCATCATGTAGATATTGTCTGCTTTGGGGCCTCTGAGCGCTCTTCACGGATTTCCTCTTCCCACCTTTTAAGGGGAAAATGTGTCTGCATGGGAAAGGTATCCACACCTTTATAAGGTTTGCTTCGTTCCCCTCCCTAATTGATGTAGGACTAGTTCCACCCTTCCTAGTAAGGGCCCAACATCCTCACTGGCTGGCACACCGATCCAGGGACTAAATCTAATACCATATGTAATGACTGTCACATTTGAGCATGCTACATATTGTTGTCCCCAGTGTGAGTGTAACACAGGAATATAGATATTCTCCACTTTGAGGCCTAACTGGACGCCACTCATGGGTTTGCTCATCCCCTCTTTCAAAGGGAATCACTTCTATATGGGGAGATATCCACATCCTTATAAGGCATGCTTTGTTCCTCTCCCTAACCGATGTGGAATTAGTTCCACCCTCCTAGTGGGGGCCATCGACCTCGATGGCTGGCACACTGATCGAGGACTGGCTGTGATACCATTTATAACATCTATCTGTCACATCTAACGTGCTACGTATCACTATCGAGTGTGAATGTAACACCCATCATCCAGATATTGTCCGCTTTGGGGCCTAACTGGATGCCACACATAGATTTGTTCTTCCCCCTCTCAAAGGGAAAACACATCTAGATGGGGAGGTATCCACATACTTATAAGGTATACTTCGTTCCCCTCCCCAATCGATGTGGGACTAGACTGGCACAACTATCCCAAGACAAGCACTGATACCATTTGTAATATCTATCACATTTGAGCGTGCTAGTATTGTCATCCCTAGTGTGATTTTAACACCTGGCATGCAGATATTGTCCGCTTTGGGGCTTAACTGGATGCCCTTCACGGATTTTCTCTTCTCCCATCTCAAGGAAAAATGGGTCTGTATGGGGAGGTATGTAACTCCCTAATATTTAACCCAATACGCCTAGGATGCATTCCAGTTAATTATTAGTTATTACTCTTTTGTTCCAGTTCTTATTTTAAACTTTTGAAAATACCTTAGTGAAAATATGGATAAATTTTTTTTTGAACTTTAAAAGCAAAATATGAGCCGCGCATATTGAACTACATCCCGTCTTGAGCATAACAAGGAAGAAGATCACAACAAGACATAGGCATATATAGAGCACAACATCACATACCATGAATATGTAGGATCACACACACACACACACACACACACACATATATATATCATCAGTAGATAAGCGTTCCACTTTGCATACCCAAATTATACATGTAAGAGTTGTGTCATGCCCACCTCAAAATATACAGTCATCCCATAATATCCATAAATAAAATAAGGCTAAATAAAAGACTTCGCTCCCACTACTCCTCCTGGGGTGTACCTAGGATAGATAACCTCTATTAATCAAAAAGCAAAAGAAGGCTATCCACTCTACTGTATGTGCACGGGCACTCCAGAGGTTCGAACCGGCTCCTCCTGTTGTCGTTCCTGGGAGGAAGGAGATAACCGATCAGTGGGCCAGCTCATCAGGTGTGACAAGACAGTGGGCAAGGCGAACATGGGCCCCTTGCGAGGTCGGGTGGCTCCTCCACGAATAGGTACAAGTCCTCTTATTGGCTGCATGACTGGAGCCTCCCTATCACTACCATCCTCCATCATCATAGGAACAGTGGGGAGAGAACCCTCATAGTGGATCTGGGTGGGTGAATCCTTGGAGGGGTCTAACCACGAATCAGAACGACAGAGTGGCGATAACGGCACGTAGACTAGGATGTCCTAGACAGCTGAAGTAGTATGGGGAGTGCCTGGATTTGCTCCAGCGCGAGCAAGGCTGCTCGAGGATAAGGTCATCGGAGAACGGTGGCGTGGAGAATCTGAAGCTAGTGACCGGGTGTGCAAAGGGATGATCTATGAAGACAAAAAGGCGGACAGCACAATGACCCACGAAGTGATAAGTCTAGTGAGGCGTCATAGTGCATCTCCCAGGTAGGGATATCAATGAAGATTACGAAGGTTGCCATGGACCTCTGAAGATGAGATGGAAAGAAAAAAGAAGGGATGAGAAACTTATATAAGAATCTCAGTAGGGTTTTCGCCTCTTAATGTGTATGTCATCATCTATGTCCTCAGGAACCTTAGGTTTCATTATGAAATTAGTGGGCATATGCATAGGGTTTATTTATTAGTTTTCAAATACGTTAGCCGAGGCCCGTTCATTTTAGCATGAACCTTAATGCATGAGTGCAGCATACTAAATCATGGATGCATGTCAATGCCAGGAAGCGAGATATCATGGGAGCATATTGAATGAACATAGTATAACGATTGCAATTTATTTCATCATACATCATTCTTTTAGGTGACTTGAACTTTCTTACTCTCTCTTCCTTGGGGCCACCCTAATACTCTCCCTTTTGAGAGTTCTAGGTTATGAGCTTGTACCTAACTAGTCGTTACTAGTCTACACTTATCCTCTTGATAAGCTAAATTCCCGACTCCAGAGTACGGGTTAGGGCACAGGATCACCTTTCATAACGATTAATTCCTGTAGTTTAAAGAGTCCCTTTTGGATTACCTTTCATAACCTTTAATTCGGGAGTCTAGAGGATCACTTCCATATGTTTTATGTCACCTTGAGATTGGCATGTTAATGAAAATGCAATGTGAGCATGCGATCATACTTTATCATAAAACATATCATGTTCATAATTCTCATGGATCATGCATCTTAACCAGTCAATCATAATCTCATCATGCCACAATATCCTCATCATTTATTCATGTAAACATGCATCACATCTTTTGTACATATTCCATAAGCATATTATCAATCATTAACTAATAGCAGTAAACATGCTCCTACACAGGATCTAAAAATCAACGACCGACTCAGCTAATGCATATGAAATGTTCAATAGAATATACATATAAATAGCATACTAGGGAAGCATCATTCAACACATGAGCATATGGGGTCATCAATCCATCTTATCTTCTTTAGAACACACTTATTTGCTCACTTGAGGTTCTGGTAATCAATTACAGGTGCTAGTAATCAATTACCAGAATTAAAAACTTGTTCTGGGCTTCAAGAGCATCCTGGTAATTGATTGCATAAGCATGCTAATCAATTACCAGAACCAAAAATTTGTTTTGGGTACGAAGAACATCATGGTAATCGATTACATGAACTGGTAATTGATTACCGAAGCCAAAAATTGGTTTCGGGTATGAAGAACATCCTTGGTAATCGATTACATAGTATGGTAATCGATTACCAGAACCAAAATGTTTCAAATGACCATCCTCGTAATCGATTACATGGGCTGATAATCGATTACCAGAAATCCCAGAATTTGAGAAAACAAAGTTTTAACACATTTCAAGTTGCTCTTTCACTTCAAGATCATTTCAGAACATCATTCTAACACTCCTTTTGAAATCAAGTCTATATTTTACAAATCAAAACAACATTGTATCATGGCTAAAACCATTCAATATCCATGATCAAGATTTTCATTTTAAGATACAAGGGCAAGTCTTTGAGCTCTAAGGATTTAGGTGATGGTAAGAATAATAAACATGCTATGCAATCCTCATTTTAGCTCTTTATCATTATTAAGTGATGGCTTGAAAATAAATATGTTTATGCAAGACTTGAAATGTAAATATGAAGATGCAAGTTCATTTTTAAGTCTTCAAGTTTAGGTGATAACTTGAAATATAAACATGAAATGCAAGACTAGAAATTTAAACATGGAAATGCAAGCCCATTTCTTTTAGTCTTTAAGATTTAGGTTGATGACTTGAAAATAAACATGATATGCAAGGCATTGAAATATAAACGAGATGCAAGTGCTTGAAATATAAACACGATGCAAATCCATTTTTATATCTTACTAGAGCTCATTATAAGACTTTAAAGAATCAAACTCTCAACCCTATTCAATCTTAACAAAATGAAAATAAGCTTTAGAGTCTTTTAATACCATGGTTCCAAGAGTCTCATTTCTCTAGAATCACTATCAAGCTTAAAGAAAAACCAACAAGACAACCAAGTATAAATCATTTCCCATATTCTTGTAAAACCAAAAATCAAGCCTTGAGCTTTAGAGGTCCAACACATGAAGGTTTCACCACCAAACTAAGAAAACCCTCATCATCAAGCTATGGCTTTGAACATCAACTAAGGGAAAATATTTCAAGAAACAACAAGTATTCTACATTCCTTATTCTTTCAAAAATGAAAATAAACCAAAACCTTGAGCTCTAGATGTCAACAAAAACCCAAAAATGAAAAGAAATAAAAAGGGAAGATCAACCAATAAAGAAAGGAGGAAGAAGAAGAAGAACAACAACAACATGCTAATCACTTCAATCATCATCAAAATCCCAAAAAGAAAGATAAGAAATAGAAGAAAGAACTCAAAAGAAATCTCTACCAAGTTGTTTCCTTTAGTTGAAAATAATAAAGCTTGATCTTAAAATGGAATGGTTATGTGTTTGTGAGTTGAGAGGAGGTTGAGGATGGTCATGGAAGAGGAAGAAGAGAAAGCTTTTGAGTTAAGAGAGAATAGAGGAGTTTTTGTCACTTTTTGAGCAAGATTGCAACGAAAAAGTAAATGGTAAAGTGTATGAGTCCATTTAAATGCATTGGGGTTTTATGAAAATTAAATCATGATGGGAAAATGGGGGAGGAGGCACAAGCCTTCATGGCTATTTGGGAGGGAAGGAATTTTCATTTTCATGTAGGTTAGGATGTGCATTAAAGGTAGATTTGGTTAAGGATTGAGTTAGGAATTGGTAATTGGGTGTTTGGGCTTGTTAACGTATGTTTAAGGCTTTTCAAGACATGATTAAGAGTTGTCTTTCATGTTTAGTTTGAATTAAACTTCATTAGTTTGAAATTCAAACTCCAACATGTTTCATTGATTTAAGGAATTGGAGAAAGAAAACACTATTTGACTTGATATGACATAATGTCTTTGATTAAGAAGGAAATTTGAATTTTCTTAATCAATGTTAGGCCTTAATTAACCTTAAACAATTATTTAGACTCAAAATTAATAGATAGAATTAATTTATCTTTAATTAGAGCCTAATATTGCCCATACTTCCATAACGGTTTAATTCGTTTAGCACCAAAGAGGGTAAAACCGTAAATTCACACAAGGACTCCCCTGACTACCCGTCTTTCCAGACATCATAAAACACTCTTTGTTATTATTTCAAACTCCAAGATATGGCCGGGTTCGTTCGTCACTTAATCCCGTGTTAAATTACCTTAGGGGTCAATCGGTAATTTCTCACACGGAAAAGCTAGGAGAATGAGATTTTCATCTCTAACACATCCATTATACATATAATCCCCTTCAAACATTAGACTAACCCCTCAAGGATAGCCTAGACCGTTGTCCTCGATTTTCGATAGAAATGACCTTAGGGCATTTAGTCATTTTTGCACTCAAAATTGGGCGTTACATTTCTCCCCTCCTTAAAAAGAATTTTGCCCTCGAAATTCATTACATGTGAAAAATGTAACGCCCAAATTTCTCCTGTTAGAGTACAAATGACCGAAATGCCCCTGAAGTCTTTTTTACCCAGAATTAAAGGACAGTTGCCCGGCAACCCTCGAATGGGTCAACTCGATGTTTAAAGGGGATTATGCTGTTATGAATGATTTTCGAGGTGAAAATCTCGTTTCTAAACTTTCAGCTCAAAATGACCAAAATACCCTCCTGTGTTCTACACGGGTAAAAGGTGTCATTTGAGCCCTGAACTTTCCAGGAAGTTTAGAATGATGTTTTTAAGTAATGTTTGATGTTTCTGCCAGAAGGTCCAAGTTTAGCGCAGAATTACCATTTTGCCCCTAGAACAGTGTACAGTAAGCCTAATGACGCAATTAAGCAAACCTAAGCAATATTAGGCTCTAATCAAAGATTAATTTATTTCGATAATTAATCTAGAGTCAAAATAATTTATTAAGGTTAATTAGAACCTAAGATTGCTTAGATAAACTCTAATTGCATTCTTTAATTCAAGATTCCTAGTCATGGAATCTTGAATAGTGTTTCTCTCCAATTCCTTAAATTAAGGAATTGTGCCATACCTCATTTGACCAAAAGAATTATTTTAAATTACTAATCTAGTAAGATTACCCTCCTAATCAAGTCTTGATCTTCCTAATTACCCAATTACCTCACCTAAACACTTCTTGTAAACTCCTAATCAAAAGCCTAATCAAAGACACACCTAAACACACCATTAACCCACAATTAGATGAACTAATTTTCTCTCCCTCATGGCCTTAAGGTGGCCGGCCACTCCCCCCTCCATAGCCCATCATGTGTTGTTTCAATTACACTCAAGAGTCATACTTCAGGCCATGCTTTGCCCATACCTCACCATACCTTCAACCATGCCTACAACCATACCTATGCAAGAGATATTTCTTCTCTCCTTCCTCCCTTATGTGGCCGGTTCCTCCCTCTTTGGAAGCCTCATTGTTGAAAATTTCTATAAATACCAAGTCTTGATGAACCTTGTCACACTTTGGTTCACTTGGTAAGTTCACACTTCTTGCAAAATCCTCTCATTTCCTCTCAAACTCCCTCACTTGGGCCAAGTTCTTCCTCAATACTTCAAGAGGATTTCCTTCTCCTTTCATCAAGAAAACAAAGCTTCCTTACATCTCTCTTCAAGACTTCTCTAGGTAGGGGTTAAGTTTTGATGATTTTGTTTGTGTTCTTCAAGAAAGTTCTAGGTTTTCTCTTGATTTCAAACTCTTTTCCTCTTCTTGTTTATCTTTTCGGCCAAGAGGCCTTTTATGAAGAAAATATGAGCTTGATGATGAGGTTTCAAGATAATGACTTGTTGTTGTCATGTGAGAAACCTCTAAAGCTTGAAACAACTTGGTCTTGGACCATACATGCTTGGATTTCTTTTCTTTTCTTGGCTTAAGTTTCGGTTTTCCTCTTCCTCTTTCCTTAAGGACTTCAGTTTTCTTCCTTGGATTTGAACAAAGTTTGTAAAATATGTCAAGTAGATCACAAAAGTTTTGTTAAGAAAGTTAATCTTATGATTTCAAAGAGCTCTAAGCTTACCCTTGCCAACCTTAAAGTTGGTCGGCCGTTCTAAGAGTTTTACTCTAGATTGAAGCCCATGAGCAATAAAATAAAGAATATGACTTAGTCCTTGTACTTTTGTTTAGACAAAGTGTTGAACTTTGAGTCCATTTCCTTAAGCTTGATGATGAAGTTCAAACCTTAAGATTTCTTTTGAAGTCTAGGTGCTAAGAACTCTAAAGCTTGCCTTATGATACATAATGGGTTGAGGTTTATGTTCCTCTAAAAGTCTTGTAAGAGCTCTAGTTAAGATAAAAATAAGTTGCATTCATGTTTAAATTTATGTCTTGCATCTCATGTTTATTTTGATGCTATCACTAATTTCACAAGAGTAAATGAATGAACTTGCATTACCATATTTAAATTCCCAAGCTTGCATTTCATGTTTATATTTCAAGTCATCACTTAATCCTTAAAGATAATAATGAAGTTGCACCTCATATTTATTTTATGCTCTCACTTTACTTTCTAATGAAGAGTAAAATAAAGTGCATAGCATGTTTAAGATTATGTCATCACCTAAATACTCTAGAGCTCAAAGACTTGCCCTAAGTATCCTAAAAAGGAAACTCTAGTAAAAAAGAAATGGATGAGTTTTAGTATGATTCAATAATGGTTTGATTTTGTAAAATGCATGAATGATTTCAGAAAATGTTGAAAAACTATTTATGAGGCCTCAAGGTGTTTAAATAGTTTGGAATGTGTCAAAAATCATGTTTTCTCAAATTCCTAGGTTCTGGTAATTGATTACCATCCATGTAATCGATTACCCGAAGGGTTTTCGAAGGACTTTTGGTTCTGGTAATCGATTACCATGGTTTCTTCATGCCCAGACCTTCTGGAAACCCTGTAATCGATTACCTAATAGTGTAATCAATTACTCTTATGTTCTTTATTTTTCAAACGATTTAACCCTAAGTAATCGATTACCATTGTATGTAATCGATTACCCGATTGTTTTGAAACCCAGAATGAATTGAGTTCCTGGTAATCGATTACTAGGAACATGTAATCGATTACCAGAACACCTTTTGCTTCCTAAAAATGTCCAAGAGAAAACTAGTAACTTATATGCATTTCAACTCAAGAGATTATGTGATTTTATGGGTTCATGATTTCGGTTCTATGTTTGGCTACTGTATAAATGCTGTTTTAAGGTGTTAAAATGTGTAAAGTTATGTTTGAGTGAAGCAAGGAATCGATTTAGAAAAGTTAGAAAAGAATAAGTAACTTGAAAGGGATTAGAGATGAGAATTCTAGAACACCTTAATGCAAAGAAATGCAAATCTATTCTAGCATGATTAATTCAAGGATAAATGATTCATAATTAGTAAGACATGTACAAGATCCCTTCATAAATGATTAGGTGTTGATTTCCAAGTTTAAGGTGATGGTAAGAGATTAAAATGGTTATAACTTAGAGAACATGCCTAGGAATCCCTCATAATTGGTCTAGGAATTGATTATGGAGCCTTAGGCGAAGACGGATCTTAAAAAGGGTCACGAATGGAGATTCTAGAGCCTCTTAAGCAAATGATATTTTCTGCCCTTTCATGTGCAATGCTATATGGAATTTTAGTGAGTTCAAATCTTAGAGAACAAGTCTAAGTGTTAACCTCTTGAGGGTAATAAAGATGCAAATACAAGTTTAAAGCCCATAAGGGTCAAAACATAAGATACTATGAAATAGGTGGACGAGAGAGTATAATTATGATAATGAACCTCGTGCACACCTATGATGATGTGATTATGTTAGTTCCTTGAGCATGAAACTTTATGTGTATGATTGACATGGTGATATGATGAAATGTTGTATTTAAGATGCATAAGGTTTCGAAATATGAATGAAATTGAGGAATATGCTCATGTGAACTAGAAAGTTATTGAATTGAGAAAGTTCCATGAAAATGATGCATGTGACTGAGATTATGTGGCATGACTCAAATTTGAGGAAATTCAGAGAGTAGTGTTATGCCGCGAATTTCCATCAAATTTGAAAGACATAAGAAAGTTTTTGAGAAAAATGATGTTTAACGGTGATATGCCAAGACGTACTTCTCCTCCTAGGAGAGAAGGTAAAACCGTGAGGGCATAGGCATTAGCCTCCAAAGCGGACAAAGTCGCTGGTCTTAACCGAGTTGATGCATCTCGAAGAAGGAAAAATATATGATGTTTAAGGTGACACACCGAGACGTACTCTCTCCTGTGAGGAGAAGGTAAAATCGTGAGGGCATAGACATTAGCCTGCCAAAGTGGACAAAGTCGTTGGTCTTAACCAGTCAATGCGTTTCGAAAAAGGAAAAAGTCCCATGATGGGTGATCCTTAGGCCCCCTACCCGTACTCGGGAGTCGGGATTATGATGATTATGATTATGTTTATGATTCGCTTATCAAAGGATAAGTAAGAACTAGTGACGACTAGTTAAGGTATGAGCTCATAGCCTAGTTTAAGGGGTGCGGTTACTATTATGATTGGTGTCACAAGTATGAGAAAAGGAAAGATGTTCAAGAGAAAGTTACATGCCACTTATATGTTGTTTGATATTTGTTTGATTTACCTAAAGTACTGCCATGCATCCATGAACTATTATGCTGCATACATGCATTAAGAATCATTATAAAAGACATGGACCTTGGATAAATATCTTTGTGAAAAACTCATAATGAACCTATGCATGCTTAACCTTTTCATAATAAACCCAAGGTTCCTGGGACGTAAACGATGACATTAGGATAGAGGATTTCCTCCTGAGATTCTTTAGCAAGAATTCTCACCCCTCTCTATTTCTTTCCGTTACGTCTTCAGACATCGATGGCGTAGTTCGTGATCTTTGTTGATGCACCCGTGTGGGAGCTGCACTACGATCCGGATCATCAGTCCTACCACTTCGAGGGTCGTTGTGCTATACGCATTTTTACATACATGGGACGCCCGTTGCCTTTCCAGGTCCAGCTTCAATTCACTCCGACCTCCCCCTTTGGCGACGACATGATTTTTGAGAGGATGCGACCCCGTGACGAGCAGAACCGTCACGCCGTTCGGCATCTTCAGCGTGCAAGGTTACCTCGAGTACGTGCCTCACCCGAGACGTTCGGAGACCGACCCATCAAAGGATCCTCCTTCTCATCCTTCTCGGAGGGTTCCGCCCCTGTACCCATGGATATCGGGATGGGTAGCGAGGAGACGGTGACGCAGCAGAGGTTAGCACGACGTCTGGAGATGCGCCTCTCCGTGGCGGGCATGCTCGCCTTATCCTTCCGCCTTCACGCATCCGAGGAGCTTGCCCAGTTCATTGAATATGTGCCACTGAGGGATGAGTAGGAGCATCATCCATAGTTCAAGGGAGGAGACCTTAGCTTTGGAGTATCTTTTGGGATTGTTACCATGTATTTGTTATTATGTTTCTTATGTTATGCTATTGTCCTGCAAGCTCTGCCCACTAATATGGGTAAGACTTTATATTTCTGTAGTAATGTACTAAACTATGTTAACTAATGTGATGAGGAATGTTTTCATGATGGATGTGTTCTTTTATGTTTATGTTCTGTATGTTTTATGTATTCTTCCGCTTCACGTTGTATAGGTCACGCGCAAAGGCTCGCACTTTGTTTTATATGAATCATTTCAAAAAAAAAATTTACCTGTATTTTCGCTAAGTATTTTGTAAATGAATTTAAAGAGAAGTAATAACTAATAATTAATCTTGAATACGTCCTAGGCGTATTGGGGTTAAATATTAGGGTGTTACAAAAAACTAAGGCTATCGCATCCTTATCTCTTATCAGCTCCCATGTGAAATCCTCTCTATCCCTCGTCCCTATGCCACTTTAACCAAAGGTACGGCTTTGTTTCTAACTGCTTGACTCCTTTGTCCATGATCCTCATAGGTGGAGGTTAAAGGTTAAGTCCTCCCTTAACCGCACTTGTTCTGGCTCTAACACATGGCTATGGTCGATTGATACTTTCTCAATTGAGAGACATGGAAGATATCATGAAGGTTAGACAAATTGGGTGGTAGGGCTATTCGATATGCTACAAACCCGACTCTATCAAGGATTTCAAAGGGACCAAGAAATCTAGGGCTCAACTTCTAACTCTCATCCTTGCCCTATGCCTGTGTAGGGTTAGGGACGAGGTGGGAGTGATCGAGAACAAGGAGCGGCTCCTGCCTCCAAGCGATACATGAATGAACCGATTACACACCCGAATGAAGGGATCTAAAGGTATGGGACTATTGAAGGAGGGCTTATATGAATTGATTGGTACTACCTATGCCACAAAGATGCATCTTTCTTCGGAGCCTATCACGAAGAACTCCATAGTTAAGCGTGCTTGACTTGGGGTAATTTTGGGATGGGTGACCTCCTGAAGTTTCCTAGGAAGCGTGTGAGTGAGGACAAGAAAGATGTTGGTTTGTGGACAGTCGAATCCATAAAGCGGAGGGGATGTTACAAATGGTCAGCCCACCTCTCCATACGTGTGGTTCGGGACGACCAGCGAAGCTGGTGGGCATGTAACGCCCGGGACGAGGTAGGGAGTGATCGCTGGACAAGGAGCGGCTTGCCTCCAGCGGAGGGGTACATGAATGAACCGATTACACACCCGAATGAGAGGATCTAGTCTTATAGGTATGGGACTATTGAAGGAGGGCTTATATGAATTGATTGGTACTACCTATGCCACAAAGATGCATCTTCTTCGGTAGCCTATCGAAAGAACTCCATAGTTAAGCGTGCTTGACTTGGGGTAATTTTGGGATGGGTGACCTCCTGGGAAGTTCCAGGAAGCGTGTGAGTGAGGACAAGCACGAAAAGACTGTGTTGGTTTGTGGGAGTCGGCAATCCATAAAGCGGTCATCCTAAGGAACACATGTTGTCCTCTTGAAATTCTACAGCTTTCACCGTTGTTGCATAGCTTTTCTCGAATCTAAGGATCCTATCCTTGATCCTCGATGTTGTTTCCTCACCATTGTCCCAACATGCTTTGCTCCCGGGCTCATACCAATATAAGGGTGATTGACACTTCCTTCCATACATGGCTTCATACGGTGCCATACCAATGCTCGCATGATAACTGTTGTTATATGCGAACTAATAATGCCAAGTACTTATCCCAACTCCTTCTTCGATCCAACACACATGCCCTTAATATATCCTCTAAGGTATGTATGGTCCTCTTCGATTGCCCATCCATTTAAAGGTGGTATGCCGTGCTCAAGCACAGCTTGACCGCGGATCACGATCCAAGATTATCGTCATCGGCACTCCATGCAACCTCATGATCTCTTGGATGTACAACTGACCAACTTATCCAATGAATAAGTTACTTTAATAGGCAAAAAGTAAGCCGATTTCATTAGTCGGTTCACAATCACTCATATGGCGTCATGGCCAGCTTGGGTCTTAGGTAGACCCATTACAAAATCCCTTGAGATGCTTTCCCATTTCCATTCGAGAATGGACAGGGGTTGCAACATCCCTGAAGGCTTTTGGTGCTCAATCTTCACCTTCTGACAAACTAAATACTTACTCACCCATGAGCCACATCCTTCTTCATCCCAGGCCACCAAAACATCTTCTTCCGGTCCTTATATATCTTTGTAGTACCAGGATGAATGGTGAAATAGCTCTTATGAGCCTCCTCCAAAATCTCCTTCCAAGGTCACCACTTACCGGCATACAAATCCCTCTCAAACTTCCATAGTTTATCTGCCCCTAGGGTGAAACCCTTCAACTTTCCTTCCTTTACTACCTCTAGGGTCTCCTTAAACTCCACGTCCTCCTGTTGGGCTTGAGTGACCTTCTCTTTGAAATCACTCATTATAAGATGGCACATCTTTATGCTCTCAGGAGTTAATGTCATCACCAAGTTTAGGTCCCTAAACGTCTCAATCAGTTCCAACTCCTTCACCATCATATGAGACAACAGTGACTTTCGACTCAAGGTGTCAGCCACTATATTTGCCTTGGGATGATAGTTCAGCCCAAAATCATAATCCTTCAAAAACTTCATCCATCTCCTCTGCCTCATGTTCAACTCCTTCTGATCAAAGAGGTGCTTGAGACTCTTGTGATCAGAGAACACCTCGAACTTCACCCCATACAAATGGTGTTGCCACACCTTCAAGGCAAACACTGAGCTAACTCAAGGTCGTGGGTGGGTAGTTTGCCTCATGAGGCTTGAGTTATCTGGATGTATAGGCCACCACTTGCCTGTTTTGCATCAACACACAGCTCAAACCTTTCCCTAAAGCGTCACAATACACCTCAAAGGGCGCATTAGGGTCAGGAAAAACTAACACCAGGTTGTGGTTAACTTCACTTTCAACTCCTGGAAGCTCTTTCCACGCTTGAGAGTCCAAACAAAAGGGGTATTCTTCCTAGTGAGCTTGATCAAGGGTAAGGAGATCTGGAAAATCCTTTAATGAACCTATGGTAGTAACCAACTAATCCCAAAAAGCTCCGTATCTCCATCACCTGGTAAGCCTCTCCCAGCTCATAATAGCCTCTATCTTACTAGGATCCACTGCGATGCCTCCTTTTGACACTATGTGTCCGAAAAATCTCACTTCCTCCAACCAAAATTCACACTTAGATAGCTTAGCAGACAACCTTTTCTCCTTCAGGATCTCCAAAACCAACCTCAAATGATGCTCATGCTCTTCGTGGGTTTTCAAATAGGTGAGTATGTCATCTATGAAAACAACCACAAACTGGTCTAAATAGGGTCTAAAGATCCTATTCATATAGTCCATGAACACGGAGAGCATTAGTCAACCCAAACGACATCACCATAAACTCAAAGTGGCCATACCGCGTCCTAAAAGTAGTCTTGGGTATGTCCTCATCCCTTATTCTAATCTAGTGATATCTTGACCTCAGGTCAATCTTAGAAGCCACCACTCCCTTAACTGATCCATCAAATCATCAATCCTAGGCAAAGGGTACTTATTCTTCACTATCACTCAATTCAACTGTCTATAGTCTATGCAAAGTCTCATACTCCCATCCTTTTTTTTAACAAATAAGACTAGGGCTCCCCATGGTGATGCACTCGGTCTCACAGACTTTTCTTCAACAGCTCCTCTAACTCGCCTTCAACTTGGTTAGCTCTAAGGGTGACATCCTATAGGGTGCTATGGAGATAGGTCCCATTCCTGGACCAACTCTATGGAGAACCCAATCTCTTACCGGAGGGAATTCGAGTATCTCATCCAAAAATACCTTAGGATAGTCTCTCACTACAAGCACCTTGTCAATATCTTGCTCAAAGTCTACTTCGCTAGCGGCTAGGAGAACATATCCCTTACTCGTTCTCCATAAATTTGACTTCTACAGCATTTAGATGAAGGCTTAAAGGTTTACTAAACACAACAAGGGTAGGGAGAAAGATAATAAACTTGGTATAGTAGTTTAACATTACACGGTTGGCATAAAGCCAATCTATGCGAGAATCATATCTAGACCACGCATAAGCAAACAAACTAAATCCAAAATAAAGGATCTACTTTCAATAGTGAAATGGCAGTTAAACAACACCTATAAGTCCTAACAAGTTTGCCAGTGGGTGTAGAAATAGTAAGATCGAAAGGAAGTTCAGACACATACAATTGCAGAGACTCGACATTAGCATGTGATATGAATGAATGGGTTACACCAAATCAAACAATACAGTTAAGGTTCTACCGTTCATTTCACACTTACCTTCTATAAGGCTTCTAGACTTTCCGAGTCTTCTGCGTTAAGGGTGAAAACCCTTCCTTGGTTTTGTGGTCTGGGTGAGAAGTCATCAGGTTCCTCTCCTTGCATTCTCTAGCATAGTGGCCAAGTTTTCCGCACTTGAAGCAGGCTCGCTGGCCTAACAAGCAAGGTTGATCCCCATGTGACTTCCCACATTTGGGGCACAAAGCGGGTGCAAGTCTTGGGGGTGCAACGGGCCCCTTTGGGTGGCTTTCCCTTGGGACCACTTGATCCCCCATGATGGAAATTCCTCCTAGGCCTTGTGGCCGAAAATGCGGTCTAACTGGGGTATGGATTGTGGCTTGAAACTTGGAGCTTGCGGTGCCAACTTGTTGGTGAAGTTTTCAATCCTCGATGCACTGAGTTCTTCTACCATCCTCGACAATGTGGCACTTGTTGACTAGGGTAGGAAATCCCTAATCTCTAAGTGCGCAATAACGACGTTGATTTTTGGCTTCAGCCCGCCTCGTACTTGACACATTTCTAGAATTCATCAGGGTTCCCTTAAAAGATCCGAGAGAACTTGATCAGCTCTTTGAACTTCGTGGTGTCCTGGGCAACACTCATTCCCCCTTAAACTAGCTGCATGAACTCTATGTCCTTAGCATTCCTCAGATGCCGGGAAGTAATTCTCGTAGAAGAGGTCTTAAACATCTCCTAGTTGATCAGTGTGCTAGATGCCTCTAGCAATCTCTGGTGCCAGTCCACCAAAACTTACATCCGCCTCCAACATATAGGCAACGAAGGTCACCTTTTGCTCTTCGGTCCAGGTGATCACCGAAAAGATCTTCTCCATGCTTTTGACCCATTCGTCGGCCTAGTTCAGGTTTAGTCCCTCTGAATAGTGGAGGGTTCACCTTGCCGAACTCCTAAACGGACATGCTCGAGTCCCTTTGCAACGACCAGCTTCACCCTCGGTCCATCCACTCGAACATCATCTGCATGGCCCTTGCCATGTCCCAGAGGGCTTCTGCCGTCTCCTCTCTCTCGCTCGAGCTAGAGTCCTTTCTTATCGAGGTCGCACCATTAGTTCCTAAGCACACGAAACAATAACACTGAGGTGACCAAGCTCAATACTTCATATAAAGTGGGCTAGTTACATGGCACGCACACACATACAGAGGTCATGCATTGCTATCCTATAGCTTATTCTATCAATAAAGCACTACACATGACATAACTATCGCATCATGCTTGAAAAGCATAGTCAGTCCAATCCTCAGGCCCATGAGAACCAAACTCTGGTACCAAAATGTAACACCCTAATATTTAACCCAACACGCCTAGGATGCATTCCAATTAATTATTAGTTATTACTATTTTGTTCCAGTTCTTGTTTTAAACTTTCAAAAATAACCTTCGTGAAAATACGGATAAATTTTTGTTTTGAACTTTAAAAGCAAAACATGAGCCGCGTATACTAAACTACATCCCGTCTTGAGCATAACAAGGAAGAAGATCACAACAAGACATAGGCATATATAGAGCACAACATCACACACCATGAATATGTAGGATCACACACACACACATATATATATATATATATATATATATATATCCGTAGATAAACGTTCCACTTTGCATACCCAAATTATACATGAAAGAGTTATGTCATGCCCACCAACAAAGGTTGGGCTCAAAATATAAATCATCCCATAATATCCATGAATGAAATCAGGCTAAATAAAAGACCTCTCTCCCCACTACTCCTACTATAACATCTTCCCAAGTACAACATCAGTCTTAAGCTATGACATCGGACTTGAGAGTTGTTATTTATAATTTAGTGGACCTTTCTTACATATCTATAACAAGTTCGATTTATTCATGTAATAACTAACTAAGCGTAATTCTATTAAAATATATAACAAGGGAAACACAGCATTTATTGGATACATAGTTAAGTACAAAAGGAAGCTCTTCTATGAGCTTTAATACATATATGTCCTCTATTACGTTTACAAACATATACATACCATTGAGTACAACCCAATAAAACACTAACTACTAAACAACTCAATCCGATTCCTTTTGTGTAGCAGCCTCAGTTCTCTAGCTTAACCTGGAGATGACATGGAAACACAAACACATAGGGGTGAGAATTATACAATTCTAGGGCAACTCCCAGTTACACAATCATAATGTCATCGTTATCGCCCTAGCCACTTCGATTTGTTAATAAAATGTGAACATGCAACATATATCAAAGGTTCATTTTAAAGTTCAAAAACCATTCTTCCGAAGTGGGTTTCTTTTAGCATTCAATCACTTAAAGCATATATCTCATAATGTTCCAACAAATACTAAATCACACAAGGCAGACAATTCAGAATAACATGAGTATGCCTACGATAACCACAGTGAAATTATTTCAAAGTGACCTATGTTCACTTATGGTCATAGAAGCCAAATCAGTGCATTTTTCTCTTTTCGTCGACATAGAAAAGACTTAAGTGATACCCAATGGGTATTTGTTGTGGACAACTCCACAATAGATAGTTTATACCAAATGGTATTTATAGTAGATCACACCACACAAAGGAAATAGACAACTTATCAGGACTGAGCTCATTTATATACGTGATCATCAGACTTCATTTTTTTCCATTTCTGAATCACACAGATCTATTTCTAACCATACGTCTACCAACTCAAAATAAATTTGGGAAGTTCCTCTTTTTCCTTCCCTCATTCAACCTAAGTCTTGTTTCTATTTTGTCCATATGTTAGAACATACATGATTGAAATTTATACATTCTCATTTCTTTTTCCCAAAAGCATGTATAAGCCATATGTAGGCATTCATTCACAGTAAAATTTCAATCATGCTTCATAAACCTCTCTTCAATTCCTCTAGCATGCATTTATAGGTCACAAATCACATGGCTAAATATTTAACATCAAGTATTCATGTCATACTAGAATAAAAAATGCCATTCTTTCATCAATTCAAAGCATTGTTTTATTTCCAGCACAATAGGCAGCTTTCACACCATTGTAATACAAATTTATTTGCACACCAAACCATCAATTTATAGGCTATAAAAATTATCTAAGACACTTAAATGTGTCCACAAGACTCCATAAAAATTTCAGAACAAAAAGAGTTCTCTAACTAGATCAACAAAATTGGACAAATTCAGTGGTCAAAGACCACTTAACCTCAGCTCAAAACCCAAATTCATAATTTTTAACCCTAGAAAATGATTGAATCAATTCAAAAGAAAAATCAAGGTTGAACTTCAAGATGATATCAATACTCTGTAAAAATTTCAAAGGAAAAATTAGTCATTTGCTATGTTAAAAAAATTAGGAAAATTTGCAGCTTCAGACCAGAAATTCAGATAGCACATATATAGTCTCGGTTCATGATTTGTTTTCAGATAGTTAGAGTCTTCATCATGCTCCACGAAAATTCTCAGAGTTGCCTTAGGATGTTACCTTCAACATATATTTTTTATAGCTCATGAAAATGCCCACAAATTTATCAGAAAATTCGTGATTCACAGCCTGCCAATATAAATCCGAGAATTCCAGCACATGCTTCAAAATTTGTTTTGCCAAAATGGGTTTTCTAACATCATCCAAACATCCACCAAAATTCATACATCAATATCCATATATCATCAACCAATACAACTAAAAATATTTAGCCAAATCAGTAAGCAAATCAAAAAAACAAATTTGAAGTAAAAGAGGTTTAAAATACCCTACTTTTGGTGTTTAAAGGATTCTTGGCTCCAAGTTGCTCCAAGATTGATCCCTTCCACTTCAAAGCTCCCAAATCACACCCAAACCCTTATGAAATCAGTGAGGAAGTAAGGTATCAAGGTGAAGATTGATGGAGATTTGAGATTTTAATCGGTTAGATTGATAGATTATGAGGAGTAGAACAAGTTTTGTGAAAGGATTTTGGTGTTTTAGTGATTTTGAGCTAGGGTTTTTGAAACTTAAAGCTTGTTAATGGAGGTTTGAGAGGAAGAACAATGGAGCAAGGGTTCTTGAAGAGGTCTAGCCAAAATTGATGATGATAGAGTGATAAGGTTGGTGGTTTAATGTTTATCTTAATGTAGTACTTATGTAGGAAAAGTGTAATTTTCTTTCTTTTTGGGAAAAGAAATCATATGAATGGCTGGGATTTGATTGGATAGTCAAAGAATGAATCTTTTCCATCCACTTGGCTCAAGATAAGTGGTTCACTTTAACTTGGCAAGCAAGTAGCTTTTTCGCTTAAAATCATACAGAAATTCCACCGAACGAATAAAATATTGGCTCCCGAGTAAAATATAATAAATGAAAGGCCATGATTGAAACTTACTTTTCAAGTTTCAATCCTTGCCATCCACTTGGCATAAAGTTTTTGGCAAAGGTTACTTAGCCACCAAGTAACTTGTACGATGTTAAAAACCGCACATCAAAACTCTATCGAATAGGCAAAACACCATACCTAAGTAATCAAACATTGCCTTAAAATTAATTCTAGGTATAACTTCTCATTCCTTATCATTTCTAACCTTAACCTTCTCTTTTCTCAGTCCCGGCATTTCTTGTCCCTCAGGGTTTGGTTGTCCATAGGCCCTGAAGGTTACTATTCACCCCGGCCCGAAATTTTTTTTTAATACGTCCGTTGGACCACCCTCATCCTTGCTAAACTAGATTTTTGAAATTATGACTAATAAAGCTCAAATTAATTTTTAAATGCACCTATAAGGGTATGCCTAGGATAGATAAACTCTATTAATCCAAAAATAAAAGAAGGCTATCCTCTCTACTATATGTGCACAAGCACTCCAAGAGGTCCAAAACTGGCTGACCGTTGTCGCTCCCGAGGAAGGAAGATAACCGATCCAATGGGCCAGCCCGCCAGGTGTGGCAAGACGTGGGCAGGGTGAACATGGGCCCCTCGGCGAGGTCTGTGGCTCCTCCACAAACAGATCAGGTCCTCTCATTGGCTACATGACTATAGCCTCTCCGTCGCTACCACGCTCCATTATCATAGGAACGGTGGGGGAGAACCCTTAGACTAGATCTGGGTGGGTGAATCCTCTGAGGGTCTGACCACAAATGGACGGCAGGGTGGCGAGATGGCACGTAGACTGGGATGTCCCAGACAATGAAGTAGCAAGGGAAGTGTGGCAGATCCACTGCTGTGCGGGCCGACGCGCTCGAAGATGAGGTTATCGGAGAACGAGTAGCGGTGGAGAATCTGAAGCTCGTGACCGAGTGTGCAAAGGGACGCTCCATGAAGACAAAAAGTTGGACAACACAATGACCCACGAAGTGATATGTCTGGTGAGCACCATTGTAGTGCATCTCCTAGGTGGGGGTGTCAATGAAGATCACGAAGGTTACCATCGACCTCTGAAGACGAGATGGAAAGAAAGAAGAAGGGATGAAAAACTTATATAAGAATCTCAGGAGGGTTTTCGCCTCTAATGTATGTGTCATCATCTACGTCCTCAGGAGCCTCGAGTTTCATTATGAAATTAGTGGGCATATGCATAGAGTTTATTTATTAGTTTTCAAATACCATTAGCCAAGGCCCCTTCATTTTAGCATGAACCTTAATGCATGAGTGCAGCATACTAAATCATGGATGCATGTCAATGCTAGAAGCGAGATACCATAGGAGCACATTGAATGAACATAGCATAACGAATGCAATTTATTCCATCATACATCATTCTTTTAGGTGAATTTAACTTTCTTATCTCTCTTCCTTAGGGCCACCCTAATACTCTTCCTTTTGAGAGTTCTAGGTTATGAGCTCATACCTAACTAGTCATCACTAATCTACACTTATCCTCTTGATAAACTAAATTCTTGACTCCTAGAGTGTAAGTTAGGGGGCATAGGATCACCTTTCAAAACCATTAATTCCTGGAGTCTAAAGGGTCCCTTTTGGATCACCCCTCATAACATTTAATTCAGGGAGTTTAGAGGATCACTTCCATATGTTTTGTCACCTTAAGATTGGCATGTTAATTAGAGATGCAATGTGAGCATGTAATCATACTTTATCGTAAAATACATCATGTTCATAATTCTCATGGATCATGCATCTTAACTAGTCAATCATAATCTCATCATACCACAATATCCTCATATTATTTATTCATGTAAACATGCATCACATCTTTTGTACATATTCCATAAGCATATTACCAATCATTAGCTAATAGCAGTAAACATACTCCTACCCAATATGCCAGGAAATCAAGGACCAACTCAGCTAATGCATATGAAATGTTCAATAGAGTATACATATAAATAGCATAATAGGGAAGCATCATTCAATACATGAGCATATAGGGTCATCAATCCATCTTATCTTCTTTAGAACACACTTATTTCACTTGGGGTTCAGGTAATCGATCAGGTGCTGGTAATCGATTACCAGAATTAAAAACTTGTTCCTGGGCTTCAAGAGCATCCTAGTAATCAATTACATGAGCATGCTAATCGATTACCAAAACTAAAAATTTGTTCTGGGCACAAAGAACATCATGGTAATCGATTACATGAATTGGTAATCGATTACTGAAGCCAAAAACTAGTTCCGGGTTTGAAGAACATCCTTGGTAATCGATTACATAGTATGGTAATCGATTACCAAACCAAAATCTTTCAAATGACCATCTTGGTAATCGATTACATGGGTTAGTAATCGATTACCAGAATCCCAAATTTGAGAAAATAAAGTTTTAACACATTTCAAGTTGTTCTTTCACTTCAAGATCATTTCAGAACATCATTCTAACACTCCTTTTCAAATCAAGTCTATATTTTACAAATCAAAACAACATTGTATCATGGTTAAAACCATTCAATAACCATGATCAAGATTTCCATTTTAAGATACAAGGGCAAGTCTTTAAGCTCTAAGGATTTAGGTGATGGCAAGAATAATAAACATGCTATGCAATCCTCGTTTTAGCTCTTTATCATTATTAAGTGATGGATTAAAAATAACTATGTTTATGCAAGACTTGAAATTTAAATATGAACATGCAAGTTCATTTTTAAGTCTTCAAGTTTAGGTGATAACTTGAAATATAAACATGAAATACAAGACTAGAAATTTAAACATGGAAATGCAAGTCTATTTCTTTTAGTCTTTAAGATTTAAGGTGATGACTTGAAAATAAACATGATATGCAACTGCTTGTAATATAAACATAAGATGCAAGTGCTTGAAATATAAACATGATGCAAATCCATTTTTATATCTTGCTAGAGCTCATTGTAAGACTTTAAAGAATCAAACTCTCAACCCCATTCAATTTTAACAAAATGAAAATGAGCTTTAGAGTCTTTTAATACCATGGTTCCAAGAACCTCATTTCTCTAGACTCACCATCAAGCTTAAAGAAAAACCAACAAGACAACCAACTATAAATCATTTCCCATACTCTTGTGAAACTAAAAATCAAGCCTTGAGCTTTAGAGGTCTAACACATGAAGGTTTCACCACCAAACTTTAAGAAAACCCTCATCATCAAGCTATGGCTTTGAACATCAACTAAAGGAAAATATTTCAAGAAACAACAAGTATTCTACATTCCTTATTCTTTCAAAAATGAAAACAAACCAAAACCTTGAGCTCTAGAGGTCAAGCAAATGATGATTTCACAACCAACATCAAGATCTCTCATTATCAAGTCATGGTTCCCCATTATCCAACAACAACAAAAACCAAAAATGAAAAAACATGAAAAGGGAAGATCTAACCAAAAAGAAGAATAAGAAGAACAACAACAACAACCCAATCGCTTCATTCATCATCAAAATCCGAAAAAGAAAGATAAGAAATAGAAGAAAGAACTCAAAACAAATCCTTACCAAGTTGTTTTCTTTAGTTGAAAAAATAATGAAGCTTGATCTTAGAATGGAATGTTTATGTGTTTGTGAGTTGAGATGAGGTTAAGGATGGTGGTGGAAGAGGTAGAAGAGAAAGCTTTTGAGTTAAGAGATAAGAGAGGATTTTTGGTCACTTTTTAAGCAAGATTGCAACAAAAAAGCAAATGGTGAAGTATGTGAGACCCTTTAAGTGTATTCGGGTTTTATGAAAATTAAATCATGATAGGAAAATGGGAGGGAGGCCGCGGCCTTCATGGCTATTTGGGAGGGAAGGAATTTTCATTTTCATGTAGATTAGGATGTGTATTAGAGGTAGATTTGATTAAGGGTTGAGTTAGGAATTGGTAATTGGGTGTTTGGGCTTGTAACATGTGTTTAAGGCTTTTCAAGACATGATTAAGAGTTGTCTTTCATGTTTAGTTTGAATTAAACTTCATTAGTTTGAAATTCAAACTCCAACATGTTTCCTTGATTTAAGGAATTGGAGAAAGAAAATACTATTTGACTTGATATCACATAATGTCTTTAATTAAGAAGGAAATTTGAACTTCCTTAATCAATCTTAGGCCTTAATTAACCTTAACCTTAAACAATTATTTAGACTCAAAATTAATAGATAAAATTAATTTATCTTTAATTAAAGCCTAATATTGCCCATACTTCCATAACTGTTTAATTAAACTCGTTTAGCACCAAACATGGGTAAAACCATAAATTCACACAAGGACTCCCTGGATCACCTGGACTTTCCAAACATCATAAAACACTATTTGTTATTATTTCGAACTCCAGTGATGGCCAGGTTCGTCCGTCACTCAATCCCATATTAAATTACCTTAGGGTAAATTAATAATTTCTCACAAGGGAAAAACCAGGAGAATGAGATTTTCATCTCTAACATATTCATTACACATATAATCCCCTTCAAACATTAGACTAACCCCTCGAGGATAACCTGGACCAGTCGTCCTTGATTTCCTGTAGAAATGACCTTAGGGGCATTTTGGTCATTTTTGCACTCAAAAATTGGAGCGTTATAAAGTATCTATATCTTTATAAGACATGCTTTGTTCCCCTCCCTAACCCCATGTGGGACTAGTTCCACCCCTTCTCAAAGGGCCCAGGATCCAGCTGGCACACGATCTCGAGACTCGGCTCTTACAATCTATAACATCTATCACATCTGAGTGCACTATGTATTGCTGTCCCTTGTGCGAGTATAACACCCGAAATGCAGATATTGTTTGCTTTGAGGCCTAACTGGGTGCACCTAAGAGATTTGCTCTTCCCTCTCAAGGGAAAATGCATCAGCATGGGGAGGTATCTACACCCTTATAAGGTATGCTTCGTTCCCATCCCCAACCGATGTGAGACTAGTTCCATACCTCCTAGTGGGCGCCAGTGTCATCGTTGGCTGGCACACCTCTGATACCGTCTTAACATCTTCTCATCTGGCACGCAATGTATCGTCGTCCTTAGTATGAGTGTAATATTCAGCATATAGATATTGTCCGCTTTGAGGGCAAATTGGACGTTCTTCACGGATTTACTTTTCCCTTCTCTCACGGGAAAATATGCCTACATGGGGAAGGTATCCACACCCTTATAAGGCATGTTTTGTTCCCTTCCTCAACCGACGTGAGACTAGTTCCACCTATTCTAGTAGGACCCAACGTCATCGCCAGCTGGCACGCTGCTTGATAGCATATGTAACAACTGTCACATCTGGGCACACAACATATCGCCATCCTTAGTGTAAGTGTAACACCCGGCATACAAATATTGTCCACTTTGGAACCAAACAAGGCGCCATCACGAATTTTCTCTTCTTTTCTCTCACGAGGAAAGCACGTTGCATAGGAGAGGTGACCACACTATTATAAAATATGCTTTGTTCCCCTCCCCAACCAAGGTAGGACTAGTTTCACCCTTCCTAGTTGGGGCCCAACGTCCTTGCTAGCTAGTACACCGATCCGGGACTAACTCTAATACCATATGTAACAACTATCACCTCTGAGCGTGCTACATATCGTCGTTCTTAGTATGAGTGTAACACTCGGCATGCAAATATTGTTAACTTTGGGGCTTAACTGGGCACCTCTTACGGATTTGCTCTTCCCCCTTTTAAGGGAAAACGCGTCTACATGGGGGAGGTATCCGTACCCTTATAAGACATGCTTCGTTCCCCTCCCTAACCGGTGTGTGATTAGTTCCACCCCTTCTAGTGGGGGCCTAGCGAGCTCGACCTTACACACATATCGGGGTTCTGGCTCATATACCATTTATAACATCTGTTTATCACATCTAGGCATGCTACATATCGCCGTCCCGTCATACATATATTGTTCACTTTGTGACCTAACTGGGCGCCCCTTATGGATTTTTTCTCCTCCCTCTCAAGGGAAAAACGCATCTACATGGGGTAGGTATCCACACTCTTATAAGGCATGCTTCGTTCCCCTCCCCAATCAGCATGGGACAAGTCTGGCATAACTATCCCAAGACCGGCTCTGACTATCTATAACATCTGTCACATCTGGGCGCGTTAGTATCGTCATCCCTAGTGTGAGTTTTAACACGGCATGCAGATATTATTTGCTTTGGGGCCTAACTGGATGCCCCTCACGGATTTGCTCTTCCCCCATCTCAAGGAAAAAACGCATCTACATGAGGAAGGTATCCATACCCTCATAAGGCATGTTTTGTTTTCCTCCCCAACCAATATGGGACTAATTCCACCCCCTCTCACGGAGCCTAGCATCCAATCTGGCACACCAATCCAGGACTAGTTCTATTACCACCTAACATCTGTCACATTTGGGTGCACTACGTATTACAGTCCCTAGTGTGAGTATAACACTCGGCATGCAAATATTGTCCGCTTTAATGCCTAACTGGGCACCCCTAATTGGTTTGCTCTTCCCCCTCTCACAGGGAAAATACGTCAACATGGGGGACTAGTTCCACACCTTTATAAAGCTTTCTTCGTTCCCCTCCCCAATCCATATGAGACTAGTTCCACCCTTCCTAGTGGGGGCATAGCATCGTCATTACCTGGCACACATACTTTGATACCATTTGTAACATCTATCACATCTGAGCGCACAACATGTCGCCATCCCCAGTGTGAGTGTAACTTCAGGCTTGCAAATATTGTCCTCTTTGGGGCCTAACTAGGCCCTCCTCATGGATTTTTTCTTCCCTTCTCTCACGAGGAAAACGTATCTGCATGGGGCATGCATCCACACCCTTATAAGGTATGCTTCGTTCCCTTCCCAACCGATGTGGAACTAGTTCCACCCCTCCTAGTTGGGACCCAACGTCCTCGCTGGCTAGAATACCTATCTTGGGACTGGATTTAATACCATTTGTAACAATTGTCAAATCTGATTGCGTTGCGTATCGTTGTCCCTAGTGTAAATGTAACACCCGGCATAGAGATATTGTCCACTTTGGGCCTAACGGGCGCCCTTCACAAATTTGTTCTTTCCCGCTTTGAAGGGGAAATATGTCTATATGGGGAAGGTATCGACACCCTTATAAAGCATGCTTTGTTCCTCTCCCTAACTGATGTGGGACTAGTTGCACCCTTCCTAGTGGGGGCCTAGTGACCTCAATGGCACATCGATAGGACCGGCTCTGATACCATCTATAATGTCTGTTGTCATATCTGCGTATGCTATGTATTGTCATCCCCAATATGAGTTTAACACCCAGCATGTAGATATTATTCACTTTGGGGCCTAATTGGGTGCCACTTCAGATTTGCTCTTCCTCTTTTTCAAGTGCAAAATACGTCTGCATGGAGGAAACATCCACACCCTTATAAGGCATGCTTTGTTCCCTTCCCCAACCAATGTGGGACTATATCTGCTTGCCAGATGTTACACTCACACTTGGGACGGTAATATATAGTGCGCCTAGATGTGACAGATATTATAGATGGTATTAGATTCAGTCCCAGGATTGGTGTGCCAGCCAGCAAGGATGCTAGGACTTACCAAAAGGGTGGAACTAGTCCCACATTGATTTTGGTAGGGAACGAAGCATGCCTTATAAGGGTGTGGATACCTCTCCCATGTAGATGTGTTTTCTCCTTGAGAGGGAGGAAGAACAAATCCGTGAAGGTGTCCAATTAGGCCATTAAGCGAACAATATCTGCATGTCAGGTGTTACGCTCATACTAGATATGGCGATACGTAGTGCACCCAGATGTGATAGATGGTCTTAGAGCCAGTCCCAGGATCGGTGTGTCAAACTAGTCTTAGAGCTATGTATCGCCTATAGCAGAACTCAATCTAAAAGCATGGCAAACCTTCCGAAAGGTGTACATAAACATGTGTCTATTGGATGCAATCAAGCAAATTCTCAAGTATGCTAGATTCTTGAAAGATCTATGCACCAATAAAAGGAAGATCAAGGGTAGTGGGAAAAAGATAACTATGGGGGTAAATGATTCCTCCATTATCAAGCCAAGCAATGTGCCAACTAAGTGCAAGGACCCAGGCACATTCTATATTCCTTGCACCATTGGGAACTTACACATCACACGAGCCCTAGCTGACCTTGGAGTTGGCGTTAATGTTATACCTAAATCACTCTATCAGTCCTTGCATTTTGGTGAGCTAAAGCCCACCGGATTGCAAATTCAACTTGCTAACCACAGCATCACCAAGCCAGGAAGGAGTATTGGAAGATGTTCTGGTACAAGTAAATGATTTAATATTCCCTGTTAAGTTTTATATGCTTGAGATGGAGAATGACACCAATGCCAGCCCATACATTCATCTTGGGTAGACCCCTTTTGAAAACCACTAGAACCATGATTGATATTCATGCTGGCACACTATCCATGGAGTGCGAGGATATGAAAGTCTTATTCTATCTATTTAAAGCAATGAAATATCCCCATGAGGAACAGTCCATGTTTGGCATTGGTGTCATTGATTCTCTAGCTGATGATGCTTATGGTAATCTACTTTGTAAGGATCTAGATCCCTATTTCCCTATTTTTTCTTCTCTCATGGGATATGATGAGCCTGTTGTGTTAGAATATTCCAAGCTTTTAAATACAAGTACACCACCCAAGCAGGAGTCATCAGTTTGCCAACCTTCAAGAACAGCCTATAGTGGGAAAGAAGCCTTGAAAAGAGCAAAGAATTTTGCTTCATAAGGGCAAAACTAATGACTGGGAAGTTGAGGTCCAGATGGAAGGGACTATTCTTGGTCACTTATGTGCACCTGGTAGTGCAATAGAGTTGGAGAACCCTAAGATGATTTGATGTGACATTGATGGGCACCGGCTAATGCATATCTATGAAGTCCCCAAGGATTTGGGGGCTCAAATGACATATTTATGGGTTGAACCTGCACACCCTCCATGAGGGTCCTGATTGTCCAACTTAGGGATGTTAAAGCAAAGTGCTCAGTTGGAGACAAACCCACCATGAGGTTTTCCTTTACTTTTCTCTTTTATTTTTTTCTATTTTGTTTATTTCCATTTTAGTTTTAAGTCTTGCATCATGTTTATTTTTATTTGTGTCCATCCCTTTGACATCTTAGGGGTTACATGCATAGGCTTACACCACATGTACTTTATTAACTTGCTTGGCATTGACTTTGTTTTGTATTGCATGCTTGGTAGATTCACTATGTTGTTTGGATTGAGTACATGCACTTCTACTTGTGAGATTTTGAGCTTCTTAATTAGACTATCATGTGCGATCCTTGTTTGTTCATATGTGTTTCCCTCTTTGGATTTGCATTCTAGAACTTGCTTTTGGTCTTGTTTGAAAATATGTTTCCATGTGCATGCTTGAATATGATTGAAATATTTTTCTTATTTTTAGCCACTTGCCCATGTAGCTACCCTTTACATGTTCCCATTATTTTATCCCTTTCAGCCTTATTGCCCATCCTTTTATTTTAGCACATCTTTAGTCAAAAGTGAAAAACCATGAAAATTCCTAACCTTTTAGGCTTAGGAAAGCATTTATGCAAATTCTTATATGTGCTTGAGCATAAGTGTAGGGAAGAGCATGGGGATATGCTCCAATTTAAGTGTGGAAGAGGAACAACGTGTTCCTGAAATTCAGCAAATGGTATACCAAGAAAATAATAAATAAATAAAAAAGAGCGAGGTTGATTCAAAAAAAAAATCTGAAAAAGTCTGGTTGAAAATGTGCCACGTTGAAATTAAAGGCCTATAATTGTGATTAATTTCAACAAAGTGTACCCTTAGGCACTTCTGCTCTTGGTATATGCATTTGCTCTTCTTTTATTAAAGGTTTATCTCTGTTGGCCTAATTATACATCCACCTTCACCTAAGCTCCATTACAACCAAAGGTAAGTCTTCTTTATTCAGGATGCATGTGTGTGTAACAAAATACAGAACGAAACCCGTAGCAAGCTTATGGTAATACATTTTTATTTGAGGTGATTGAGTGTGCATCATAACCCGAAATACTTGAGTGAATAGGTGGCAAACAATGACCTTAGGAGGATTTTTTCACTTGATCTATATATCATTTAGGTGGATTCTACCTCATGTGCTATGTTGTTGTTCATGCCTTGCTTGTTGAAATTCTCTTGATTGTTGGTGTGAAAGCTTATTGTGTGCCTCTAGATTCATTGGATTGGTGTATTATTTTTTTTTCATGCATCATGCATTTTTAAAGTTAGGAGTCTAATATAATCCGTGTATCCGTTTTCATCCATGTCTTAGTTTGATCTTAGTTTCACATGAGGACATGTAAAGGCTTAAGTGTGGAGGAGTTTGATAAGGGACATTTATGCCACTTATCTTGCTACCAAACCTTAGCTTTTTGCATGAGTTTTACTGTGTTATTGATATGATTAATTAGGATTTTGACTTGTTCCTCATTGTGTGATTTTGATAGAATCATTGATTATTATATTGATTTTAGAATAGTTTGTAATTACACTCTGTTGTGTTCAACTTGTCTCTTTGAGTATGGTTTTGTGCACAAGAGCTTTAGATCAAGTGCAAATGTCAAGAACAAGGCTGGAATTCTTGGAAAAAAGCTTGGAGCTGAAAAGAAAGATAAAGTATGGAGGCTCATCCTCAGGTGAATGCCTGCAACTTGGAAGAACAAGGCAACGCTTTTTGGTGAGTGCTGCAGTGCTCATTTTAGCACTTAGTACTAGTGCAACAGCAGGATTGCAAATAACTTATTTGTTTTTTGTCCTCCCTTTGGGCTATCTTAGATAGCAGTATCTAAAGGATTGGTACAGATGTTTACCCTAATTTTTCATTCAGTTTTAGATCTGCAATTAGGCAGCCACTTTCTCCCTCTTCATCTCTCTCTATGTCTTCTTCTTATCTACGTTCTCTCTCTTATCTTTTTGCATGAATGCATTAGTTTTCTCAATGTTCTATTATTTCCGTTCTTATAATTATTGTGGTGATTGCTGTAATTTTTATTAGAATAACTAAATTGGCGATTATCGTTTGGGAAAACCCTTTGGGTATAAATTGATGGATCCATTGATTTATGTTTAGGTAAGAACATTAGAATTAACCTTTCAATCGACAATTAGGCTATAGCAATTGCTACCTTAAATCGCTATAATTTATAAATAAATTGAGATCTTATTTATTGGTTATTTGCATTGATCAAATTCCAGGAATTGATTGATTACTAGTAGAATTGCCAGTAATTAATTACTAATAGCCACTAATGGATTCAATATTTGGTCAATGATAATTAATTTTAATCCTAGAAATACCTTGCACTAGTGTCCTCTTTATTATTGCTATTATCATTTAGTTTTAATTACTTTGCTTTAAATCTCAAAAGCCCCCTAAGTTTTCCCAACTATGTGATAAAGCCTTATTGAGAGATGACTTAGGTTATTCCCTTTTACAACATTTATTTGCTGCAACTTAGCATAAATTAATTTCTAATTTGAGGAGGTAGGCGACAACCTCGCTTCAGCTATCACGAAGATACGAAGGTCTAAAATGCGGCCCACGTGTAGGCTTCTAAGTGCCAAGTTTTGAGGAGGCTTAGTCAACTTGAGCTGGGGTACGGGGCATTGACCTTGGTTCTGATTCAGATGGAGAAGAGCCACAAGATGACTCAAGAGGTGATTCTCGAGATGATGATCCTAATGTTGTATTCTTAGAAGGAGGATTATTCTAAGGAGGAAGATTGAGGTGGATAGCACCCTAGTTGTCACTTGTTCTCATGGCCACAGTGCCATTTTTGTAAGTGTGGGGAGTGTTCACTTTATTTTACAGTTTTTTATATTTTTATTTTTATTTTGCTTTTTAGTGTTTTTTATTTTACCTTTTAGGATGTTTACTTATTTTTGCATGTGTCTAGGTAGGATGTCACTCCGATAGTTGAACTTTGATCACTATATGGACCATGTATTTTGATTAACCTTCTTGGCACTAGACTTTGATGTATTGCTTGATATATTCACTTGGATCTCTGCACTTTCAGCATGTTTGATTAACTGAATTACTATGTGAAATTTGAGCTTGAATTGTGATTCTAGTAATTGATCATTGCATTTATTTTGGTGTGTTTGCATTCACTGTGGTTTATTCTAGAACTTGCTTGATCCTTTGTTGAAAATTTTATTTGCACAATGCTTAACATACACATGATAATGGCATTTCTTTTATTTTATTTTAGTCACTTTACCATAAAGCCAACCTTTACATGTAAATGACCCTTGTTAACTCCTTTGAGCCTAAATTGACCCTTTGTAATGCCCCAATTTTTACTGTCATTACCGAATTATCCTAAGTAATTCTTACATAAAATTTGAGACCGAACAATCCTCAAATAAGGAATATAACATTAGAAAGAGGTTATGAGCGATTCGTGCAAGAGTTGCAAACCCCGATTTTCTATACGTGTAAAATGACCAAAATGCCCTTGAGGTTATTTTACTTAGAAAATGAGGATCGTGGGCCCCACCCGTCCTCAAGGGGATGTTTTGATGATAATAAGGGATTGTTTGTGTTATGTGTGTTAATAGAGGAGAAGAATCCTAATTTTGAGCTTCACGCGAAATGACCAAAACACCCTTGGCGTTTTAACTCCATTTTGCGTGCCGACTAAGCCGAACCTTACTAAAATGTTTTAAAACATGTTTTTAAGTTATGATTGTCCATTGGTTAAGCTCGGGTAGCCTCGGGTTTTGAGCGAAATGACCATTTTGCCCCTGTCTTTGTGCAGTTTTGCGAATTTTGAGATTTTCGATTCGTCTAATGAAACCTAAACAATATTAGGCTCAAATTAAAGCTTATTAAATTCTAATTATTAATCTAGAGTCAAAATTATTTATTTAGATTGATTAGAACCTAAAATTGCTTAAAAACACTCAAATTGCTTACTAATTTACCTAAGCCCTTAATCGTAAATTCTCTAATTTGCAAGAATACCTTACCTACACCTAAATAATACATGGAACACACAAATTTCCTCTTCCATGGGATGTAATGGATGAAATTATTGCTCCATAATGCATCAGAAAATTTGTCAAAGAATGCACAAAAACCAAGGTATGAAAACAAGGAACCATGAAAACATGATTCCATGTTTTAAGCCACCAAACAAGATGATTTTTCTTCCTTGTTTCCTCCTCAAATTTGGTCAGACTTTCCTCCTTTTCTTGTCCATTTATGAGCTTCAAAATCTTCTATAAATAGGCATACTTGAGGAGTGTTAGAAGCCTTGAATCATAGTTACACATTTCTAGTTTTTCCAAAGCTCAAAAGCTCTCATTCTTTCCTCCCTTGGCTGAAACCTTAGCATCAGTTTTCAAGGAGATTTTCTTTCATTTCATTCAAAGAAACCAAGTTCTCTTCCTTTCCTTCAAAACAAATTAGGTAGGGAGTTGTCTTTAAGCTTATTTCTATACTTTGCTAAGTGTTGTTCTTGGTTCAAAATGATGATTTCATGGACTTTCTCTAGCTTTTCCATTCGGTTTTCTTCTTTCTTTTCCTTTGAACATTTTGGCCATAAGGCCTATATGGGAATATGATGATAGGTTGATGATGAGGACCTTGAGTGTTGGTTGTAAATCCATCACAAGTTAGGCCTCTAAAGCTTGAAAATTCCACTTGATGCAAAACTTTAAAGAATGATGTTTTTATGATGTAAAAATAAAGATCTTGAGTTTAGAACTTGAAAGATGTATTTTTCACTTTGTCTTGCTAAAATATATTGGGTTGAATTTATATTTCTCTAAAGTCTTGGAGGAGCTCTAGTAAAGAAATAAAATGAACTTGCATCCATGTTTAAGTTTATGCCTTGCATAACCATGTTTACTTTCTATGTCATCACTAAATTCTCAAGAATGAATAAATGAACTTGCATTCTCATGTTTAAATTTCCAAGCTTGCATTTCATGTTTATGTTTCAAGTTGTCACTTAATCTCTAAAGATGATAAAAGGTTGCATCTCATATTTATTTTATGCTCTCACTTTATTTTATAATGGCTAAAAGAATCAACGCATGACATGTTTATTATTATGTCATCACCTAAGAATCCTAGAGCCCAAAGACTTGCCCAAGCATCACAAGCAAAGAAATAAGGTTCTTGGAACCATAATAATAAGAACTTTAAAACTCACTTTCAATTTCCTTAAGATTATTGGAGTCAAAGAATTCATTCTTTAAGAAGTCTTGAGTTTGGAGCTTAATAAGATGTAATAAGAATTCTTCTCTTCTCAATCCAGTGCGGACTACGCGCTTCGCTTCTTATTTTTCTTTTATTAAGATTCTCTTCTCTCTCCATTGGTCCAGTGCGGACTACCGCGCTCCAGTTTCTTATTTATTTCAAGCTCTTGCATCATGTTTATATTTCCAAGCTTGCATAATCATATTTATATTTCAAGCAGATCACCTTAATTCGTGAATATAATAATATGGACCTGCACATCATGTTTAAATTTCAAGTCTTGCATATTATATTTATAATTCCAAGTTATCACCTTATAAAGACAAGATTAAAATGAGATTGCATAACATGTTTATGATTCTAGTTATCACCTAAATCTATAAAGCTCAAGACTTGCTCGTTTTATCTTAAGTAAGAATTTTAATCATGAAGATTCTTTCAATATATAAATCGGCCTCATAATTAAGGTAGGCCCAAAGTGCTTTTAAATAGCTACTGATTTAGTTCTATAATTTCTTTCAAGATTAACAAAAAGTATTAGTTTCTAAAAGAGTTTTAAGGCTTTGCAAAGATTTTATGGGAAACTAGTATCTTACATGTACTTAAAATGTGATTTTAAGCAATTATGTGAGGTTCATGATTCAGCCACTGATCTAAGTTTAGTACTACTGTATGATGATGTTTTAATATGTTTGAAGTTGTGATAATCATGGTTTATTGCTAAGGAAACGATTCTATGCATGTTAGAAATAAAACTAGCTTCCAGAAAAATCGTAAAAGCAAGATTTCTAGAACTCTAGAAAATGAAATTTATGCGTTCTATCCAGAACCTTTAGTAGCCCTAAGAACTAGGTTCTATTATGTTTAGATAAGAGAATGATTCATAATTGGTTTAGTAATTAATTTTAGCACCATAAGGAAAGCCGGTAAGAAAGGGTTAAAAATGCAACTTCTAGCACACGTGAAGCCTTAAATATAACTTGCTGCCTATATTGCCCCATATAGTTTAATAATGTTCTTAAGGATTATAATTAATGGTAATGATGATAATGAATCCTTTAGATGCATGATTAATTAGTTTGATAATTGAGGTTACCCGATTCTAAAGTTTTGGTTGTTTAAGTTTTGGTAAGAATTTATGATAATAGTTCTTTGAAGTTTGAAATGATAAGTCTATGTAGTGATTTGATACTTATTAAGTATTTGATATCATTGAATGATTCCCTGGCTTGCATGTTATAGTTGTTATTGCAAACAATGAGAATGTTTATGTATCCTGATGATTATGAATTGAGAGTTGTATTATGATATAACATGCAAAGATTTAATGGTGACTTAAAATTATCCTTTGGACCCATCAGACTATAGGTGGTGAAAAGGTGATTCTTGCCCCTTAAACCGTTCTCTCAAAAGGGTAGAGTCGGGATTTTAACTTATCAAAAGGGATAAGTATATGCTAGTGACGACTAGTAAGGTATGAGCTCATAACCTAGATTACTCCCAAAAGGGTAGAGTATAGGGTGGCTCAGGAAAATGATGATAAAAGTAACTTTAAGTCACCTAAGAAACTAAGTAAATGCATTATGTGAATATGATGTTCTGCTATGCATAGTATTTATGAGATGATGATGAGAAATGTGATGTTCTGCTATGCATGGTATTATGAAATGATGATGAGGAATATGATGTGATTTTATGCATAACTATGTTATTATATATGAAAGGAAAAGTTCATTATAAACATGACATACTAAGTTTATGATGCATTATAAGACGCATGATTAAAACCGACGAACCTCGATAAAGTATATTTTTGAACTTAATAAATCAATCTTAGCATGCTCACTATTTCATAATAACCCCGAGGTTCTTGAGGACGATGATGATGACACGATGCATATGAGGTGAGTACCTCCTGAGATTCTTTTATAAGTTTCTCACTCCCTCTTTTTTCTTTCCATCTCGTCTTCAGAAAGTAATGGTGATGTTCGTGATTTCGTTGATGCTCTCACCTGGTAGATGTACTTGATCTGGTGAACCAGCTTATTATCCTTGAGGAACGTATCGCTAAACTTTGCGCGTGAGCTTGGACATCTATTCCTATCTCTGAAGTGTTATTAGTAGGTGCCGTTAATGGATATTTTTCCATCCGTATACTATTTATGTTGGTTTGATTGCCTACACCTAGCTTAACTCTGTTGGTAGGCAAAATATCTATGTGTTAAGTAATTATGGATGTTATATGATGGAGCCAATGTGATGTGATGTGATGTATTTAAATTCTAATATGTCTTTTTATATTCTGCTAAATCGTTTACGTTATGCGTGGCTCATGTTTTCAATTATGTTTAAAAAAAATGGCTCATAATTTCACTAAGTATTTTCAAAATATGATTAAAAGAGCTAAAGCAAAGAGTAAAGTCTAGTAATTAATCAGATACAACCTAGGTGTATTGGGTTAATTATTAGGTGTTACACCCTTTCTTTGTCATAAGCACATTACAAGCCTAGCCCGAAAACAATGAAAGAATTCCTAACTTAGGGCCATGAAAAGAGTGGTTTAACCAAATGTGCTTAAGATATAAGTGTAGGGGACACATTAGCTGAGAATGAGGTGGAAAAGGGCAAAAATGCATAAGTATGGGTGGATTGGTGGTAGTGCACCAAAGTGTATATCAAAAAAAATAATATACTTCCATCAATCCACTTCTATAAATAAATAATGGAATGGTGGAATGGAAAGTGCCCATGGGAAAAGGAATGGGGCAAGTAGGAAGGAAGTACATGATGATAGGTTCCCCATCACTTATAGTCTGAGGCACATACCCTACTTCCTAGGACCTAAGTTGACTAAAAAGATCTCCAGAAAGGCCCAAACCTAATCCTAGCCTCATTACAACTAATAAAAGATCTCTTGATTTATGTTGTGTATATGTTAGACCTATGGTGACTTAGGATAAAGGCAAGGTTATAGAGGCAACCATTAGTGAATTGCTTGAGTTGATTGAACCCATACACATGAGTGATGAGTGAAATACACCCTATGAGTCAACTTAGTCATCCATGGTCAGAGTCATAGTTTTTGTGATTTGATTGTTTGATTGAGAAGTGGCATGAAATTTATTTGTAAATTTTGAGTTGTTGTTCATCTTTGTCCTTAGAAGTAGGTACATTCCTTGCATATTGTGATACTACTATTCATCCATGCCTTTAGCCTGATCAAGTGTGGGGGAGTTTGATAAAGACCATTCATGCCACTTATCTTGCTTATAAACCTTAGATTTTTTAATAGATTTGACTATGGTATTGATGTAAATAATTAGGATTTTAATTTGGTCCTCATTGTGCATTTTTTATAGGATCATTGACTATTGCACCAATTTTGGGAATGCTAGCGAAATAAAGCTTGTTGCGTTTAACTTGTCTCTTTGAGTATGGTTTGTATGCAAAAGCTTTAGCTTGAATGTAACATATCAAGTACAAGGTTGGAAATCCTTTAGAGGGAACTTGGAGCTATGGGGTTGAAAAAATGAGCAAAAACACAAAAAGCTATTCTCCTGAGCGCCATAGTGCTGAAGAGAACTAGCGTCGAAAAGTCATAAAAAGAAATACACCAGTTAGAGGTTCTAGTACGTGCTACATCATTCATTTAGTGCCGCAACTCTTGTGCAACTGACGCGATTTACTTTTAACTCTATTTTCGGGTACTGCTTTGGCTATTTTGGAGAACGTATTTAAGGATATTGTACCCTAGTTTTCTAATCTAAGTTTTGGCAAAGAGGATTGAGACTCTGCTCTCTCTATTTCTCTTATCTATTCTTCTCTCTATGATTCCATTAGTGAATTTAATTTTTTCTTTGAGTTGTGCATGTGTCTATGTACTATGGTATCTGGATGACTATACTGTATATGTATACTAAAATGGCATTACCGCTTAATTCTATATAAACAAATGTATTGGTGGTCGTGGTATTTTGAGAAAATCTAATGATACCCATTCATATATTATTTCCTTTCTAATCATAAGAACCCAATTATATGTCACCAAGTTATAATAGTTTATATTACTTGAATATGACCAAAAGATGAAAAATATATTTACGTAATGAAGAATGTAGAATACCGCAAGTCAATTATTATAAAGCGAAGGAATATAATACATAGTACCACACTTTTAGTTACTGTGTTAAGACCTAAGTGGAACATTGTAATTAAGGGGGTGTCACAATAGCCGCGTGCTCCTATTCAATTATAGGTTGGTAAAATGGGAGTTCATCTTAAGGAAAGTTGAGTAGAGGGCAAGCTTGTTGTTGAACTTAACTTCAAGGTTGTCGCCAAATCTCGCAAGCTGGAACCTAGTCTCCAGGAACGAGTAGGAGTGAGAATGCCAAAAGGAAAAATAAACCCATTGATGTTGGAATTCTAGAAACCCAATAATGAGAAATGAAGTAGGAGGGTTACAAGGATACTCTTTGGTACTAAGCTTCACCATATCGTAAATACCCCATCTCTTCCATTCTTTACCTTTAGCCTTGGATATGCATTCAAACCAAGCTTCGTAGCTGTAGTGGTGTAAGGCCAAGCATGGAAGTCAGCCAGACATTTGGAAACATCAAACCAATCCTCAGGAATGGGCAGCTGGTTTTCAGGAGAAAGAAGCATGACTAATAAGTTCTTGCTGAGAATCAAGGTCTGGTAAACAGTGTTCAAGCGATAAGTTTGAGTATCCTCGTTGAAAGGGAGATAAGCACCCATGATGTCAAGAAAGAAAGAAGTTAGGAGCAAGCAGAGGGTTTAGAGGAAAAGAGTGAAAGTTAGCAAAAAAGAAATGCGTCAGATGAAGTTGAAGGAAGAAGAACATTAAAGTAATCTAAAGAGGGATCGTTTCAAGTTTGCTGCATTTAATGGATTGTCACCTCAACTGCCGCTAAAAGAGGGAAGGATAATGTAACCATTACACCTATCAAGCGCGTTATCTCTCAGCTCGCGAGTGTAGGGGGCATATGTTACCACCCAAAATAAAGTAAGCTAATAAATTAGGCCCAATAAGTTGAGATAATTAAAAGATTTGGGCTTTGAGGTTGCTATTATGGTTCGAGAAGGAGCATAAGCTGTGAGCCATGCAAATGGCAAGCTGTATTAAGAGCAAAACGGGAACAATTAGGCGCTAGAATGTGCCGTGCAAATTGCAAGCCGTGGTAAAAGGGGAGGAATAGTTACAGCAACCGAAGACATAGGTTTAAAGGAAAGCATGAAGACGTGGTAACCGATGAGGGCACTATGTAAGGGTAACTGCAAGCTATACATGTGGGTGACTACAGACAGTTATTTGGTTGAGGCAACACGATTTTGGGATTGATATAAAAAGGACCATAGAGTTGGAAGAGGACACGACAAGTCACATACACCATTTTTGCTACTTGTTTTGTTTTAGAATTCTTTCTTTTCTCCTTTAGGTGTAGTTAGCATAGTTTATCCAATTGTAAACTTTGTTTCCATGTCATTGTATGTTAAGGTTGACATTGTACAAATGTCATTTCCCAATAATAAAATTCCTACTTTAATCTTTGTCCAAAGTTTATTGTAATTTAGTATTTGAAGAATCCATAATCCAGGGCTAGATTCCCTCGTTGGTGTAATTGTCTGGTCTTGGAATCAAAGCATGAGTTTGCGTTCTTGGCTTCGTTTATTCAAATAGACTTAGTTGAACCAAGTTTCTTCGCAACAACTGCAAAGCTTGTTGGAGATGGAAAAAGGGAGGTTGCTAGAAAGGTTGTTTGAGTATAGGTAGAGGAAGCATAGGTGGTGGTGGTGGTGGTGGTGGTGATGGTGTTGAAGAGCTGGTGGTTGAGGGTGGCAATGATGTTTGAATTGAGAGTGTTGAGGGATGGTGCAAGGTCACCAAATTTTATTGGATGCCCAGAAAAAACACCTAGCATAGTTACCATGAAGTTTCCTACTGCATAGCAATCACAATATGTTTATGCTCTACATAGCCACCAAAAAGCTTCACCAATAAAGCTATTTTATAGAAGTTATGTTATTTGGAATCACAATATATGAGATATTATATCGATTCACAGTTCATTGATCGTTAGATAAAATATAAACTTCATTTAAGTAGAATTTATATCTCATCCAATGAATTAGATATAAATCGACACAGTATTTTATGTCTTGTAAATATAAATAATATTTTTTATTTTACCGCTTCATGTAGGAATATCCGCCGTGGAAAACTCCTCCATATAATGACGATGGATGAAGGATTACGGAACACACATGAGATCGTAAGTCTGACGATTACTACCTACTCCCCAGGACTGAATCAGAGAGCTTACTGTTGCCCAACAAGGATAGGGAAGCACGGCAATGATCACCCGGCTTCTAACTCAGAAAGTCAAGAAACCTTTGTAGCTGCTTTCGGGCACAATGATCACAAGTACTTTCAGCTTCGGAAAAGCACTTTAGTGAAACCACATCTTTTATTATAAGCAATAATGAGCGTGATTGAGTACTGTAACCCACAATAATAATCACACAAAGTTCGAAAGAAAAGTATCTGAAATTTCCATTATCTAATTCGCTGTCTCCAACATGCCACCCACTCTCGTTCATGCCCTATAATTTCATGCCTTGTGCATCTCAGCACATCCACATCACCTCAAAAGCTGGGTCATCTCCACCATTTGACCCAAATAATTGGTACAGGAGTGAGATAACCATGGAAAAAGGAAAAAACATATTCATATGGCAAATATCTGACAACGTAAAGTGAACTACAGTGATCAATAAAAATTAAATTTATAGAAAATGTATAAAAAAATTGAACAATTACAAGTGGGACTCTTGTTAAATTTACTCCAATAATGATTCTCACGTGACAGGAGTAAGTTTAGCGTGCTGCCTATTCATGATGGGGATGCTGCTGTTGATGGCGTCCCTTGCGTGCATCAACAACCGTCGACTCATGCGAATCACAAACCTGCGTTTTAAACTTGCATCCGAACTTCCGCCCCAGCGCCGCCCTCCAACCGCCGTGTGGGCCCGACTGGTCGATCTTCTCGATCACTCTCTTCATGGAGGAACACTCGCGTTCCAGCTGATGCACCCGCGTCCTCATGCTATCCATGTCTAGCCGCAGCACCTGATTTTCCCTCACCGCTACCCTCCACGTGCTGCTCTCGTCCTGCACGTGCGCGGCCCCTAACCCTTCCTCGCCCTCTTCCTCTTCCCGTTCCAGCGCCGCCGTCGAGAGCCGCCCTGGCTCGGCGGAGGCTTCTGCCGCCATCAGTGTTCCGGCAATGGCATGCCGCAACTGAAGCTGCTCGAAGAATAGCACCTGAACCACCGCTCGCAGCGGGAGCCTCTCGTTCTGCGCCGCGTGCGTGCACGCCTCGAGCGTCAGCTTCTGGCAATCCAACAATCCACAAATCTTCTCCCTATCCGATTCCGATACCCATGGATGTGCCTAAAATTCAATGGAATCATCAATTTCGTTATCACATTGCTTGAATCTGAATCAGAATAAGCAAAGATGTGTAACCGTATCGTTACCCTAAGATATCACTGTCTCAATTTGTTACAGAATCAGCAATTTCAATGTCACAGTTTCTAAATTTGAATATGAAAAAGAAAAGTGAGAAAATTAAAATTTGACTAAATAACCAAATAGATCCTTCATGTTTGTATTAGGGGCAATTTAGTACCTTTGAAAATTTCAAATTAGTCCTCACATCTCAAAAAAGGGACAAATTAATCCTCCATATAGTTCATTGTAAGACAACTTATCATCTTTTTTAACTGATCTAAGACTAATTTGTTTCCTTTTTGATGTAAAACTAATTTAGACTTTTAAAATGAGACTAAATTGTCTCCAATACAAACCTGAAAACTTGTTTGGATTTAATCTTAAAATTTTGTAACAGAAAGAATACAGTGTTCAATACCTTGAGGTACACATCTACCGCGCGATAGAGACCGTCGTCGAAGAGCCTGGCATGGTCGGGGAGTGAGATGGCGAAGTTGTAGAACTTCTCAGGCTTGAGATTCGCGTCCGAAGCTATCTCGGAGAGATAGCCGTCGATGAGTTTCCCGACGAGCATGAGCGCCGGCGACCTCGCAGCACCACCGTCAGCAGCGTCGATTTCTCCGGCGTCGATTCTTGCTTCCAAGCCATTCAGAAAATGACTCAATATCTTCTCAACGCAATCAACGTCGTACAGCGTTTCGTTAAGGTACGAGTAGCTAGGTATGAGAAGGTCGTCGAGCGTGGCCTCTTCGAGCTGCAGGCCTATCTTCTTCTCCAGCGCGTCCTTGCAAGCTTCCGAAGCGTTCAGTATGTTCGCCGTTCGCAGCAACCCGAATAAAAACCTCGTCGCTGTCGATGGCGACCTTGAACTCTTCTCCAAAGGAAGGTTCGAAACCACCGTCTCCAGAAGCTCCGTCTGCTCCGCCTCCGTCGACGACGACGGCGGCAATGGCTTTCGATTCGATCTCGAAACTCCAGGTATGTACCTCTTCGCATACAACATAACACAACTCTCAATAATCTCAGGGCTCAGATTCGCGCTTCTCATCTCAGCAATCAATTGCTTGAACAGCGGCAAACGCAGAAGCGCCATATCCTCAAACCAGGAATCGCCGCCTTTGCTTCTACCGCCAGCGTCGATTCCATTCCATAGGACCTGTTTGGACGCCGATCCGCGGGCGGTTTCAACAGCGTTGTCGCTGACGGGCCATCCAAACAGTGCCGGATCCGAAGAGGAGGCTCTGGAAATCACCGCGTCGATGCACCTTTGAGTGATTCCGAGGGTCTCGGCCATAGGCATGAGCCGCTCGCACGATTTTAGGGTTTTGATGGAGTCCCCGAGGCTCTTGAGGACGTGCTGTGAGAGGAACCTCTCCGTCTTGGAGACGAGGTTGTCCTCGGAGTACTCCTCCGTCATCTCGAGGAACTCGCCGGCGCACCGCAGAGAAGCCACATTGGAAGCGGACAGGTCCATCTTCACGCCGTAACAGAATTTCGCCGCCGTCTCGAACGCCTCCGAGCCACCGGGGAAACCCGTGAACGTCACGTGACACTGTTCTTCGACTATTTCGTCCTCGTCTTCATCATCCTCTTCTTCTTTTCTCTCCTGGGACGGAGGTTGTTTGGTTTTGGGTTCTGGCGGCGGAGGAATGAGACGATTCTTGCAGGGTTATCAGGTGGTGGAGCTTTCGGCTTTTTGACATCAGAGGGAACTGAAATGGGTATCGGTCACAAAAGTTTAGAGAATAGCGGACGGCAGTGTTGTCGGTACTGGAAGTGGAAATAGACCCAAGTTTGTGTCTTTGTGAGGTTTGGGTATGTGTCTGTGTCTGTGTGTGTGCATTAGAAGATTATTATTGGTGTTTGTTCTGTGTCGTGTGGCTTACCTTGTGAAGGTGGAAGGCCATGTCATCCACTTCAACCACAATGTCACTTGGCAATCCGGTTGTGCAGAACCTGCAGAGGCAGACTGTCAGAAAATGAAGTATGATGAACTACGAAATTACAAAAATAGGGAGAAAGTAATTCTTCTAACCATGCTTGTCCTTTTGAGCTGGGTTTTTCTGCTGATGATGACATTGTTCTGATAAATTACAAAATGTTATTCTTTCTCCCAGACACTTCGTTCTGGGTTACTGGAAACTCAGATCCATGAACATCAAAAGAATGCAAATGATTTCGGTTGGACTGGACTCTAAAGACACTGAAAACTTTGCGAGTACGAGAGATTGGGTGGAAACAAATGAGAGAGAGGAAAAAGAGATTTTGAGGGCACCCAGAAATTGTGCTAGTCTAGCAGAGGGAGAAGTGGACTTGAGTTTGCAGTGCCAATCAAAAATAATAAAAGACGAGAATGAGAGGAATTGTTTGTTTGTGCTTTCTTATAGAGGTTTTCTGAAAGAAAACAACATATGAAACTTTAAGAGAAGAGAATGAGAAATTAAAAAGGAGGAGAAACGGAATGGAATCCACAAACTCAAAGCAGACAAATGAGCCCTGAGCAAATTCCTCAAAAGGGGATCATATATTGGATCGTTTTCCCTCCTTTTACCAAACCACCTTTTGTTTTTGGTTTTTCTTTTCCTTGAATCTGATCAGGATCTCATTCCCACCTTAAAAGGTGGAAATTGACCGAGGTAGACTAGCCTTTAATTTATATAAATTTGGTCTGTATTTTTAAAATAGGATATGAGTTTAGATTTATTATTTGTTATAGGCTTTTTTTATAATTTTAATTTGATCTTCCTAAAAGCTTGGCCTGATATCTAGAGACTTATTAGATTATAAGATATTTTAAAATATATATTTTTAAATAAATTAAAATATTTTTATTATCATTACCATTGAATATTTAAATAATTATAATAATATAAATACTAATAATAATAATAATACTAATAATATAAGTAGGTGAACCTATTAGGTATAATATACTATTTTTATAATGAGCCTAACCTAATTAGTTAAAAAAGTTTTTAAAAAGTCTTAATTTAACTTATTTACTAAATGGGTCATATCTAACTAGGTCAAATATAGATTAAACCAAACATGACATACTTCTTCCTCCCTACTTACTATTCACCTCCCCTTGTTATCGTTAAGCAATGTCTGGAATGATTAAAACTAGTAGATGAAATAGGAAATTACAGGTTATTTTATTTCTCAATTTTTTTAATTCTAAACAAAAAATTCCCATTTCCATTGCTTGCCAATTTATTTTCAAATATTAAAGGCAGCCTTTAGCCCGTAAATTCTTTTCCAAATAATTTCCAAACAAATAAACTCTATCAATTCATTTTCATTTTTTTTCCTATTTCCAAACACGCTGTGGAGAGGTTGGGTTTTCTCTTGAAACGCTTGAAAAGACAATGATCACCCATTAGCCCATATCTCATTGCTTGCCAACGAGGTTCTCGCACATACGTAAGTGATGGTCTATTTTATTTAGGGAACCTCATTTGCAGACTTGTGGACTTGGATCGTATAGTTGAATACGGATTAATAATTATTCATTTTAAATTTTTTATCCAAAACTAATTGTTTATTTTTAAAATTTAAATAGTATTAATTATTTTTAATAATATTTTTATTATGGAGATTTTTTTGGATATCTTATAAAATTTATAAATATCAATACATTCTAGATAATTTGTGATAAAAATTTGTCACATATTCCACTAATTAAATTTATTAATATTTTAAATATTAATAATTAAATCACAATCCTTAAATTCAAAAGATATCTCTATCCTTTGGGTACCATAACAAAAATCTTTTATTAAATATTATTAGTGGAGTATAAAGATATTGTGAAAAACAAGAGAGAAAATTAGATCATTGAAAAAAATAAAAGCAGTTAAGTAAATTAATTTAAATTTTTTCTAACTTTAATATTTTTCAATTATTTTCTTAATTTTAATATATATTTAAAATTAAATAATTATTTAAAAATTGAGAGGGTAGTCTATTAGTATTATATTACACTGAACGGGTGAGATAACTGTCTCTGTCTAAGCTAGTTAGCCAATGCAGTATTCATGACAATAAGGCTTCCCGAGAGCGTGAAATTGACGAAGTCTTTTTCGTATATTTAAACTACGAGAAGTGCATATTAATTAATCACTGTAATTACTGATAATTAGGGCACATTTGTTTTTAACGTCATTGACGAAGACTAAATAACAGCGACATTGTTGGGAAGCCATCTATTGGGGAAGCGTACAGAACAAGGAGCACATATCTAGGGGTTATTTGGAAAGTATTTTCCAGTACAATTTTTAATTTTTAAAGATAAAAATGAAAATACTTATTTTGTTGGTTATTCTTTTTAGATTAATTTTAAAAAAAATGGGCTTTATAATTTAAAAATAAAAATTAAAAAATAGTTGAAAGATGTTTTTAGAATTCTATTTTTTAAAATAAGAAAGAATATTTATAATTAATTAGTTTCATTAATTACTATCTAAAATATTTTTTAAAATATTATTTTTGAAATAGTTTTAAAAAACACAAAAACAAAAATAATTTCAAACAACCTCTAGTCTCTATTTTGGTCCTTAAATAATTATTCAGTTATAAATATTTTTTAAAATTAAGAAAATAATTGATATAATATTAATGTTAATAAAAATTATGAATTATTTATTAAATTATTCTTGTTTCTTTTCAATATTTCAGCTCACTCTCCCCTCTTTTATTAATAAGTCAATAGTATTTAATAAAGATATTATTAATAAAAAATAATTAATAATACCTAAACCTTTTAAATGGATAATTATATCTAGACAAAAATAATTTTTAAATTGAATAATTATTAAAAGAAATATAACTCACTGGATAGGAGATTTGGTGACCACCAGGCACCGGCTCATAAATCTCTCATATCGCCTTTGTTGGTTCAGAATTTTGCTCCTTTATCAAAATATAATGTTATTTGTATTTATATTTTGTAAGATATCATATCAATATATTCTTATGTAACATTAGATAAGAAGTGAATTTTAAATTAAGTTGAATTCACAAATTATTTAATAATAAATAAAAATATGTTAGTATAATATTTTACAGTCCAAATAATATTTCTCTTTATCAAATGGGCAATGTACATATATATGCGCGTAGCAAGCAGTATTTAAAGCAAGTTGCTTGATATGAACGTTGAAATCATAATTTGTTGAGATTTTTTTGGTTTTCAAACTTTTGAAGCTTCGAAGCGTGGTCCTTGATTGGTTCGTGTCCTCTTCACACCCCTCCTCATCCTTCTCTTCGGACAAAAGGAAAATTTGAAAAAGGAATAGTGGTCATCCCTTCACCTTCATTTATGTTGGCATATCTACCCCTCATCCATCCTTCCTTCGAATTTATGACTGCCTTTAATGAGTAGACATTCATTGGAAGGTTCATTATCCCAATCACAGATTCAGAGGGAATGGGGGGCATTTTCAAGTTTTCAAATTGAGGCCGTTGAAAATTAGGACAAAATATCAAGCTGTTAGGAAAACAGTCCAAGAATAGCGACGATGAACTCAACGCCCTAACAAGGGTGAGGAAAAAAACATGCAGGCAGGTAGAATAAACCCCACTTTCCACTGTCTTTGACAAAAAGAAAAAATAAAATCCCACTTAACCTATATTGGTTTCAAACGCCTTTGGATGAACTAGATTACTAAAAGATAGACCAGTTATTTGGGAAGGTGCCTTCCTCAGTCAATATCTATTGTGCCTATGCAAAGCAAACTAGCCCACTTGACGAGGAAAGTAACCAAAAACTACGAAGGAAAAAAAATTCATTCACACCCTTCATCGAGCTCGCCGCCTCGACACCACCAACGCCGTCTATGACCTCGCCTAGTCCAAATCCCATGACTCCCTCATCGTCACTACCATCGCCGATGGTTTCGTCAAGCTCTATAACACCTCCCTTCTCCCTCTCAAGCACACCGCGAGATCCACGAAAGAGGCATTTGTAACATCCTCCCAAGTACATCCCCATTCTTAAACTATTATATCATACTCGAGAGATGTTACTTGTTAATTACGACCTCTCTTAATTTTCTATAACAAGCTCGATTTATGTACGAGATAACTAAGCGTAATTCTATTAAAACATCTTACAAGTAAACATCAAGTTTATTAAACATACAGCTAAAAATATATAAGGAAGCTCCTCTATGAGCTTTAGTACATATCCGTCTTCTAATACATTTACATACATACTCATTTCACTAAGTACAGGAGAATAAAACAGGAACCTATACTACAGCAATCTACACTCCTTTGCATAGCAGCATCCCATCCCCTGACTTAACCTGGAGGCGACACGAAAACAAACACATAGGGGTGAGAATATTATAAAATTCTCAGGAGGTAGTTTCCCCATATACTACACACAGGAGGCATAAGCAATTCATGCATATACAATATTCATACAAAATCATACAGAAATCTTGAAAATCCGTAGGTTGGGAACTAAGGATAATATCACAATAATCGATCGAGTAATAATATGTATAATCAGAAACTTCATTCCTCATATCTTTCTCAATTTTCTCAACATAGGGAAGGCTTATTCTCAGAGAGATATACATTCACAATTCACAACTTCACAGAGGACCATAGACCTCAGGACATGAGCTCATTCCTATTGAGATCACCGAACTTCATTTTTTTCCATTTCCTGATCACTCAAGGTCTATGCCTAGTCCAGACGTCTATCGACTCATAACTTTTCTAGGGAAGTCCTTCTTTTTGCCTTCCCTCTCAATTCTTTCTAAGCCTTGTTTCTGTTTTCCCCATATGTTTCAAACATACACAGGAAGATATGTGCATACTATCATAGAATTTCAGCCATTTCCACATCTCATTATCCTGGCAGAATTGAAGTTCCAGGCGCAACAATTTATTACCATACCAAACAACCATTCCAACCTTAAGGAAAATTTCACATGACACTTCAATGTGTCTAAAACAACCTGTAAAAATTTCAGGGCAATCAGAGTTATATAGCCACTTCAATAAAATAGGCAAATCTGGTGGTCAGAAGTCACAAATTCATAGTCCAGACTTGTGTTCTCAGAATATTTAACCCTAGAATTTGATGGAATCAAGGTATAAGAAAATTCACAGAGGTATTTCAACATGTTATTAGTCTTGTGTAAAAATTTCAGGAGCTATCTCAATTAATTACTATGATTAAAAATTCGGGCAAGTTTGTTACTTCAGTCTCAACAATTTAGACAGCAACAGTTACAATTTGGTTCCTAATTTTTTTGAGGCATCAAACCTTAAAATTAACCCCCAAGAAAATTCGTGTATTTAGTTTAAGGGCTTAACTACAACATATAATTTTCATGGCTCATGAAACCACCCACAAAATTTCCAGAAAATTCGTGAGAAATTCTGATTACAGAATAGAAATCAGTCCAGCAACCTGGTTCCAATTTCACTTGAGAGAAACCCATTTTAAAACCATCCAAACACAACACAAAAATTCATACATCAATATCAATATGTTAACCATCAGTATCATCAAAATTTTTGGAATTAGGGCAAGCCAAAACAGAATTGAAAAATTCCACAAGAAAGGCAGCAGAAAACCCTACTTTGAGAGCTCTTGAGCTCTATGCTCCAAAGGATGCTCTAGAATGCTTTTGCTTCACTTCAAAGCTTCCCCACCAACATCAAACCCTTCCTTTAACCTCTGATTGTGTTCCCTCAAAGTTGGAAAAAGTGATGGATTCAAATTATAATCGGTTAGATTTGTAGGTTATGATGAATAGAATAAGTTTAGTGAAGAGAGTTTGTGGTTTTAGTGACTTTGAGCTAGGGTTTTGCAAGCTTGAAGCTTGTTAATGGAGTTTGAGAGGAAGAACAATGGAGGAGTGGTTCTTAGAGAGGTCTGGCCGAAATTATGATGAAGGGAAATGATAAGATGTTGATATTTTGAGTTTAGGGCAAAATACATAGAATTTTCAAGTCCAAAAATGTTTTCTTTGAAGATAATCATTGTAATTTTGTGCAATTCCTATTGGTTAGTCATAAAGGTGTAATTGTGTGGCACATCTCAAGCCACACACTTGTCCTCCTTAGGTGGCAACTTGCTCTGCAAGTTTCATTTGTGTAAGAACTACACGAAATTTCGCCGAACGGGTAAACACCGTACCATTAAACCGATATTACCCGAAAATTAATTTTAAGTATAAAATTATCATTCCCAGATATTCCTAACCTCATTCCCATGTTTTCCTAATTTCGGGCACCTCTGGGCCCAAATCTAGGTTTCAGCTGGCAGGCAGGGGCCCGCAAGGTTACTATTCATCGGCCGAAATTTTTTTTTTTTTAGGTTGTTGGCCGCCCTCATTAGTGCCCAACTGTTAGATTTTTGAAATTACGACTAATAAAGCTCAAATTAATTTTTAAGTAATTTTTTTCTGGGTGTTAAGCATTTATGCCACGTATCTTGCTACTAAGCCTTAGCTTTTTACATGAGTTTTCCTGAGTTATTGATACAATTAATAAGGATTTTGATTTACTCCTCATTGTGTGATTTAAATAGAAGTATTAACTTTTGCATTAATTTTGGAATAAATTGTAATTATACCCGTTGCATTTGACTTATCTCTTTGAGTATGGTTTTGTACACAGGAGTTTTAGATTAAGTGTAAAATATCAAGAACAAGGTTGCTGATATTTTGATGCTATCCAACTTAATCTTCAGTTAGTATTTTATCAATATTTAGAATTATAGATATCCGATTGAGGTGATTTTAGTGGCGTTAAAAAGCTTATTCAAATGGCTACAATCGCTATTTCTAGGCCGAAGAGCTAATTCAAACATTTTGAACCTCAAAATAGGCTTGGAAGTGTTCGTTCACCGCCCAAGAGGTTAAAGACCACCAGGCGTGAGAGGGACCAAAGTCAAGGAAATTCACACTGGAGACAGCCCTGCGGTCATATGCGAGCAGAACGTCAGGAGGACGCAATTTTGCAAACGGGGCCAATTTCAGGATTTTTCTTTTAGGTTTTGAAGGAGGAATATAAAAACTCTATCACTTTCTCTCTCTAGAGAAGACACATACTCACTTTGAGGCTTCATTTTAGTTGCTATTATTCTCTCTACATCTCTCCCTTCTCTCTCTAAGGGTTCCATTGGTGAAGGTGTTTTATCTTGGAGGTTATGACAATGATTGTTGCTATTATTTTCAGGTTCTCTCTTATCTTCATTGTTGTAATCCTCTAGAGATGAAGGAGTAGATTTCTTTACTAGTGTAGGGATTTGGATAGATTGGGATGATATTTAAGACCTTTTATTTATATTAAATGCATTGATTTTCTTAATGTTTTGCAATTTCTATTCCTTTAATTATTGTGGTGATTGCTATAATCTTTGTTGGGATAACTAAATTGGCGATCGTCGTTTAGAGAAACCCTTTGGGTATAAATTGATAAATCTATTGGTTTATGTTTGAGGGAGAATATTAGAACTAACTTTCCAATTGTTGGTTAGGCTATAGCAATTGACTCACCAAATTGATGTGATTTCTAAATAAATTATCGTCGTTTATTAGCTATTTGCATTGATTAAATTCTAGAGGTCGATTGATCACTAGTAGAATTGCGACAATTTATTACCAATAGCCACCAATGGGTTTAATATTTGGTCAATGATAATTAATTTTCAATTTAGGAATACCTTGCACTAGTGTCTTCTCTATTGTTGCTATTATCTTTCAATTTAAATTAATTGCTTTAATTCTCAAAACCCCCAAATCTTCCCAACTAAGTATTGAAGCCTCCTTGAGAGACGACCTAGGTTGTGCCCTTTACTACATTTTTTTGCAACTTAGCACTTTATAAATTTTAATTTGTTTGTGAGTTGCAGTTACATCAAATTTTGGCACCATTGCCGGGAAGGCATTAAAACTTAGTTATTTATTTATTTTTTTATTTATTTTTTTCAAGTTTTTATTTTATTTTATTTTCATTTATTTAATTACGTTTTTATTTTTTGCAAAAAAAAAAAAAATGAAAATTAAAAAAATTGTTCCCTTGTATGAGGCATTCCCGTCTATTGAAAATTTAATACCTCTTGATTCTGAAATTGAGAAAACTTTGAGAAAAATCAATAGGCTAGGTGTCAACAAGTGGACCCATCTTAGCATTCTGATCCTCTATTCATGTTTCAGGTAATACAGGTGACATGGGAGATAGGAACAAGACACTTAGGGAGCTCACTGCTCCTGATTTCATCAGCTTTGGCCATTACTTACCCTAAGCTTGACAATGATTTTGAGCTTAAAGGGTATATGGTTCATCTCTGCCCAAGTTCTATGGGCTATCTGGAGAAGACCCACCAGCACTTGAAGAAGCTTCATATGATGTGTTCTGGCATGAGACCTAATGGGGTGGAGGTGGATGACGTTAAACTCAGAGCATTCCCCTTCTCCCTAGAGGGTGCTGAGAAAAATGGTTCTTTAATCTGCCAAATGGGATTGTAAATAGCTGGATGGGGATGAAGAGGCTTTTCTTAGAGGGTATTTTCCCGCCTCTAGACCGGCTTCTATCAGAAAGAGATCTCGGAATCCGCCAGACTAATGAGACTCTACATAAATATTGGGAACGCTTTAAGCTCCTTTGTGCAAGCTGCCCAATCATCAGATTCTAGAGCAAATCCTTTTTCAGTACTTTTATGAGGGGTTGATGCCTGAATAGATGTATGGTAGATGCTAGTGGAGGGCACTCCTAGATAAGACTCTGGAGAGGCCCGTGCTTTGATTGAGAATATGGCTGCAAATTTTCAGCAATTTGGTTCCAAGACAGCCATAACTACTAGAGGCCTTCATGAAGTAAGCTAGCCAGAGAATCCATTGTTGACCTAAACTTTATAGCAACTTTCTGGCCTTATGCAGCAATTAATGGTGAGCTAGGAGCAACTCCAGCTGGTTCCTAAGGTCTGTGGCATATGTACTTCAAATGACCATTACACTAATATATGCCTAGCATTGCAAGATGACTCAACCACTAGGGTAGGCAACATACCCCTTATAGAGCCAACCTCAGAATCAGGCATGTTAGTTTCCATTTGGGAACACTTATAACTTCAGCTGGAAGAATCACCCTAATTTGAAGTGGGATAATAATTCTCAACCATAGGGCCAACCTTCATAGTAGAGATACTTGGCACCTCATCAGAGACAATCGGCCCTCCCTGCACCTCTCATCTTTAGATCCTACTATGACTGAGATGATGAAGATGATGATAGAGCAAATGCAGAAAATTAGAAAAGAAAATGCCTAGCTGAGAGAGAAGGTGACTCAAATGAAGCAAAATCAAGTCAGCAAACCCAAGCCTCCAATTACCTTCCCAGACCATGCTAAATCCAAGGGGAAATGTCTTTGCTATTACTCTGAAGTTTGGGACAAAAATTCTAGAGGTGACTGGGCTTGTATAGGAAAAGAAGCAAGCTGAAGATGAGCTGAAGAGCATCCTGGTGAGCGGTGCAACGGTCAACCACCAGCGGCCTCAACAGAAGCTATGAAAATTCCAAATTTCATTCCCCCACTGCCATTCCCATAAAGAATACAACCCAGGAAGGCTACTACTGCATATTTGGATTTAGACACACTTGGAAACCTTTTGGAAAGTGCATGTGAATATACCTCTATTGGATGCAATCAAGCAAATTCCCAAATATGTTAAATTCTTGAAAGATCTGTGCATCAATAGGAGGAAAATAAAGGGGTGGGGAGGACCAGGTGACTATGGGGGTGAATGCTTCCTCCCTTATCAGGCCAGACAATCTACTACCCAAGTGCAAGGACGGGGCACATTTTACATTCCTTGCACTATTAGGAACTTGCATATCACGAGAGCCCTAGCTGACCTTGGAGCTAGCATTAATGTTATGCCTAAATCACTCTATCAATCCTTGCACTTGGGGGAGCTCAAGCTAACCAGGTTGTAAATATAGTTGGCCAACAGCATCACAAGACTAGAGGGAGTATTAGAAGATGTTCTTATCCAGGTAAATGATTTAATATTCCCGCTGATTTTTATGTGTTTGAGATGGAGAATGACACCAATACCAGCCAACATACATTAATCTTGGGTAGACCATTTTGAAACTGCTAAAACAATTATTGATGTTTATGCTGGCACATTATCCATGGAGTATGGGGACATGAAAGTCCACTTCTCTTTATTTGATGCTATGAAACATTCTCATAAGGAGCACTCTGTGTTTGGCATTGATGTAATTGATTCTTTAGTTGATGATGCTTGTGGAAATATGCTCTGTAAGGATCCAGATCCCCCCTTCTCCACTTCTTCTTCTTCAATGAGATATGATGCACTTAATGTTTTAGAATGTCCCAAGTTTTCAGATACAGGTACACAACCCAGGCAACAGTCATCATTTGCCAGGTGCTCCATGCCAACCCATGTTGGGTAAAAAGCCCTGTGAGGGGCAGTGGATCTTGTTGAGCCTTGGCAAAACTGATGGCTAGAAAGCCAAAGTCTAGATGGAGGGGACCTCTCTTAGTCACCTGTGCACATCCTAATAGTGCAATTAAGTTGGAAAATCCTAGGATGACTAGGTGTAACATTGAGAGACATAGCTGATGCACCTCCATGAGACCCCAGATTTAAGGGCTCAGTTGGCTTATCTTTGGGTTAAGCTCACACCCTCTATGAGGGTCTTGACGTCCAACTTAGGGACGTTAAAGCAAGGTGCTGGGTGAGATAACCCATCGTGATGTTTTTCTTTACCTTTTTCTTTTATTTTTCTGCATTTTATTTATTTTTATTTTAGTTTTAAGTCTTGCATCATATTTATTTTTATTTGTATTTTACACCATCCTTTTGGCACCTTACAGGTTACATGCATAGACTCACACCACATGCACTATATTGACATGCTTGACATTGACTTTATTTTGTATTACATGCTTGCCCTTTTACTTGTGAGATTTTGAGCCTCTTTGATTGGACTATCATGTGCCATGCTTATTTGTTCAATTTGCATTCTAGAACTTTAAAAATATGTTTTCCATGTGTATGTTTGAATATGATTGATGCATTTTTCTTGTTTTTAGCCACTTGCATATAGCTAACCTTTGCATGTTACCATTGTTTAGGAGCCTTATTACCCATTCTTTTGTTTTAGATCCTTAGCCAAAAGTGAAAAATCATGAAAATTCCCTACCTTTTAGGCTTAGGAGAGCATTGGACTATCATGTGCCATGCTTATTTGTTCATCTGTGTTCTCTCTTTGAATTTGCATTCTAGAACTTGCTTAAGGTTTTATTTAAAAATATGTTTTCCATGTGCATGTTTGAATATGATTGATGCATTTTTCTTGTTTTTAGCCACTTGCCCACATATAGCTAACCTTTGCATGTTACCATTGTTTAGTCCTTCTGAGCCTTATTACCCATTCTTTTGTTTTAGTACATCCTTAGCCAAAAGTGAAAAACCATGAAAATTCCCTACCTTTTAGGCTTAGGAGAGCATTTGTGAAAATTCTTATTTGTGCTTGAGCATAAGTATGGGGGAGAGCATGAGGACATGCCCCAATTTAAATGTGGGGAAGGAACAATGTGTACTCAAAATTCAGCAAGTGACATACCAAGAAAATTAAAAAAAAAAGAAAAGAAAAGCATGGTTGATTGAAAAAAAAAAGAAAAGAAAAGCATGGTTAAAGGTGTGCCACATTGCAAAAAGAAAGGCTTATAATTGTGTTAATTTGGACAAAGTGTACCCTTTGACACTTGTGCTCTTGGTGTATTTGGCACTTGTGCTCTTGGTGTATGTATTTGCTCTCCTTTGACTTAAGGTTTAGCCCATTCACTACAAAAGAAGAGGTAAATAATAACGGTTTTTTTTTTTTGTAAATTGCGCGGTTATAACCACCCTTTTTTTCAGGAATGGTGGTTCCTTGACCGTAATTACCATCACCATTCGGTAAATTAGGCGGTTATAAAAAATCACCGTAATCACCCTATTTAACCGCCATAATTCTTTGGCGAATTATGGCGATTTCAAACCACTCATCACTCTATATAATTGCCATAATTCTGGTAAATTATGGCGGTTTCAAACCGCCGCAATTTTTAGTCAAATATTTTAAAAATATAAATTACGACGGTTTGAAACCGCCACAATTTGTGGTAATTTTTTTTAAAAATAATTATGGCGGTTTGAAACTGCCATAATCTATCAGAATTATAGCAGTTATATAGGGTGATGCGGTGGTTTGAAACCACTACAATTTGCTACAAAATATTTTGAAAAAACCATTTATTACAACAATTTTAAACCACCCTAATTGCATCACCATTTGTCACAACAATTTTAAACCATTTATTATTTGAGGTTCTTAACAAATGTGACCATTTGACTATAAAAAGATAGAAACAAAAATGTCAACAAATCAAAATATTAAAGGAAATCTTACAGTGCTGATAGTTGATTCCTTCAAGAGGTAGAGTCCTTTAGTCTCAGGCATGTGGTAATGGCCCTGGCTAAGGTAAAGAATTGAATAAGAAAAGGGAAAGCACTTGCTTTAATCCTGAACACATTATGAAATTATGCCAACAACAAAAAGAATGTTGGGGACTCCTCCTATAGTCCTATGTTAAAAAGAGGAAAATGCTTAGAAGTTATTTGAGATCTAATTCAACTATATCTATTTAGCTAGTCAAAGTTATTTGTGCAAACCAACCACTAAACCAAAGAAAATAAAATACTATCTGGTGATTTATGGTGAACCAATTGTTTTTATACTTATGGTGAACTAAACCAAAGGAAATTGGGGAGAAAATAAGAGAATATATGTCAAAGTTGTTGCTAGAGAAAGCATGTTAGAGTTGTTAAAATAAAAAATGATGGATCACCTATTATTACCTATAAATAATAAGGCTTTCATCCACTATTTTATGAAGAATAGTGCGTAATTACCATTTTGAGTATATGAAGAAAGCCCAGTGATTATTAAAACGTGATTTATTAGATTCAGAGAGTTTTAGAACTTAAATATCACTTTGAACTTAATTATTTTTTAATTTAATATGAGACTCATTATATGTTCTCTTTAGTCATCAACTTTCATAGGGATTTCAGTTTATCGATGGTGACTTTTAGTCCTTTTCTTTTTGCTTGACTTCACTCATCTACTAGTATATTCAGAGTACAATACCTACATTATACATCGTATCTCAATTTAGCCTATAAATTGAATAGTCCTTTCCATAGTTTGACTTTCAACAAGAGCACAAATTATTATGACTAAATCTATGAAGAGAGTTTGACCTCAAATACTAGTCTATTTGGTGAGAACACTTCATGACTTAAATATCATATTGAGCTTGTTTGTTTGCTTAACACGTGAGCTTCCATGCTCTTAATTTGAATGTGTGGTACTACTATCAAAATTGTGTCCTTTGATGTTTGCTATGTACACCTTAAGGAGAAAGTGTGTGTAATAGGGATTAATGGAATGATAGGAATGACATGCATCTAAAAAAATTAATTAATCAGGTACTTAGATCAGTAATTAGTGGATTAGTAGTAACATTATAAAGGTTGAGTTTATAAATAAGCTGGATGAAGAATTAGATAATAAAGCTAAGAAAATGTTCATAACAGGCACACAAAATATAAAGACATGCTTTATTTTGTATGTTAATTATAAATTATATGTACAGTTGTAGACTTCAACCAAATATCAGTTTGGCTTTTGGGTATTGTGTGAATGTGATGAAGAAGTGAAGGGCCACCAACTCCCACATTTAACGCTCAATATCAATCAATTATCAATTCAAGGATATTGATCATCTAAATAATTATAAGATAAACTAAGTAAATCTTAAGGTAGGGAAGGGTTCATATTGAAAATGCTGAGTTAAATGATTGCAAAGGATGAATCTATCTTCAATGTTACCTTTCTTCATAATGCACAGTATAAGCACATAAAATAGTCATATTCCAAGCATATTCAAACTTGTATTGAGGCCATTAGAATCTTTGGCAATTTGAATCAACTAGACATACGAGAGTACAAATATCTAAGTTTATTAACTTCTAAAATTTCAATTTACAGAGGAGATTTATTTTCTAAGGCATCAGTGAAGCTTAAACAAGTAAACAACATATTCCCATCCTCTTTCTCAAGAATTCTAAGCAAAATCAAGCAATTATAACTTCAAATGCCATGAATAAAAATGGATAAAAAGTGGAAGAACAGGAAATCTTACAAACACATCAAACATAACATTAACCAAGGGAATATCTTATGAACATAGTAAATGGAAATGTATTGAAGACTAAACAACAAATATTGTGGAAACACACAAAGCATACCTAAACAAATATGGCCATTGTTGTAGATATGGGATCCAGTGGAGCCAGGTGCAAAAATATGACCTGTTAAAAATATTGATAATAGAATTTAGATAGAATAGCATCGGTGAACACAAGAATTAAGCTACCAAAAAAACTGAAATTTATGCAAAGTAAAGGCCAAAAGAAGAGAACCCTGAGCTTCCATTGGGTAATTCTTAGGAAAATCAACCTGAAGCTGGTAGGTCTCATTGGCATAAAGTGTCCCAGGCACTCTAGTAACTTCAATAACCCATCTTCCAAAACAAACCAAAAAGGGGGCAAAAACAACATAAAGGAACAATTGGGGTGCATGCATAAAACAAAAGGATCAACAAACCCAAGAAATCAAAAACAGAAAAAGGAGCCAACTTTGAAGGACCTTCAAGAGAGGTAGTATAAAACGCAAACCCACCAAAGGGGAAAGGGCACAAAAACTGGTACATTGGCAACGCACTCGACGTCTTGGCCTGACGCAATAACGCGAAGGAATCTTGGAAGTCGTGTTGTTGCTTGTTCTGCTGGTGTAGAAGACGGTGAATGGTGTGACTCGAAGTAAAATGAGGTATTTGGTGGTGAGCGCGGAACCCTAAATTGAAGGGAAGATGAAGAAGAAGGATGTGGGAATGGGAATTGGAAGCAGTGGGAGTGATTAGAGAAGTAGAGGCTGGTGGTGGTGGTTTTCTCAGTTAAGAGTAGAGTGGCATGGGGTTTTCTCAGCTTTCCAATGGAGTGAAGAGTGGCGTGAAGAATGAAAGAGAGAGAGGAGTGGCGCAGAAGTGTTAAAAAAAGGGATTTTCTCACCTTCCTTTCTCTTTTCATTTTTTTCACAACAACACTCCAATATTATTAAATAATGGGATGCTGGGTTTTATTTTTTTCCTTGCTTCTTGTCTCTAACATAGACTAGAGTTTTTAACATCTCATTTTTATCTTAGATTTGATTCTAAAAGAATTCTCTTTTTCAGGCTAATAAGTTTTTTCTAAAATAATATTTTTTCTTTTCTTCATTTTATTTTATTTAAATTTTTAATTAAATTCTTTAACCAACATATTCTTCAAAATTAGTCATTTTTTAAATTTTGAAAGTTTATATATAACTAAGCACAATAAAATTTGAGTTAGAATCTAAAAGTTCTAAAACGAACTAACGATTTATAAAATGTGTGCATGCGTATATATATATATATATATATGCTCGATGAAAAATTTGCACAAGTTTTATCCATTACTCCACTTTTGTTTCCATTTTCAAGGGAATACAACTATAATTATAGTAACAAAACAAGTTCCAAATTCAATTGAAATTAAAAAAGAAAAGCAAAAAATGTGCTCTATTTACCATAGTTCATTATTTTTATTGTAAGATTAAAAACTTAAGAGATAACACATCCTCTTAGAAGAGTTAACGTTTAATTTGAGCTTATCATCCTCATTTTCTATGAGTGAATGGAAAAATTTTAGTTAATATTTTAAAATTTTTTATTGATATGTATTTTTACAAATATTACATAGTATAAATAAGAAAATATTTAAAAAAATTAAAAGAAATTGGGACATGTATCATTAGATATTTTACTACGTCACCTATCTAGTTAAACCCAAAATTGAATAAAACGACTAATATTAAGGATTAGTGTAGTTTAAGCATTTAATTAGATGATTTAGAAGTTAAGATATCTATTTGTCAATAGCTAAAAGTTTATAGAATGATAATGCTCCTTTTTCCCTATTTTATTAAAAAATAGTAAAAAAATAAAAAATAAAAATAGTAGTGGTAAATAAAGGTTTTAACCGCCATAATTTACCCTATCCGCCATAATTTACTGCACATTGTGGTAGTTTTAAAGAATCGCCCTAATTCACCACCATTTATTTCACGAAATTATGGCGGTTAATAAAACCGCCTTAATTTACTGCAATTGTGGCGGTTTTAAAGAACCGCTAATTTCACCGCCATAATTCCCATGATTTTTTGTAGTGATTGGCCTATATTTTTAACCACCTTCACCTAAGCCCCATTACAACCAAAGGTAGGTCCTCTTCATTCAATATGCACATGTGTGTGACAAAATGAAGAATGAGACCCGTAGCAAGCTTATGGTAATGCATTTTCATTTGAGGTGATTGAGTGTGTATCATAACCCTAAACACTTGAGGGAATGAGTGGCAAACACTGACTTTGGGAGGATTTTTGTACTTGATCAATGCATCATATGTGAATTCTAGTCTGTGTGCTATGTTCTTGTTCATGCTTGGCTTGTTACAATTCTCTTGATTTTTGGTGTGAAAGCTTACTGTATGCCTCTAGGTTCATTGGATTGGCGTATTGTCAATTAATTTCATGTATCATGCATTTTAGGTTAAGAGTCTAGTGTAGTCCTTGTATACTGTTTCTCATCCATACTTTGGTTTAATCTTAGTTTCACATGAGGACATGTGAAAGCTTAAGTGTGGGGGAGTTTGATAAGAGCATTTATGCCACTTATCTTGCTACCAAGCCTTAGCATTTTACATGAGTTTTATTGAGTTATTGATACAATTAATAAAGATTTTGATTTACTCCTCATTGTGTGATTTAAATAGAAGTATTAACTTTTGCATTGATTTTGGAATAAAAATTATACCCTGCTGCATTTGACTTATCTCTTTGGATATGGTTTTGTGCACAGGAGCTTTAGATCAAGTGCAAAATGTCAAGAACAAGGTTGTTGATATTTTGATGCTGTCTAACTTAACCTTTAGTTAGTATTTTAGCAATATTTGGAGCTATAGATATCCAATTGAGGTGATTTTGGTGGCGTTAAAAAACTTATTCAAAGGGCTACAATCGCTATTTCTAGGCTGAAGAGCTAATTCGAACGTTTTGGACCTCAAAATAGGCTTGGAAATGTTCAGTTCACCTCCTAGGCGGTGAACGGGGACCGAAGTCAGGGAAATTCACACTGGAGACCGCCTAGGTGGTCAAGAACCACCCAGGCGGTCATATGCGAGTAGTCAGCGTCAATGGGATGCAAATTTTGCAAACGGGCCTAATTTCAGTATTTTTTCTTTTAGGTTTTGAAGGAGGAATATAAAAACTCTCTCACTCTCTCTCTCTACAGAAGACACACACTCACTTTGAGGCTGTCATTTTAGTTGCTATTATTTTCTCTCTACATCTCTCTCTTTTTTTCTTCTCTCTCTAAGGGTTCTATTGGTAAAGGTGTTTTATCTTGGAGGTTGTGGTGACGATTGTTGCTATTATTTTCAAGTTCTCTCTTATCTTCATTGTTGTAATCTTCAGAGATGAAGGAGTAGATTTCTTTACTAGTGTAGGGATTTCCTGTAGATTGGGATGACATTTAAGACCCTTTGTTTATATTAAATGCATTGGTTTTCTTAATGTTCTACAGTTTCTATTCCTTTAATTATTGTGGTGATTCCTATCATCTTTATTGGGATAACTAAATTGGTGATCGTCGTTAGGGAAACCCTTTGGGCATAAATTGATAGATCTATTGGTTTATGTTTGAGGGAGAACATTAGAATTAACTTTCTGATTGGCGGTTAGGCTATAACAATTGACTTACTAAATTGATGTGATTTTTAAATAAATTGGCGATCGTCGTTTATTAGTTATTTGCATTGATTAAATTCTAGAGATTGATTGATCATTAGTAGAATTGCCGGCAATTTATTACCAATAGCCACCAATGAGTTTAATATTTAGTCAATGATAATTAATTTCCAATCCTAGGAATACCTTGTACTAGTGCCTTCTCTATTGTTGCTATTATCTTTCAATTTAAATTAATTGCTTTAATTCTCAAAACCCCCAAATCTTCCCAACTAAGTATTGAAGCCTCCTTGAGAGACGATCTAGGTTGTGCCTTTACTACATTTTTGGTGCAACTTAACACTTTATAAATTTTAATTTGTTTGTGAGTCGTGACAACTCGTATCATCCACTCTGCCGTGACTTTTTCCTCACCTCCTCCTGGGACACCGTCAAGCGCTTAACCCTCGACCACCCCACCAGCCTTTGCACCTTCAAGGAGCACTCTTACTATGTCTACTCCACCATTTGGAACCCTCGCCACGTAACATCTTCATCTCCGCCTCTAGCGACTGCACCTTCTGCGTCTTGGATGTTCAACCTTCCTCCACCATGGTCCTTACCCCTCACGAATTCGAGGTTCTTGCCTACGATTAGAACAAGTATGATGACTGTGATGTTGCCATTGCTTCGGTGGATAAGTCGATTAAGGTTTGGGATATGAGGAGTGTAACACCCTAATATTTAATCCCAATACGCCTAGGACGTATTCAAGACTAATTATTAGTTATTACTTCTCTTTAAATTCATTTACAAAATACTTACCGGAAAATACAGGTAAATTTTTTTTTGAAAGATTCATATAAAACAAAGTGCGAGCCTTGCGCGTAACATGCACAACGTGAAGCGAAGAATAAATGAAACATACAGAACATAAGCATTAAAGAACACATCCGTCGTAAACATCATTCTTCATCACTTTAGATAACATAGTTTAGTACAATATCACTATAGAAATATAACAGGAATATAAAGTCTTACCCATACTAGTGGGAGAGCTAGGACAATAACATAAAATAAGAAACATAAAAGCAAATACATGAAACGACCCCAAAAGATACCCAAGCTAAGACTCTCCCTCCCTCGAGCTACGGACGACGCTCCCACTCATCCCTCCTGACACATATCCAATGAACTGGGCAAGCTTCTCGGATGCGTGAAGGAGGAAGGATGGGCGAGCATGCCGCCACGTGAGGGCGCATTCCTACGTCGTGCTAACCTTCACGCATCATCTCCTCGCTACCCATCCCGATATCCATGGGTACGGCAGGGCGGAACCCTCCGAGAAAGGATGAGAAAGAGGATCCTCTGATGGGTCGGTCTCCGAACGTCTCGGGCAAGGCACGTACTCGGGTAACCTCGCACCGTGAAGATGCTGAACGGGCGCGATGGTTCCCTCGTCACGGGTCGCATCCTCTCAAAGATCATGTCATCGCCAAAGGGGGAGGTCAGAGTGAATTTGAAGCTGGAGAAGGAAAGGCAAATGGGCGTCCCATGTATGCAAAAATGCATATAGCACAACGACCCTCGAAGTGGTAGGCTGATGATGGATCGTAGTGCAGCTCCACACGGGTGCATCAACAAAAATCATGAACAACGCCATCGATGTATGAAGACGTAACGGAAAGAAACAGAAAGAGGGTGAATCTTGCTAAAGAATCTCAGGGGAAATCCTCTATCCTAGTGTCATCGTTTACGTCCCAGGAACCTTGGGTTTATTATGAAAAGGTTAAGCATGCATAGGTTCATTATGAGGTTTTCGCAAAGATATTTATCCAAGGTCCATGTCTTTTATAATGATTCTTAATGCATGCGTGCAACATAACAGTTCATGGATGCATGGCAGGACATTAGATAAATCAAACAAACATTAAGCAACATATGAGTGGCATGTAACTTTTCTCTTGAACATCTTCTTTTCTCATACTTGTGACACCGATCATAATAGTAACCGCACCCCTTAAACTAGGCTATGAGCTTATACCTTCGTCACTAGTTCTTACTTATCCTCTTGATAAGCGAATCATAACATAATCATATTCATCATAATCATCATAATCCCGACTCCGAGTACGGGTAGGGGCCTAAGGATCACCCATCATGGGACTTTTTCCTTCTTCGAAATGCATCGACTGGTTAAGACCGACTTTGTCCGCTTTGGCAGGCTAATGTCTATGCCCTCACGGTTTTACCTTCTCCTCACGAGCAGGAGAAGTACGTCTCGTGTGTCATCTTAAACATCATATATTTTCATTCTTCGAAACGCATCGACTGGTTAAGACCAGCGACTTTGTCCGCTTTGGCAGGCTAATGCCTTTGCCCTCACGGTTTTGCCTTCTCTCAGAAGCAGGAGAAGTACGTCTCCTTATCACCTTTAAACATCATTTTTCAAAAACTTTCTTATGCCCTCAAATTTGACGGAAATTCGCGGCATAACAGCTACTCTCCAAATTTCCTCAAATTTGAGTCATGCCACATAAATCTCAGTCACATGCATAATTTTCATGGAACCTTCTCAATTCAATAACTTTCTAGTTCACATGAGCATATTTCTCAATTTCATTCATATTTTGAAACCTTATGCATCTCAAATACAACATTTCATCATATCATCACATCAATCATACACATAAAGTTTCATGCTCAAGGAACTAACATAATCACATCATCATAGGTGTGCACGAGGTTCATCATCATAATTATACTCTCTCATCCACCTATCTCATAGTATCTTATGCTTTGACCCTTATGGGCTTTAAACTTGTATTTGCATCTTTATTACCCTTAAGAGGTTAACACTTAGACTTGTTCTCTAAGATTTGAACCCACTACAATTCCATACAGCATTGCACATGAAAGGGAAAATATCATTTGCTTAAGGGGCTCTAGAATTTCCATTCGTGGCCCTTTTTAAGATCTATCTCGCCTAAGGCTTCATAATTAATTCCTAGACCAATTATGAGGGATTCCTAGGCATATTCTCTAAGTTATAACCATTTTAATCTCTTATCATCACCTTAAGCTTAGAAATCAACACCTAATCATTTATGAAGGGATCTTGTACATGTCTTACTAATTATGAATCATTTATCCTTGAATTAACCATGCTAGAACAGATTTGTATTTCTTGCATTAAGGTGTTCTAGAATTCTCATCTCTAATCCCTTTTAAGTTACTTATTCTTTTCTAACTTTTCTATATCGATCCTTGCTTCACTCAACATAATTTTACACATTTTTAACACCTTAGAACAGCATTTATACAGGAGCCAAACATAGAACCGAAATCATGAACCCATAAAATCACATAATCTCTTAGGTTGAAATGCACATAAGTTACTAGTTTTCTCTTGGAACATTTTTAGGAACAAAAGGTGTTCTGGTAATCGATTACATGTTCCTAGTAATCGATTACCAGGAGCTCAATTCATTCTGGGTTTCAAAATCACGGGTAATCGATTACATAAATGGTAATCGATTACTTAGGGTTAATCTGTTTTAAAAATAAAGAACATAGGGGTAATCGATTACACTATAAGGTAATCGATTACAGGGTTTCCAAACAGGTTCTGGGCATAAAGAAGCCGTGGTAATCGATTACACACCTCTGGTAATCGATTACCAGAACCAAAAGTTCTTCAAACCCTTCTGGTAATTGATTACATGGGTGGTAATCGATTACCAGAACCTGAATTTGAGAAAATATGATTTTTGACACATTCCAAACTATTTAAACATCTTGAGACCTCATAAAACGGTTTTCCAACATTTTCTTAGAATCATTCTCATGTTTTACAAAATCAAACCATTATTGAAATCATGCTAAAACTCATCCATTTCTTTTTTACTAGAGTTCCCTTTTTAGGATACTTAGGGCAAGTCTTTGAGCTCTAGAGTATTTAGGTGATGACATAATCTTAAACATGCTATGCACTTCATTTTACTCTTCATTAGAAAGTAAAGTGAGAGCATAAAATAAATATGAGGTGCAACTTCATTATTATCTTTAAGGATTAGGTGATGACTTGAAATATAAACATGAAATGCAAGCTTGGGAATTTAAATATGGTAATGCAAGTTCATTCATTTACTCTTGTGAAATTAGTGATAGCATCAAAATAAACATGAGATGCAAGACATAAATTTAAACATGAATGCAACTTGTTTTTATCTTAACTAGAGCTCTTACAAGACTTTTAGAGGAACATAAACCTCAACCCATTATGTATCATAAGGCAAGCTTTAGAGTTCTTAGCACCTAGACTTCAAAAGAAATCTTAAGGTTTGAACTCATCATCAAGCTTAAGGAAATGGACTCAAAGTTCAACACTTTGTCTAAACAAAACTACAAGGACTAAGTCATATTCTTTATTTTATTGCTCATGGGCTTCAATCTAGAGTAAAACTCTTAGAACGACCGACCAACTTTAAGGTTGGCAAGGGTAAGCTTAGAGCTCTTTGAAAACGTAAGATTAACTTTCTTAACAAAACTTTTGTGATCTACTTGACATTTTTACAAACTTTGTTCAAATCCAAGAAAGAAAATGAGGTCCTCAAGGGAAAGAGGAAGAGGAAAACCAAAACTTAAGCCAAGAAAAGAAAAGAAATCCAAGCATGTATGGTCCAAGACCAAGTTGTTTCAAGCTTTAGAGGTTTCTCACATGACATCAACAAGTCATTATCTTGAAACCTCATCATCAAGCTCATATTCTCTTCATAAAAAGGCCTCTTGGCCGAAAAGATAAACAAGAAGAGGAAAAGAGTTTGAAATCAAGAGAAAACCTAGAACTTTCTTGAAGAACACAAACAAAATCATCAAAACTTAACCCCTACCTTAAGAAGTCTTGAAGAGAGGAAGGAAAGCTTGAGTTCTTGATGAAATGGAGAGGGAAAATCCTCTTGAAACTTGAAGGAAGAAATCAGCTAAAGTGAGGAAGTTTGAGAGGAAATGAGAGGATTTGCAAGAAGTGTGAACTTACCAAGTGAACCAAAGTTTGACAAGGTTCATCAAGGCTTGGTATTTATAGAAAAATAAGACATGTTGGCTGATTTGGGGAGGGAATGGCTGATGGTTTTCAAGGCCAAGGGAGGAGGAAATATCTCTTACAAAAGCATGGGCTTAGGCATGGCAAGCATGGTTGGAAGCATGGGCAAGGTATGGCCTAAGGTATGGGCTTGGAGTGCAACAAAAATCAACATGTGGCACCATTTTAGGGGGAATTTTCGGCCAACACATCAGCCAAGGGGGAAGGGATTTTGTTCATGTAATTGTGGTTTAAGGATGTGTTTAAGTGTGTCTTTGATTAGGCTTTGATTTGGGGTTTGTAAGAAGGTGTTTAGGTGAGATAATTGGTTAATTAGGAAGTGTCAAGACTTGATTAGGGAGTGATCATACTAGATTAGTAATTTAAAATAATTCTTTTGGTCAAATGAGGTATGGCACAATTCCTTAATTTAAGGAATTGGAGAGAGAAAACACTATTCAAGATTCCATGACTAGGAATCTTAAATTAAAGAATGCAATTAGAGTTTATCTAAGCAATCTTAGGTTCTAATTAACCTTAATAAATTATTTTGACTCTAGATTAATTATTGAAATAAATTAATCTTCGATTAGAGCCTAATATTGCTTAGGTTTGCTTAATTGCGTTATTAGGCTTACTGTACACTGTTTTAGGGCAAAATGGTAATTCTATGCTAAAACTGCCGGACCTTCGGGCCTGACTAAACATCAAACATTGCTCATAAACATCATTCTAAACTTCCTGGAAAGTTTGGCTCAAACGGCACCTTTTACCCGTGTAGACAAAGCAGGGTATTTTGGTCATTTTGAGCCGAAATTTTAGAAAACAAGATTTTCACCTTGAACATCATTCATAACAACGTAATCCCCTTTAAACATCGAGTTGACCCATTCGAGGTTGCCAACTGTCCTTTAATTTCGGTAAAATGACCTTAGGGGCATTTCGGTCATTTGTACTCTAAGGAGAAATTCGGGCGTTACAAGGAGTTTTAGGGTTCCTTTTGCGATGATGAATGGGCATGGGTATGCTGAGGAAGGTGAGATTTTTGTCGTGTTGTGTACCCTAGTATTGTCATGGGCTCCCGGTCTTCCCTCAGCCAAAGCCCTTCCCTATCTTTGCCAGCCAAGGGTGAATGCCTTGTGGGGATCAACGTGCTTGAGTCCCAACAGTCAACAACCTCTCGAAACTCCACCTCCACCCCTACTCAAATCATAGATTTCCCTTAGTTCTTGAAACTTTTATGCCTGGGCTGTGCTTTGATTTGTAGTTCTTAATTTTTATTTTCCTCTTTTTTTAATGTTGGATACTCAAACTTGGTTTGTGTTTATATGCTTAATTTTGATTAGTTTTGATTCAATCTTGTGTATGTAATATTTTGTGTGTGCAGGTTTGAAGGTTTGTTTTGAATGAAAACGAAAACCAAAGGGAAGGGGTGGTGGTTTGTGGGGTTATTAGTTTTTATCTCCGTGTTATTTTCTCCCCATTGCATGCCGATTTTCTTCAAGGATTTGTCTACGAAGTAGCAGTATGGGTGGCACTTGGAGGAGAGTGAGTTTGAAGGCTTCTCTATTTTTGAAGGAGGAGGTGAGGATTTTTGATGTGTTAAAACAGATGGCGAGGGGGTGCTAGAGTTAGGATGATGAGGGAGAAGGTGTAGAGTTAATCACTATCCTCCCGTGGGGCCCATCTATAACAAATGTTATGTTGTTATTGCATAAGCTTTGTATAGGCAAAATAAATATTGACTCAGGAAGGCACTTAGTAATCAGCATTTGGGAAAATGGACTAATAGGCATAGGTATGTCTATATTACTTCTTTTTAGAGGCGAAAGCTAAGGTACACCTGCTCAAGTTAGGTGTACCACATTCTATGATGATTAATGGTTTAGAATAGAGGATGTATCTATACACCAATTAAATGCAATAGAATAAGATTTCTTTTTTCTTCCTCCTTCCCCTTCACCATCCTCCTCTTATTCTCAAAAACATCTTTACACAATTAAATGCACCCATTCATATAGTTTGTAGGAGACACCAACCACTCCATTTCTCTTTGCCATTTGCTTTTCCTTTCTTCAGGTAGTGGTCCAATTTCCACAACTCACCAAAAATAAAGAAGACTAAGGCTTAGGGTCCCTAGTTCCATGAGAGTGAAGGGTTCATCAATAGAGGTGGTGACCCATGTAATAAGATGGAGGAGAGGCTGGAAGGTTTGGAGTGAGGCTGCGTGGTACAATGGAGGGTAAGGATGTGAGCAATTCCATGGCCACAGTGGTTCATGGTTGCTATATATTGTAGTGTAATGGAAGGGGATGACTACGATGGAGCAAGGAGCTTATTCTGAAGAGTGGCACAGTGGCATGAACGACGAAGAAATCACTCCAACAAGGTGGTTCACGGCAATGGTGTGGGTTTGGAGTAGTGTTGGTCGCGAGGGCTAGCGGGGGTTCTCAAACCAAGGTGTAGCAGGAGCAAATGAATCACGGAGAGCGATGGAGGGTGTGGCTAACAACATGATGAAGAGTGGCTTGGTTGCGCGGAGAGTGAAGGAAGGCAGGAAGGAGAATGATGATGATTAGGTTTTATGATGTATTACATATAATTGGTCTGTTGATACTCCCTTTAATCTAAACCATTATATTATACTAGAGTATGTACTCCATACTTTATAGGACATATTGTAGAATTTTCCCTTTTCTAGTATTTGTGTCTCACAATGAGGCCATTTGTACAAGGTATAACACCTTAACTTTCACCTAATACGCTCGAAGTCGCATTCGGCTAGTTATTAGCGGTTACGTCTTCGTTTCAGAACTTGACTTGGCTTTTCTTTAAAATACAAGTGCTAAAAAAATACGGCTAAATTTTTCTTTTTGAACTTAAGACTTAAAATGCGAGCCGCGCATACGCATAGGGATCAACTTCTAAACAAGAAACATAACAATCATAAATAAACCATAGAATAAACACAACATAACTTGTAGTATTATATTATAATCATAACAAAACAATGATGCCCTTATAAATATAAGGACACCTCAAGATACTAGATACATCAAGCAAGGTTAACTAATGCTAAACATAATTATAAACAGGCTAGACTAGTCTTTAAGCTTCCGTTGTACCCTCTTACCGATGTGTGTAACTCCTACGCTCGCGCTTCAAGGAAGATCACGAACACCCGCATCAATTCCGTCTGGAGACGACACGGAAGGAAAGACAAAGGGGTGAGAATACTTATACAAGATTCTCAGGAGGGCTCCCAACTTTAACACAAGTGTCATGGTCCCCCAGCCACTTCGGGTTTCATTATGAAAGAGGTATACATGCATAGGTTCAATTTTAGTTTCTCAAATCCTATTATCCGAAGTGGGTTCCTTTTAGCATGAGTCTTGATGGTATGAATGCAGCAGATATTTTATGTATGCATGGCAATACTTGAGGATGACAGGACACGTAGATAACACATATCACTTAATCAAAACATCAATGAAACATATGCATGTACGTCTTTTACTTTTTCATACTTGAACTTCATGAGTTCCTTTCATAACTTTTCCATTTTTCCACCCTCATCATGATCACCAAAATCCACCCAACATGCCGGCCCCGCGATTTATCATGGTCACCAAAACTCCTAATCACCTATCGCCTATGAATGAGCTCATCCTAATTAGCCGTCGCTAGATTTATACGGGGTAAAATGGGGAATCATATTTCTTCTTGGATCACCCCATACAACCCTTAACTCGGGAAGTCATAATGGGATCATTTCCACATTATCATATCTTTTATGGATGCAAAATGAGCATACAACCTTAGAACCTCATATAACATATCCTTCATTCACATTTCATATTCTCATGCATTTTAAACGTGACATACCACATCATCACATCATCATGCCACATAACATTTCATACTTAAGATATTAACATAGTCACATCATTAAGAATATGCTCACTCGTCCTCATACTCACATCACACCTCCTATCTTATGGTGTCTTATGCTTCAGCCCTTACGGGTCTTAAACTTATGTTCCAACTATCCTAATACCCATATTACATCTTTACTACACCTAAGAGATCATTACTTATATTTCTCACTAAGATTTAGGCTTACTAAAATTCCATACAGCATTATGCATTTTGGGCAGAAAATTATCTTATGATTAGAGGTTTTTAGAATTTCCGTTTTAGACCCTTTTTAAGATTCGTCTTCGCCTACAACTTTATAATTAACTCCTAAACCAATTATGAGGGATTTCCTACACATTTTCACTAATTATAAACCACTTTCCTTAGTTTTAAGCATGCTGGAACAGAATGCATATCTTGTGCATTTAAGTGTTCTAGAATTCTCATTTTTTATCCTTTCAAGTTACTTATTCTTTTTTAACTTCTCTAAATCGATCATTGCTTCACTCAAACATAATTTTACATATTTTAACACCATAAAATAGAATTTATACAGTGGCCAATTGCATCATGCAGAACTGAAAAACATAAGCTCATGTAATCACATAATTTCATGATTTAAAAGCATATAAGTCGCTAGTTTCTCTTGGAATCATTTTAATAACTCAAAACTCATTTAGAAACCAATAAATCTCATTGAAATCATAAAAATGTATGCTAGGTCAGTAGCTAAATTATTTAGCTCAAGGAATGAATTTAAAACATAAAACTTTGTTCATAAAGTTCCTTGAGTACATCTAAGCTTAGAAAAATTCCAAGACTTAGACTATAGACACCTATGATTAAATGAACTCATCCAAGTCCATCATCATCATCACAAGGCCGAAATGGCTTCTTAAAAATGCCAACATTTTCTTAAAAACCTTACATAGGATACTTGGGCAAGTCTTTGAGCTCTAGATCATTAAAGTGTTGATATAAACTTAAACATGCTATGCACCTCATTTTATTCTTCCTTAGAAAATAAAGTGAAGACATAAAGTAAACATGAGATGCACCTTTTTATTATCTTTGGAGTTTAAGTGATGGCATAGAATTTAAACATGCTAGGCAAGAAAGTAAACATGAGATGCAAGGTTCAATTCTTTATTTTAGTGCTCTAGGCCCCTTGAGGTATTTACCCCAAATCAACAATCAACTTTAAGGTTGAAATAGGTAGGCTTTGAGATTTATTAAGTGAGGATGCACATTCTTGTTTTAATCTTTAAGTTGTTTAGTGATGACTTGAAAATAAACATGCTATGCAAAGCATTAAAGTAAACATGAATGCATCTTATTTTAGATCTTAGCTAGAGCTCTTTGCAAGACTTTAAAGGAACAAAAGCCTCAACCCATTATGTATCATAAGGCAAGCTTTAGAGTTCTTAGCACCTAGACTTCAAGGAAGTCTTAAGGTTTGAACTTCATTATCAAGCGTAAGAAAATAGACACAAAGTTCAACACTTTGTCTAAATAAAATTACAAGAACTAAGTCATATTCTTTATTTTATTGCTCATGGGCTTCAATCTAGAGTAAAACTCTTAGAACGGCCGACCAACTTTAAGGTTGGCAAGGGTAAGCTTAGAGCTCTTTGAAATCATGTGATTAATTTTCTTTAACAAAACTTTTGTGATCTACTTTACATTTTTAGCAAACTTTGTTCAACCAAGGCAAAGGAAGCCGAAATCATTTAAGAAAGAAAGGAAAAGGAACCGAAATGAAACTAAAGAAAAAGAAAGAAACACAAGCATGTATGGTCCAAACCAAGTTGTTTCAAGCTTTAGAGGTTTCTCACATGACAACAATAAGTCATTATCTTGGAACCTCATCATCAAGCTAAAGTTCTTCTCATAAAATGGCCTCATGGCTGAAATGAAAGAGGAAGAGGAAAAAGAGTTTGAAACCAAGAGAAAACTAGAACTTTTCTTAAGGAAAACAAGTAAAACTTGAAAACAAAGCCCCTACCTAAGGAAGTCTTTGAAGAAATGAGAAGAAACTTGGATTCTTGATGGAATAAGAAGACAAAATCTCCTCCTTGATGGAAGTGATGATTCGACCAAGAAGGAAAACCAAGGAAGATGATTTTTCCTTGAGAAAGCAAGCTTGGAAATGGAAAGATAAAGTGTTTGAGAGGTGGTTTGAGGTAAGGGAGTGGTGGTTCTAGGTTGTTTAAGGTGGTTTGTAGTGGTGGAAAGGTTTCTTTTATGGTGGAGAAAAAGAACAAGATGAAGAGAAAGTTAGAAGAAAAGAAGAAAATGCAACAAAGCTTGAACTTGGCAAATGATCTAAAGTGTAACCAAGTTCTCTAGGGCTTGGTATTTATAGAAGAATGAAACTTTGTGGCTGATTTGGGGAGGAAGAGGGCTGATGGTTTTCATGCCAAAGGGGGAGGAAAACATCTTCAAAAACTTGTCATTCAAAGGCATGGTCGAAAGCATGGCTAGGTATGGTTCAAAGCATGGCTTGAGGTATGGTCTTTGAGTGAAAAAAAATCAACATGTGACACAAATGGAGAGCATGAATTCGGCCAACATTTCAGCCAAGGGGGAAAGGATGATTTGCTCATGTAATTGTGGTTTAAGGATGTGTTTAGGTGTTTCTTTGATTAAGGTTTTGATTAGGAGTTGTAAGAAAGTGTTTAGGTAAGGTAATTGGCTAATTAAGGTTGTCAAGACTTGATTAGGAGGGTAATTTCACTAGATTAACAATTTAAAATAATTCTTTTAGTTAAATGAGGTATGGCACAATTCCTTAATTTAAGGAATTGGAGAGAAAAATACTATTCAAGATTCCATGACTAGGAATCTTGAATCAAAGAATGCAATTAGGGTTTATCTAAGCAATCTTAGGTTCTAATTAACCTTAATAAATTATTTTGACTCTAGATTAATTATCGAAATAAATTAATCTTCGATTAGAGCCTAATATTGCTTAGGTTTGCTTAATTGCATCATTAGGCTCGCTGTACATTATTCTAAGGGCAAAATGGTAATTTTGCACTAAAACTTCTTGGACCAATTGGGCCCCACTAGATAACAAATATCACTCATAAACATCATTTAAAATCTTTCGGTAAAGTTGGCTCAACTGCATGTAAAACGATGACAAACAGCCATAGGGGTGTTTTGGTATTTTGAGCGTAAAACTCAAAAATGAGATTCTTTTGCTCTATTACCACACATAACACTTATAATCCTCTATTAACATCAAAACATCCTCCTTAGGATGGCCGGACGATCTCATTTTCCCTAAAATGACTTCAGGGCATTTCGGTCATTTGTACTCACACGGTAAAATTCGGGCATTACACAAGGGAAATTATGTCCAAACTTGGAGACGTGTACATTGTGCTCCCCAAATCATGTGAGTGTCCATACTCATGAAAAATTATGTCAATATGCTGATTCTAGGAATGATTTTTTTTTCTTCCACCATTTAGCAATCTCTTCCAAGGAATTGCATTATACATGTTATAAGCCCAGGATTAAATGGGTTAGACACTAGCTTTAAAGTCCTAAGTTGGATCTCATGTGCCTCATATACACCCTAGTTGAATATTCTAACGACTCATATCCTATCATCTTATCTTATCTTATTATTAAATATCTTCAAGCATCTAAGGGAATCCCACAAGGGCATATCCCATAAATAATTTATATTTCAATAAATTATATAAATATAAAATATACTCTTTGATATATTTAAACATTTTCTATTTTTAATCATAATGATTTAAATTTTAATTTAAAAATAGATATCAAACAAATTTTTATTAATCCTTACTTTTGTATATTACATATTATTTATTTGAAGTATTTATTTTTATTAAATATATATTATTTTATATTATATATTATTTATCAATTATAATTATTTTTATTTATATTATATATAACTAAATTGATATCACATATTATTTTTATCATTATTTAATTATTATGAAATAGTTTTATTATGAATTATTTATTTTTATTTATATAATTTTTATTTATTATTATTTATTAAAGAATTATTTTATTTTTATAAAATACTAAAAAATAAAAGTGACTTTATACATTTAAAGCTAATAAGGCTTAATCTAGACACCTTATAGTGTATTAAATTATATAACATTTTGACGTATATGGGGGTTATGATGAATAAGCTTATACGATATGTTGTCTATACCAAATAACGAATAAGGGCATAATGTATACTATTAGCTTATTCTATCATACTTAATACAACATACCAAGCACACCCTTATATGTATATCAGATATGTGGAGTTTGTATTGAGCATAAACATTTTAAAGTAATTTATAGTGTGTTACTTATTTTATATATAGTATACTTTTATATGTTAATTATCATTTTAATCATATATTATACATATTTAAGTCGGCCCCCTTATTACTAAATTTTTGGCTTCGCCTATGTCCTTAAGTTTTATTCTTGGATGCAACTCTAAGTTCAAAATCCCTTCAAGAGCAATGGTCATGTTCTTACCAAAAAGTGGAGGTAGGCCTGAGGTGTCTTTGGTGTTTGTGAGAGTACGGGTGGAGTATCTGCAAAGACACTTCAACATTAAAGTCAGTGAATGAATAAGGCGTAGAGCAGGAAGATAGTCTGCTATACCTAGAGGCATTGAGCCCCTTGTATAGTGAAGCTGACCTTATGATAAGTTAAGAGATAATTTTCCTTAAACAGAGGAGATATTATTAGGATTTGGTAGGCATAAGATATATTCCATATGTAGTGGGATATATGATCTAATATAGAAGATATAATAGGATAAAGGGACACTTCATAAGATAATAGGAAATCTCACGCTATCTGGTAGATAATCTAGGAGATATCCCAAGCTAAATTGGGGAAGAATCTTTAGGGGATCATCATAGCATGTAGGTGATCCGTGGAGCCCCCTATAAGTTCCCTGAGGCTGGGCAAAGGTCTTGGACCCATATTTCTAGCCTAGTACATAACCCCCAAGCTTAGTTGTAGGCCGAGTAGCTAGTGTCGAGGTGTAATGATCAAAGTGTGTGAGCCAAGAACTGCGTTCCAAGCTCAAATGAGTCAACCTGTTATGCACAACTTGATGTTCCTTTGCAATTATGATAGTGATAGTTATAAAGGAATGTGTAGAGACACATGTTATGCATAAAGTGTAGGGAAATCACATTGCATTTAAGTGGTATTATGGGTCGTATGCGACCATCGTATTGAAGTGAGCATCTCCCAATAATTGGATGAGGCTGGTGGTTTATATCTATTGGGTTTGGTCATAGGTTGGGCAATGAGTGCCAATGTCCTGATGTTTGGACTTCTTGTTGAGGACTATAGGTAGACTTTCAATTTCCCAATCACGCAAGCACGGTCGTGCTATGTTTCTTTGGCTGCTTTGAGCAATTAGATCAAAGTGATGAGGCCCTTACCATTGATTAGGGTTTAGGATTTTGTAATCGTGTTCGCGTTGCTTTCTTTGCTTGAAGCGATTTCTAGATCCATTTTGAATGGCCTTGTAATTGTTTGAAGGCAATTTGAGTGAGTCAAGGCCTAAGCTTGTACTAGTTAGGACGAGCTATTGGTCTGTAGATTCAATTTGATTTGTGCAACATTCAAGTTTAAGGCTGGAAACTAGTGGGAAATAGCTGGAGCTAAAAGGAGAAGATAGTGGAAAGCTTGCTCTTGGATAAGCACTGCAACGCTCATTTAGCACTGCAGTGCTGGTAGAATGACAACCGTTAATTTTTGGGCCTCATTGTTCTTAGTGCTGCATGCTCGTGCAATGATGGGATATTAGCTCATTAATCTATTTTTGGGCCCACTTTGGTCCATTTTTAGAGAGTAGTATTTAAGGGATTGACACAAACTTTTACCTTAGTTTTTGACTCACTTTTAGGATGCCACTTCTAGTTTGCTATTATTCTCTCTATATCTCTCTCATCTTCTCTCTACATTTTCTTCTTCTCTATTCTTCTCTTTCTTAGGGATTCCATTAGTGAAGGTTCTTTGCATTGGAGATTCTGGCAAGAATTATTGTTATTATTATCAGGTTCTCTTTTATCTTCATTGTTGTAATCCTTTAGAGATGGAGGAATAGATTTCTTTACTAGCGCAAGAGTTTTCGAATGGATTGGGATAATGTTTGAGACCCTTTTTTGATATTAAATGCATTGGTTTTCTTAATGTTCTACAGTTTTTATTCCTAAAATTATTGTGGTGATTGCTATAATCTTTATTAGAATAACTAAATTGATGATCATCATTTAGGAAAACCCTTTGGGCATAAATTGATAGATCTATTGATTTATGTTTGAGGGAGAACATTAGAATTAACTTTCTGATGAGTTAGGCTATAGCAATTGGTTCATTAAATCGATGTGATTTATAAATAAATTTAGATCTCATTTATTTGTTATTTGCATTGGTCATATTCTAGAGGTCAATCGGTCACTAGTAGGATTGCTAGTAAATTATTACTAATAGCCACCAATGGGTTTAATATTTGGTTGATGATAATTAATTCCAATTCTAGGAATACCTCGCACTAGTGCTTTCTTTTCTATTGCTATTATCTTTTAATTTAAATTGCTTAAATCTTATTCTTGAAAAATTCCAATTTTTCCAACTAAGTGATAAAACCTTCTTGAAAGACGACATAAGTTGTGCTCTTTTACTACATTTTCTTAGTACAACTTAACATAAAATAATTTCTAATTTGAGAAGGTAAGCGAGAACCTTTGTTCAAATTTTGGCACCGTTGCCAGAGAGGCATTGAAACTTAGTTGTTTATTTTTTCTTTTTTAATTTTATTTTTCCAGTTTTTATTTTATTTTATTTTTATTTATTTATTTACTATTTTTAATTTCTACTATTTATTTTATTCTGCAAAAAAAATTTTTTGTTCCCTTGTATGAGGCGTTCTTTATTTGCTGAAAATTTGATACCTCTTGACTCAAGATTGAGAAAACTTTGAAAAAAATTAGGCAGGTAAAACGTCAACAAGTGAAACCATCTAACATTCTTATCCTCTATTTAGTGTTTCAGGAAATACAGGTGACATGGGAGACTGGAGCATAACACTTAGGGAGCTCATTGCTCCTGATTTCACCTAACACCCTTGGCTATTACATACACCAAGCTAGACAATGATTTTGAACTTAAAGGGTATATGGTACATGCTTTGCCCAAGTTCCATGGGCTGTGAGAGGACCCTCACAGGACTTAAGAAGCTGGACATGGTGTGTGGCATGAGACCTAATGGGGTGGAGATGGATGATGTTAAGCTCAGAGCATTCCCCTTCTCCCTAGAGGGTGTTGTACCAGATAGGATTGTAAATAGCTGGATGGGGATGAAGACGCTTTTCCTAGAGAGGTATTCTCCTCTAGAATGGCTTCTATCAAGAAAGAGATCTTCAAATCCACAAGACGATGAGAATCTTCATGAATATTAGGAGTACTTCAAGCTCCCTTGTGCAAGTTGCCCCAATCATCAGACCTGAAGCAAGTTCTTCTTTAATACTTTTATGAGGAGTTGGTACCTACTGATTGATGTATGATAGATGCTGCTAGTGGATGAACACTCTTGGATAAGATATTGGAGGAGGCCTGTGCTTGATAGAAAATATGGCTGCCAATTTTCAGCAATTTGGTTCCAGGATGGCAGCCAATCTTAAGGGTCTTCACCAAGTTAGCCAACCAAAAAATCCTTTGTTAACCCAACATAACAACTTTCTAACCTTATACGTGGCTGATGGCTAGCTAGGCAGCATCTTAGTGGTTCCTAAGGTTTGTACCATTTGCACTTCCAATGATCATCACAGATATGTGCCCAGCCCTACAAGATGACTTAACTATGGGGTAGCAACAACAAACCCTTTCTAGAATCCACCTCAGAATCAAGAGGCCAGTTTCCATTTAGGAACACATATAACTCCAGCTGGAAGAATCACCCCAATTTGAAATGGGGAAATAATTCTCAACAACAAGGCCAACCTTCACAGGAAAAGTACCTAACACCTCATAAGAGGCAACCAGCCTTTCTGCACCTTCATCCTCAGATCCCACTATGACTAAGATGATGAAGATGATGATGGAGCAATTGAGGAAATTAGAAGATAAAATGTCCAACTGAGAGAGGAAGTAACTCAAATGAAAAATAATAGAGCCACTAGACCCCAACTACTAGTTACCCTCCCAAACCGTGCCCAATCCAAGATGAAATGTCTGTGCAATCACACTTAGGTCTGGAACAAACTGATGAGCCCTGAAAGGCAGTGGACTTGTTATGAACCCGGTAAAATTGATGGCTAGAAGACTAAAGTCTAGATGGAAGGGACCATTCTTGGTCACTTGTGTGAACCTTGGAGGTGCAATTGAGTTGGAGAACCCTAGGATGAAGATCCGTGTGACATGATAGGCACCGGTTGATGCACCTATATGAAGTCCCTAATGATTTGGGGCTCAGATGGCTTATCTTTGGGTTGAAGCTCACATCCTTCATGAGGGTCCTAACCGTCCAATTTAGGGACGTTAAGCAAAGTGGGTATGAGACAACCCACCTAAGGTTTTTCTTTACAATTTCTCTTTTATTTTTCTGTATTTTATTTTTTTGTCATTTTTAGTTTTAATTCTTGCATTATGTTTATTTTTATTTGCATTTTACACCATCCCTTTGACACCTTAGCAGTTACATGCATAGGCTCACACCACATGCACTCTATTGACTTATTTGGCATTGACTTTATTTTGTATTGCATGCTTGGTAGATTCATTATGTTGTTTGGATTAAGTACATGCATTTTCACCTGTAGATTTTGAGCCTCTTTGATTGGATTATCATGTGTCATCCTTGTTTGTTCATGTGTGTTTCCCTCTTTGGATTTGCATTTTAGAACTTGCTTAGAGTCTTGTTTGAAAATAAGTTTCCATGAGCATGCTTATATATGATTAAGGCATTTTTTCTTGTTTTAGCCACTTGCCCATATAGCCACCGTTTGCATGTTACCATTGTTTAGTCCCTTTGAGTCTTATTGCCCATTCTTTCGTTTTAGCACATCCTTAGTCAAAAGTGAAAAACCATGAAATGTCCAAACCTTTTAGGCTTAGGATAGCATTTGTGCTTTTCTTATATGTGCTTGAGCATAAGTATAGGGGAGAGCATGAGGACATGCCCCAATTTAAGTGTGGAGAAGGAATAATGTGTACAAAAATAAATTCAGCAAGTGGCACACTAAGAAGAAAAAAAATAAAGAAATGAGGATGAAAATGTTGATTGAAAAAAAAAATTCCACAAAAGTTTGAGTCGAAGGTGTGCCACATTGCAAAAGAAAGGCCTGTAATTGTGTTAAGTTAGACAAAGTATACCCTTAGGCACTTGTGCTCTTGGTGTATGCATTTGCTCTCCTTTGACTAGAGGTTTAGCTCATTAGCCTTTATAATTACCCACCTTCACCTAAGCCCTATTACAACCAAAGGTAAGTCCTCTTGATTCATTATGCATGTTTGTGTGACAAAATGGAGAATGAGACCCATAGCAAGCTTATGGTAATGCATTTTCATTTGAGGTGATTAAGTGTGCATCATAACCCTAAACACTTGAGTGAATTAGTGACAAACACTAACCTTGGGAGGATTTTTATACTTGGTCCATGCATCACGTATGTGGATTCTGGAACATCCTCCCAAGTACAACCCCATTCTTAAGCTATGATATCGAGATTTGTTACTTGTTAATTAGCGGACCTCTCTTAATTATCTATAGCAAGCTCGATTTACGTACGAGATAACTAAGCGTAATTCTATTAAAACATATTACATGTAAACATCAAGTTTATTAAACATACAGCTAAAATACATAAGGAAGCTCAAACACATAGTAAGTAAAGCTACTTAAAGGATTTCATATGATATAGGTGATACATATGTAAAATACAGTAAAGTTATCTCAAAGTGACTTGATTTCCATCATGGCCATAGAAAGCCAATTAGTGCATTTTTCTCTTTTCATTGACATAGGAAAGACTTAGTTTATACCCAACGGGTATTTTCAGTGGACAACTCCATATAGATCCGTTTATACCCAACGGGTATTTATGTGGATCACACCACACAAGGGAAATAGACTGCTTTAGGACTAAGCCACTATACGTGGTCATCGGACTTCATTTTTTTCATTTTCGAATCCACACAGACTATTCCTAGCCGATACGTCTACCGACTCAAAATAAATTTTGGGAAGTTACTACTTTCGCCTTCCCTCATTCAATCTAAGTCTTGTTTCTATTTTGTCCATATGTCAGAACATGCACAATTTAAATTTATACATCCTTATAATGGCATCATATACTTTTCTCTTTTCTCAAATGCATACATAGGCCACATATAAGCAATCATTCACAATGAAATTATCATTCTTTTCTCATACTTCAATCTTTAAAATCCATAGCATGCATTTACATGTCATAAGTCACATGACCAAACACTTAATATCAAATACTCATGTCGTATTAGGAGCCAAAGTGACATTACATTCTCAATTCAAAGCATTGTTCCATTCCCAGCACAATGGGCAGAAGTTATTGTCCTAGGCATAACATTTCATTATCATATCAAACAGCCATTTCAAGAGTCACAAAAATTCTGTATGACACTTCAATGTGTCTAGAATAACCTATAAAAATTTCAGAACAAATAGAAGCTCTATAGCTACCTCAGGAAATGTACAAATTGGCCTTCTATGGCCATGATGGAAATCAAGTCACTTTGAGATAACTTTACTGTATTTTACATATGTATCACCTATATCATATGAAATCCTTTAAGTAGATTTACTTACTATGTGTTTGAGCTTCCTTATGTATTTTAGCTGTATGTTTAATAAACTTGATGTTTACATGTAATATGTTTTAATAGAATTACGCTTAGTTATCTTGTACGTAAATCGAGCTTGCTATAGATAATTAAGAGAGGTCCGCTAATTAACAAGTAACAAATTTCGAGAATATCATAGCTTAAGATGGAGTTGTACTTGGGAGGATGTTACATTATGGTATCAGAGCCTTGTTTCGATCCAGGGATCTTGAAGTTTATAGGTATGGGACTATACAGTTTAAGGAAGGCTTATATGAATTGATTGGTATTACCTATGCCACAAAGATGCATCTTTCTTTTCGGTAGCCTATCATGAAAGAACTCCATAGTTAAGCGTGCTTGACTTGGGGTAATTTTGGATGGGTGACCTCCTGGAAGTTTTCCTAGGAAGCGTGTGAGTGAGGACAAAGCACGCTGAAAAGACCCGTGGTGGTTTGTAGGGAAGTCGGCAATCCATAAAGCAGGGGATGTTACAGATTCTACCTTGTGTGCTATGTTGTTGTTCATGCCTTGCTTCTTGAGATTCTTTTAATTTTGCTTGAAAGTTTACGTTATGCCTCTAGGTTTATCAAATTTGTGTATTATCATTTATTTTCATGCATCATGCATTTTTAGTGTTAGGAGTCTAGTGAAGTCCTTGTATCCGCTTCTCATCCATGCCTTGGTTTGACTTTAGTTCCACATGAGGACATGTCAAAGCTTAAGTGTGGGGGAGTTTGATAAGGGGCATTTTTGCTACTTATCTTGCTACCAAACCTTAGTTTTTTGCATGAGTTTTACTAAGTTATTGATAAAATTAATAAGGATTTTGATTTATTCCTCATTGCGTGATTTTAATAGAATTATTGACTTTTGTATTAAATTTGGAATAATTTGTAAATATACCCTATTGCGTTTAACTTGTCTCTTTGAGTATGGTTTTGTGCATAAGAGCTTTGGATCAAGTGCAAAATATCAAGAACAAGGCTGGAAACTATTGGGAAGGAGTTGGTAGCTTGGAGCTGAAAGGAAGAGAATCATGGAAAGCTTGCTCTCGGGTGAGCGCTATAGCGCTCATTTAGTGCCGCATCGTGTTGTAGGATGACAACCATTAATTTTTGGGCCTTATCTTTTTGGCCCTATATTGCAGAGTAGATCTCGAAAGATATGAAAGATCTCCCCCAAGCCGTACATACGACTTTCATCAAATACAACTTTCCATAGAATTCTATATGTATCTATGAGATCAAGTCGTGTGAAACATAGGAAACCATTATTATTTTATATCATCAGGGTAATGATCCATCAACCTGCTAGTTCTTTTTATGAGGTACAAACGGGAGAATAGGTCAGATTCTATAGTATCAAACCTGTGGGACTTAAGGATAAGGAATGATGGAAGAAAAAGTAAATAAAAATGCAATAGAAGAGTCTAGATTCCAAATGAACAAATTCAAACTTGATTGAAAAATGATCTCTTTGATTCTCGAAGAATAGGGGCTGCAATACTTATTTAGCATCGTAGTGCTCATGCAATGATAGGATATCAGCTCATTAATCTATTTTTGGACCCAGTTTGCCCTATTTTTAGAGAGCAGTATTTAAGGAATTGACATAGACTTTTACTCTAGTTTTTGACTCACTTTTGGCTGCCATTTTTAGTTGATATTATTCTTTCTCTACATCTCTCTCCATTTTCTCTCCACATCTTCTTCTCTATTTTTCTCTCTTAGGGATTCCATTAGTGAAGGTTCTTTGCCTTGGAGATTTTGACAAGGATTATTGCTATTATTTTCAGGTTCTTTTTTGTCTTCATTGTTGTAATCCTCCAAAGATGGAGGAGTAGATTTCTTTATTAGTGTAACGGTTTTCAATGGATTGAGATGATGTTTGATATCCTTTTTCATTTTAAGTGCAATAGTTTTCTTAATGTTCTACAATTTCTATTCCTATAATTGGTGATTGCTATAATTTTTACTATAATAACTAAATTAGCGATCATTATTTAGAGAAATCTTTTGGGCATAAATTGATAGATCTATTGATTTATGTTTGAGGGAGAGCATTATAATTAACTTTCCAATTGACAATTAGGCTATAACAATTGGTTTATTAAATCGATGTGATTTCTAAATAAATTAAGATATCATTTATTAGTTATTTGCATTGTCATATTCTAGAGGTCAATCGATTACTAGTAGAATTGCTAGTAAATTATTACTAATAGTCACCAATAGGTTTAATATTTGGTTAGTGATAATTAATTCAAATCCTAGAAATACCTTACACTAGTGCTTTCTTCTTTGGTGCTATTATCACGTTGCTATTATCTTTTAATTTAAATTGCTTAAATCTTATTCTTGAAAACCTTTAATTTTCCCAATTAAGTGATAAAACATCCTTGAGAGATGACCTAGGTTGTGCCCTTTTACTACATTTTCTTGGTGCAACTTAGCATAAAATAATTTCTAATTTGAGGAGGTAGGCGAAAACCTCCGTTCAATGACCTATCAAAAGTTTTCATAAATCAATTCTCATCTAGCTAAATTTATAAAAAAGATAGCAGATCCTCTGAATGCTATCAAGTAAGGATCTCGTGAGACACTCAAGGAGTACATGGACTGATTCAATGCCATAGCTGTATAGATCCCAACTTAGACCCTATCATCAAATTACACGCTATAAAAAGTAGGCTCCAATCTAAGGTGCTTGTTGACTCCTTGGCCACCACCCTCTAAGAATAATTATTGAATTCAGAAAGATTGGTAGGTTACTGATAAGTATGCATTTATATACACATTTTGTACTCTATTCTTAGTGTCCTAGCACTCTTTTATGCTTAATTGTATGCATTTGCATCATATTTGAGTTTTGACATTGAATTGAGCATTAATGAGAATTTTCTACACAATTGCACTTCTAGCACTATTATGTATTTTGCATTTAACTAGAGTTGTAGATCTCTAAAACTTATGCTCTTTATCTTGTAGGAAAGCTAAGAGGATTATCTACAACTTTCATGCAGAGCTCAAAAGTTTGATCGGAAGTCAGAACTGAGGTGCTAAATTTCCAGATTGGGTAGACTTTAATAATCAGGGCATATCTCTCTCATCCAAAGTCCAAATTAGGCAAATAAGGTGTCCATTTTGAGAGAAGAAAAAGATCTACAACTTTCATGAAGACACCAAGAGCTAATTCGGCCGTATCAGGGTAAAAAATTCATAAAACTCACTGTAGCGAGCCAGTGTCGTTGTAGCGAGCCTTAGTGCTGTTTGCAACTTTTGGTTAAGACAGGGTCACTATTGAGAGCCAGGGTCACTACAGCAAGCTATGATAGTACTGTATGCATTTTAATGAGTTTTTGGGTCTTTAAATGATCCAAAAACTCTTAAAAAGAGACACACGTTCTCTTTGCTCAAAATAACTTAGGTTATAATAGTTTTAGCTTCTTCTTCCCTTCTACCTCTCTTCCTATCTTTTCTTCTTTCCTCTACCTTCCTTGTTCCTCTCTTCACCCATCTTCTTCCTTACCCACTATCTTATTCTCTTAGGTTAGATTTTACCTTCTATTTTTATTGTAGTTTCTCCATGGAGGAGTGAGTTTGTAACTAACATTAAAGATTCTCCAAGTCCAAGGGTTTGTCTTGAGGCTTGCATATTCAATGAATACATGGTTTGGTTTCTTGATTTTCCTTCTCTCACATGCCTTCCATTCCTCATATGTTTATTTTGATTAATTGATTGATTATGATATGTAAATGTGTGAGTATGTGGTTGGAATGAATCTTGATTTGGTATGCTAATTCATGATTATGGGTTGGATGCATAATTGGGATTGTTGACTAGACATGAATTGATTGATTGATTAATAAATGCTTGGTTAGCTAGGAAATTAGGATTAATTCTTAATTGAGGTTAGACCAATGTAATTGGTGCTCAAGTTAGTGTATGCATTTATCGTTGGAAGCGACCTTAGTTGCGTACCATCATACTACATTTTGTTACAATTTAGTTTTAAATAAATTTATTAATTTGTTAGAGGTAGAACTATGACACTCTAGTCTCTACCAAATTTTGATGCCATTGTCAAGGACATTGATGCTAATAGGCTTGTATATACCTGGACATAATTGAGCATCCTTGCATTCATCATATTTTTCACTTTTTTGGTTTACGTTTTTGGTGCTAAAAATATGCGTTGCCATGCTTTGAATCATTTCGTTGTCACAAAACTTGGTATCCCAAGTATTTAGGGCATTCTAAACAAGGCTTACTTTAGTAAGCCCCACCTATTTGTAACATCCTAATATTTAACCCAATACGCCTAGGACGTATCAAGATTAATTATTAGTTATTACTTCCCTTTAAATTCATTTACAAAATACTTAGCGAAAATAGGTAAATTTTTTTTTGAAATGAGGTACGTAAAACAAAGTGCGAGCCTTTGCGTATAACATAAATGAAACGTGAAGCGGAAGAGCAAAATAGGTCATACAAGGTAAAGCAGATGAATTATACAAAACAAAGCAATAATGAATGTCTTAATCATAAAACATCCATCATAACATTAATCATAATTAGTTTAGTACATACCTGAAAGGATAATATAGAGTCATACCCATACTAGTGGGCAGAGCTTCCAGGACATAGAAACTGAAATACATAAATGGAAATAAAAGCAAGTACATGGTAAATCCCCAAAAGATAAGACCCCCAACTATCACTACCCTCACCCTCCATGCCTATGATGACGCTGATCCTTGGATGGGGAGATGTAGCCCACGAACTGAGAGAGCTCCTCGGATGTAGCCCAACGAAGAGATCTAGGCATGGGAATCGAGGGACAACGTGGCCTCCACGGCGTGGTCACCTCTCTGCTCGACACGCCTCGCATGCCTCGGCTGGGTGATAGTGTCCTCCACCTCCCCGAGATCCATAGGGAACGAAGGGGAAGAGCCCTCTGAAGGATCGGCTTCAATCGAGAACGGGAACATACTCGGGTATCCCGTGTCGCCGATGAAGAAGGACGGGCACCCGGTCTGCTCGCCTCGGGTCGCGTCCTCTCAAAGATCAGGTCATCGCCAAAGGTGAAGTCGGATCGAAGCGAAGCTGGAGACGGGAAAGCAAACGGGCGTCCCACGTATGCAAAAATGCGCACCTCACAATGACCCTGAAGTGGTAGGACTGATGCTCGGGTCATAGTGCACCTCCCAGTGGGCGGGTCAATGAAAATCACGAACGACGCCATCGATGTCTGAAGACGTAACGGAAGAGAAACAGAGAGAGGGTGAGAATCTTGCTAAAGAATCTCAGGGAAATCCTCTATCCTAGTGTCATCGTTTACGTCCCAGGAACCTTGGGTTTATTATGAAAAGGTTAAACATGCATAGGTTCATTATGAGGTTTTCATAAAGTATTTATCCAAGGTCCATGTCTTTTATAATGAATCTTAATGCATGTATGCAGCATAGCATGAATGCATGGCAATACTTTAGGCAAACAAACAATAATCAAACAACATATAAGTGGCATGTAACTTCTCTTGAACATCTTTCCTTCTCTCAAACTTGTGACACTAAACATCATAATAGTAACCGCACCCCTAAAACTAGGCTATGAGCTCATACCTTAACTAGTCGTCACTAGTTCTTACTTATCCTCTTGATAAGCGAATCATAAACATAATCATAATCATCATAATCCCGACTCCTAGAGTACGGGTAGGGGCCTAAGGATCACCCATCATGGGACTTTTTCCTTCTTCGAAACGCATCGACTGGTTAAGACCAACGACTTTGTCCGCTTTGGCAGGCTAATGTCGATGCCCTCACGGTTTTACCTTCTCCTCATAGCAGGAGAAGTACGTCTCGGTGTGTCACATTAAACATCTTATTTTTCAAAACTTTCTTAAGTCTCTCAAATTTGACGGAAATCCAGCATAACGACTTAACCCGAATTTCCTCAAATTTGAGTCATGCCACATAACTCACATAATGCATGTTGTCTATAATTCCTCAAATCCAATAAACCTTTTAATCATAATGACATACTTTCTTTAATTCATTTGTATCACATAGTCTCATGCATTATGCTCACAATATATCAAAACATCATCACATCACACCATGAATCCTCATGTTCTCATTCTCATTAACACGCTCATACATAACACAAGCATATACGCACATCTCATTCTCACATCACACTTCCTATCTCATATCGTTTTATGCTTTGGCCCTTAGGGTCTTAAACTTATGTTCTAATCATTCTAATACCCATATTACATCTTTATTACACCCAAGAGGTCATCACTTATAATTTTCACTAAGATTTAGGCTTACTAAAAATTCCAAACAGCATTATGCATTTAAGGGCAGAAATATCATATGCTTACGGGCTCTAGAATCTCATTCGTGACCCTTTTTAAGATCCGTCTTCGCCTAAGGCTCCATAATCAATTCCTAAACCAATTATGAGGGATTCCTAGGCATGTTTACTAAGTTATAAGTCATTTTTCCTCAATCTAACTATGCTGGAACAGAATTGCATATTACCATGTCTAAGTGTGCTAGAATTCCCATTTTAAGTCCTTATCATCACCTTAAGCTTAGTAATTAATACCTAATCATTTATGAAGGGTTTTTATACATGTTTTACTGATTATGAACCATTTATCCTTGAATTAATCATGCTGGAACAGGTTTGCATTTTTGCATTTAGGTGTTCTAGAATTCTCAATTTTAATCCTTTTTAGTTACTTATTCTTTTCTAACTTCTCTAAATCGTTCCTTGCTTCACTCAAACATAATTTTACACATTTTAACACCATAAAACAGATTTATACAGTGGCCAAACATGAAGGGCAGAACCGAAATCATAAGCCCATAAAATCACATAATCTCATGAATTAAAATGCATACAAGTTGCTAGTTTTCTCTTGGAATAATTTTAGGAACTCAAAACTCTTTTAGAACTCAAATCCTTCATTAAAATCATGTAATTACACATGAGGTCAGTAGCTAAATTAACTTGTTCATAAAATAGATTTAAAACATATAATTTCATTCATAATGTTGCTTAGGTGCTCCTAAGCTTAGAAAAATTCCAAAACATGAACTATGGACACTTGTGATTAGAGGAACTCATACTAAGTCCATCATCATCACCACAAGGCCGAAATGGCTTCTTTAAAATGCCAACATTTTCTAAAACCTTACATAGGATACTTGGGCAAGTCTTTGAGCTCTAGATCATTAAAGTGATGACATAAACTTAAACATGCTATGCACCTCATTTTTATTCTTCATTAGAAAATAAAGTGAGAGCATAAAATAAATATGAGATGCACTCATTTATTATCTTTAGAGTTTAAGTGATGGCATAGAATATAAACATGCTAGACAAGAAAGTAAACATGAGATGCAAGTTCAATTCTTTATTTTAGTGCTCTAGGCTTGAGGTATTTACCAAATCAACAATCAACTTTAAGGTTGAAATAGGTAGGCTTTGAGATTTATTAAGTGAGGATGCACATTCTTGTTTTAATCTTTAAGTTGTTTAGTGATGACTTCAAAATAAACATGCTATGCAAAGCATAAAGTAAACATGAATGCATCTTATTTTATCTTAACTAGAGCTCTTGCAAGACTTTAAAGGAACATAAAACCTCAACCCATTATGTATCATAAGGCAAGCTTTAGAGTTCTTAGCACCTAGACTTCAAAGAAGTCTTAAGGTTTGAACTTCATCATCAAGCTCAAGAAAATAGACACAAAGCTCAACACTTTGTCTAAACAAAATACAAGAACTAAGTCATATTCTTTATTTTATTGCTCATGGGCTTCAATCTAGAGTAAAACTCTTAGAACGGCCGACCAACTTTAAGGTTGGCAAGGGTAAGCTTAGAGCTCTTTGAAATCATGTGATTAATTTTCTTAACAAAACTTTTGTGATCTACTTAACATTTTTAGCAAACTTTGTTCAAACAAAGGAAAAGGAAACCAAAATCATGAGGAGGAAAAGAAGAGAAAAGAAAACTTTAGCAAGGAAAAAGAAAGAAAACAAAGCATGTATGGTCCAAGACCAAGTTGTTTCAAGCTTTAGAGGTTTCTCACATGACAACAACAAGTCATTATCTTGAAACCTCATCATCAAGCTCATGTTCTCTCATAAAAAGGCCTCTTGGCCGAAAAGAAAAAGGAAGAGGAAAAGAGTTTGAACCAAGAGAAAACTAGAACTTTCTTGAAGAAAACAAGTAAAAACTTAAAACAAAACCCCTACCTAAGGAAGTCTTTGAAGAAATGAAAGAAAGCTTGAGTTCTTGAAGAGTTGAGAAGACAAAATCTCCTCTTGAAGTGGGATATGATTCGGCCAAGAAGGAACTCAAGGAAGATGATTTTTCCTTGAGTTTCTAAGCTTGGAAATGGAAAGTTTAAGTGTTTGAGAGATGGTTTAAGGTGAGGTAGTGGTGGTTTATGGTTGTTTGTGGTGGTTTGTGGTGGTGGCAAGGTTCTTTGAGAGGAAGAAGATGAAGAAGATGAAGAGAAATTTGAGAGAAAAAGCAAGAAAATGCAAGACAACTAAACTTAGCAAATGATCTAAAGTGTACCAAGTTCTTCAAGGCTTGGTATTTATAGAAAATTTTGCACAATGGAGGCTGATTGGGAAGGATGGCCGACGGCCTTCTTGGCAAGGGGAGGAAAATATCTCTTACAAGGTATGGCTTTGAGCATGGTTCAAGCATGGTGAAGTATGGGCAAGTATGGGCAAGGCATGGCTTTTGAGTGAGAAAATTCAACATGTGACATTTTCTTGGCCATGCATTCGGGCTTTTCAGCCAAGGGGAGAGAAATTTGTTCATGTAATTGTGGTTTAGTGATGTGTTTAGGTGTTTCTTTGATTAAGGTTTTGGTTAGGAGTTGTAAGAAAGTGTTTAGGTGAGGTAATTGGGTAATTAAGGTTGTCAAGACTTGATTAGGAGTGGTCTTACTAGATTAACAATTTAAAATCATTTCTTGGTCAAATGAGGTATGGCACAATTCCTTAATTTAAGGAATTGGAGAGAGAAAATACTATTCAAGATTCCATGACTAGGAATCTTGAATTAAAGAATGCAATTAGAGTTTAACTAAGCAATCTTAGGTTCTAATTAACCTTAATAAATTATTTTGACTCTAGATTAATTATCGAAATAAATTAATCTTCGATTAGAGCCTAATATTGCTTAGGTTTGCTTAATTGCGTCATTAGGCTCACTGTACACTGTTCTAGGGGCAAAATGGTAATTTTGCACTAAACTGCCCGGCTCAACTAAACATCAAACATCACTCAAAAACATCATTCTAAACTTCCTGAAAAATTGGGCTCAAACGGCACCTTTTACCCGTGTAGAACACAGCAGGGTATTTTGGTCATTTTGAGCCGAAAGTTTAGAAAACGAGATTTTCACCTCGAATATCAAACATAACAGTTATAATCCCCTTCAAACATTGAGTTGACCCATTCGAGGATTGTCTGGTCAACTGTCCTTTAATTTTGGTAAAAATGACCTCAGGGCATTTTGGTCATTTGTACTCAAACACAGACGTTACACTATTTTGCCCAAATTCTACCATTTAGACTACTTTTCAATTTATTTTAATTTTTTCTTGCATTTCTTCATATTTTCATGCTTGTCTTTTCTTTTGTTTTTGCATCCCATAATCCACTAATACCTTGCATAACATTTTGTTGGTTATTTTATGTCATTTTAGAATAGCTTTTTGTTTCCTCTTGCATTTTCTTTTATTTTACTCACTTCCACTTGAGCTGACATGAGCACTAACCCTTATTTTAGTTTTCAAGAGCATGGTTCTTATGGTTTTGCAGGCAATGAAGTAGTGAATAATCCTTACCAAGGATTGAAGGAGAAATTAGATGAGATAAAGTGCTTCCTAGAGCAATATGCTAAGAGAATGCAAATATAACAACGATGTTTTGAGCTACAGCCACTCCTATATTTCCAACCATCACCACCATTTCAAACAAATCCTGAACTAACCCCAACACCTTACCATGAGCCATATATATACCCATACCATGAGCCTTACCATGACATCTACCAACAGCCATATTATGAGCTACCATCCCTAGGCACATCCTCATACCCATCATGTTACCCACCTTCATTCCATCAACCACCTAATGGATATACAAACTATCTCAACCATCATTTGAACCATCAACCTAAGAGTTATGAAACCAATTGTTGGAAATTCTCCAAGAAATCTCAAGACGATTAACAGAAAATTGATATTGGTCTCTAGGAGCTTCGTGTTGATTTAGAAGACTATAAAGCCTCTTTATCCTAACCTCTAATCTCATATGAAAAGCCAATTGTTGAGGAACCATCATCAGAGCCATTTGAGAGGAACCATTGTCAGAGCCAATTGAGAGGATAGATGTTTTGAATTCTAGCATGATTGAAGAGCTAATGGGGTCATCATTTGATGAGAGCTGTTATGTTTGGAGCACTGTGTTGAGGTTCCATAAAAGATATTGGCTAAGGCACTAGTAGGGGAGTTTGATGAGGAGTATGATATAGAGATTATCTTCGAGGAGCCACCAATTAGATCAACTGAGAGGATAGAAGTTAATCACTCTAGTGTGGTTGAGGAGGTGTATGAGGAGTTGCCTATGCAATTCCATTTTGCCTTGGTGCCCGCGTTCGAGATGATTGAGAATTCCATTCCCTATAGTTTCTTTGGAAATAGAGAAGACTGTGAAATTAGAGGTAGTTGACCCCTTGAGTGATCTATACCCCTTACTTCTTGGCATGGATTTGAATGATAAGGAGGGGTTTGTATGTCATACCTGTCATGGTGGTTATATATGCTCAGGATGCAAGGAGATTGAGGCTGGCATTCAAGGGAAGCCTGTCACTACAGCATTAAAGATGAGTTTGGTATACTGGTGTGTCAGACACCAATGGGACTATTGTTGTTAAGGTGAGCTAGGATTTCTCTCCACTTGAGGCAGAAGTAGAGATAGTTAATTGGGAGCCCACTTAAGTTCCCATCTTTAGGTGACACAAAAATGGTATTTTGGAGAGTGATGATCAACTCTTGGCTAAATGTGGAGGACCTAGAGCACTAAGTAGCTAATTCTTGGGAGCTAGATCATGGGCGATGCAATCAATGGAAGCCTTCTTGTGGGGATTTACATCCTCCCTACTTGAAGTGTATTGTTGCTAGGATGTTAGGACCTTAAGAAGCACCAATGCTCTGAGAGTGCACTAAATATTGTAAAACTTAGGTCCAAGAAGCTAAATGGGTTCAAGACCCATGATGTGGTTTACATGATATAGGATCCTGGTAGAGGTCAAGAATGAAAACCTTGGTGGGAATTCCTGAGTAGTTCAAGCATAAGCCACCATAAGGGAGTTTTCATCACCTTTTTTCTTTTAGTTTTTTCTTCAATTTTCAATAAAGCATGCTTAGTGTAGGATTTCACATGCTATTTGTTTTAGGTTGTTAGTTGTTGTTTAGTTGTATTGTGTGCTATTCCATTGATACTATTGAGAATTACTTGCTTGGCTTTTAGCATATTTGGTATTTTTCCTAACTTGCTTTACTATGAATTATACTTTGTGTAATGCATACCTAGTAATTTGCTCTTCATCACATGGATTGAGTATATGGACATAACCTTTGGTTGAGCTTTGAGCCTTTCATGGATGGATATGTTGATTGCCATTCTTATTTTGTTTTTCTGTGTGTTCTCTCATTGGTTATACATTCTAGAACTTGTCTTTTGTCTTTCTTGAAGCTTTGGCATTAGCATGTGCATGCATTAAGATGATAAAGACATTTTTCTTATTTTTAGCTACTTGACCACATGGTCAACCTTCCATAAAGCCCTTGTTTTCACCTACTTTGAGCCTCGATGACCATTCTTTTGTTTTAGCACACTCTAAGCCTAAGCGAAAAATAATGAAATTACCTAGCCTCTAGGCTTAGGAGAGCATTTGTTCATCCTTCATATGTGCTTGAGCAAAAGTGTGGGGGTTTGCATGAGGACATGCATTGTTTTAAGTGTGGAGGAGTTAATGATCTTATAAAGAGAAGCTCCAAAAGGGAAGTGTGGCAATAAAAGTGCATAAATATTCATGAGAATACCAAAGAAAATGAAAAAAAAGAAAATTTTGCAAAAGGAAAGTTATTGTGAATAAAAAGCGTGAGGAATTGGTCAAGCTATGGGAAATGAGACTCGTTTGAGCATGTTTTGTTTGGAAATTACACTTTTTTCATCTTTGCTCTTGTGTATATGCATTTACTTTCTTAGCCTTAGATGTAACTTTGCTTGTCCTTTTTTATATTTTCTACCCCTCACCCAAGCTCCGTTACAACCTTGAATAAGCCCTCTTGATTTGTGTATGCACGTGCGTGGCTAGTAGAGATGAGATGACTTGCAAGCCTATGGTAATGCATTTCCACTTGAGAGGTTTTGAGTGTCAAAATCTAAGCCAAAACACTTGGAGAAACTTGAGTGGTAAACACTAGCCTTGTGAGGACCTATGTCCTTGATCCTTGCATGTTATGAGTGAAATTTACCTTGTTTGCTCTCCTTTGGCATGAGTCTTGCTTGGAAGGATTTGGTGCTTGATGGTGTATTTTTTGCCATTATGCTTATTTCCTCATAGTTCATTAGAATTGGCATTTTAGTTGTTTTCTTTGTTTAGTGTCAAGTTTAGGATTTCTAAGTCGTTAGTAGTTGGCTTGAGGATAGTTTGTTGATTGCTTTGATGCTTTGACCATTGCTAAATTGTCTCGTGCATGAGGACATGCAAGAAACTAAGTGTGGGGGTTTGATAAGTATGCATTTATATACATATTTTGAACTATTCTTAGTTCCCTAGCTCTCTTTTATTCTTAATTGTATGCATTTGCATCATGTTTCAGTTTGGACATTGAATTGAGCATTAATGAAAATTTTCTACACAATTACACTTCTAGCACTATTTTTTTATTTTGAACTTAACTAGAGTTGTAGACCTCTAAAACTTATGCTCTTTAGCTTGAAGGAAAGCTAAGAGGATTATCTACAACTTTTGTGCAGAAAAAGCTGAATTAGAAGTCTAGCTGGTCAAAATAAGCCGAAGAGAGAATGGTGCTGAATTTCTAGATTGCACATGTTTCAATAATTAGGGTATATCTCTCTCATCTGAAGCCCAAATTAGACAAATGAGGTGTCCATTATGAAGAGAAGAAAAAGATCTACAAATGGCACTAAGAGCTAATTCGATCATTTCAGGGGTCAAAACTTGATAAAACTCACTGGAGCGAGCTGTGATAGTGTTGTACGCATTTTAAGAAGTTTTTGGGACTTTAAATGATCCCAAAAATCTTAAAACGGAGACACATGACCTCTTTACTCAAAATAGCTTAGGTTAGACTAGTTTTAAGTTTTTCTTCTTCTCTCTCTCTTTTCATCTCCTCCTCCTTCCTCCACCTTCCTCGTTCTTCTCTTTACCCATCTTCTTCCTCACCACTCTCTTCTTCTCTTACGTTAGGTTTTACCTTCTATTTTATTGTAGTTTCTCCATGGAGGAGTGAGTTTGTAACTAACATTAAGGATTCTCCATGTCCAAGGGTTTGTCTTGAGGCTTGCATATAAAATGAATATATGGTTTAGTTTCTTGATTTTCCTTCTCTATCATTCCTTCCATTCCTCATATGTTTATTTTGATTAATTGATTGATTATGATATGTGAATGTGTGAGTATATGGTTGGAATGAATCTTGATTTTGTATACTAATTCATGATTGTGGGCTGGATGTAGAATTGGGATTGTTGACTAGGCATGAATTGATTGATTGATTAATGAATGCTTGGTTAGCATAGGAAATTGGGATTAATTCTTGATTAAGGTTAGACTAATGTAATTGGTGCTCAAGTTAGTGTATGCATTTAGGGATTGAGATCTCAATTACTTAGGTTTTGTATGCTAGCCAAATGCTTAGTGATTGATTAATTGCTAAGTGAATTATGGTGTTAAGGTTGTGTGATTGCATGATTCTAGGCATAAGTTAGTCATTGATAAGGGGCATTTATGCCACTTATCTTGCTACCAAATCTTAGCTTTTTGCATGAGTTTTATTGTGTTATTGATGTAATTAATTAGGATTTTGATTTATTCCTCATTGTGTAATTTTGGAAGAATTATTGGCTTTTGCATTGATTTTAGAATAATTTGTAATTACACCTTGTTGCATTTGACTTGTCTCTTTAAGTATGGTTTTGTGTACAGGAGCTTTGGATAAAGTGCAAAGTGTCAAGAACAAGGCTGGAGACTCTGAAGGAGCTAGGAATAAAAAGGAATAAAAGCCGTAGAAGCTTGCTCTTCAGTGAGTGCTGGCGCTCATTTAGTGCTCAGGAAAGAGACAATCATGAAAATTTTGGATCACTCCTTCGGATGAGCTCTACAGTGGTCATTTAGCGCTGCAACACCGTGAACGAGCTGATAGCTCATTAATCTATTTTTGGGCCTATTTTGGCCCATTTTTAGAGAGTAGTATTTAAGGGATTATTATAGATTTTGACCTAGCTTTTGACTCACTTTAGGCTACCACTTTTAGTTGCTATTATTCTCTCTCCATCTTCTTTCTACATCTTCTTTATTCTTCTCTCTTAGGGATTCCATTGGTAAAGGTGCTTTCTCTTGGAGATTGCGGCGATGATTGTTGCTATTGTTTTCAGGTTTCTTTTTCTTTATTATTCTAATCCTCCAGAGATGGAAAAGTAGATTTCTTTACTAGTATAAGGGTTTCCGGATGGATTGGGATGATGTTTGAGACCCCTTTTGATATTAAATGCATTGGTTTTCTTAATGTTCTGAGTTCTATTCCTATAATTATTGTGGTGATTGTTATAATCTTTATTGTGATAACTAAATTGGTGATCATCATTTAGGGAAACCCTTTGGGCTTAAATTAATAGATCTATTGGTTTATGTTTGAGGGAAAACATTAGAATTAACTTTCCAATTGCAGTTAGGCTATAGCAATTGGTTTATTAAATTAATGTGATTTCTAAATAAATTGAGATCTCGTTTACTAATTATTTACAATGATCAAATTCTAAAGGTCGATTGATCACTAGTAGAATTACCAGTAATTTATTACTAATAGCCACCAATGGGTTTAATATTTAGTCAATGATAATATTTCCAATCCTAGGAACACCTTGCACTAGTGCTTTATTCACTGTTGCTATTATCCCGTTGCTATTATCTTTTAATTTCAATTGCTACAATTTCATTATTTTAAACCCCAATTTTTCCTAACTAAGTATTAAAGCCTCCTTGAGAGACGACCTAGGTTGTGCCCTTTACTACATTTTTTGTGTAACTTAGCATTAAAATAAATTTTTAATTTGAGGAGGTAGGCGACGGCCTCCATTCAAATTTTGGCGCCGTTCCGAGGATGTAACACCTTAACTTTCACCTAATACGCTCGAGTCGCATTCGACTAGTTATTAGCGGTTACGTCTTCATTTTCAGAACTTGACTTGGCTTTCTTTAAAATATGAGTACTAAAAATATGACTAAATTTTTCTTTTTGAACTTAAGACTTAAAATGCGAGCCGCGCATGTGCATAGGGACCGACTATTAAACAAGAAACATAGCAACCAAGTATACATCACCATAACAGTCATAAATAAACCATAGAATAAACACAACATAACTTGCAGTATTATATTATAATCATAACAAAACAATGATGCCCTTATAAATATAAGGACACCTCAAAATACTACATACATCAAGCAAGGTTAACTAACGCAAAACATAATTATAAACAGGCTAGACTAGTCTTCAAGCTTCCATTGCGCCCTTTGAACTGATGTGTGTAACTCCTATGCTCGCGCTTCAAGGAAAATCACGAACATCCGCATCAATCCTCTGGAGACGACAAGGGAGGGAAAGACAAAAGGGGTGAGAATACTTATACAAGATTCTCTAGGAGGAGGCTCCCGACTTTAACACATGTGTCATCGTCGTCGCCCAGCCACTTCGGGTTTCATTATGAAAGAGATATACATGCATAGGTTCAATTTTAATTTCTCAAATCTTATTATCCGAAGTGGGTTTCTTTTAGCATGAGTCTTGATGGTATGAATGCAGCAGATATTTTATGTATGCATGGCAATACTTGAGCATGACAGTACACGTAGATAACACATATCATTTAATCAAAGCATCAATGAAAAATCAACGAAACATATGCATGTGCATCTTTTAATTTTTCATACTTGAACTCCATGAGTTCCTTTCATAACTTTTTTCCATTTTTCCACTTTTCCACCCTCATCATAGCCACCAAAATCCATCCAACATGCCGCCCGGATTTTCACATAGCCACCAAAACTCCAAATACACCCATCGCCTAGGAATGAACTCAAACCTAACTAGTCGTCACTAGATTTACCTGGGGAAAAGAGGGGGATTCACATTTCTTTCTTGGATCACCCCGTACAACCCTTAACTCGGGAAGTCATAATGGGATCATTTCCTCATTAACATATCTCTTTCTTAGATCACCCCATACAACCCTTAACTCGGAAGTCATAATGGGATCATTTCCACTTTATCATATCTTGTATGAATGTGACATGAGCATGCAACCATAGAACCTCATATGACATATCATATATTCTCATGCATTGTAAACATCGCATACCACATCATCATAGCATCATGCCACAAATACACATATAGCCTCAAGTTCATGATATTAACATATTCACATCATTATGAGTATACCCACTCGGCCTCATGCTCACATCACACCTCCTATCTCATGGTGTCTTATGCTTTGGCCCTTAGGGTCTTAAACTTGTGCATCAACTATCCTATCCTTCATTATGGATTTTTATAACACCTAAGGGATCATTATCTATAATTTTCCCTAACGTTTATGATTTATAACATAACCAAACAGCTCTAGTTATTTTGGGCAGAATTTTATCATTCGATTACGAGGTCCTAGAATATTCGTTTTTGACCCTTTCTAAGATCCGTCTTCGCCTAAGGCTCCATAATCAATTCCTAAACCAATTATGAGGGATTCCTACACATATCCTCTAATTATAAACCACTTTCCCTAAGTTCAATTATGCTGGAATAGAATTACAAGTTTGTGCATTCTAAGTGTTCTAGAATTCACATTTTAAGTCCTTTTTAGTTACTTGTTCTTTCTAACTTCCCTAAAATGTTCCTTGCTTCACTCAAACATAATTTTACACATTTTAACACCATAAAACAGAATTTATATAGTGGCCTATTGCATCATGCAGAACCGAAAAACATAAGCTCATGTAATCACATAATTTCATGATTTAAAAGCATATAAGTTGCTAGTTTCTCTTGGAATCATTTTAATAACTCAAAACTCATTTAGAAACCAATTAACTCATTAAAATCACATCAATATGCGCTAGGTCAGTAGCTATTTTATTTAGTTCAAGGAATGGATTTAAAACATAAAACTTTGTTCATGAAGTTCCTTGAGTACACCTAAGCTTAGAAAAATTCCAAGACTTAGACTATGGGCACTTATGATTAGAGGAACTCATCCAAGTCCATCATCATCACCACAAGGCCGAAATGGCATTCCTTGAAATGCCTCCATTTTCTAAACCTTTATGCAAGATACTTGGGCAAGTCTTTGAGCTCTAGAACATTTATGTGATGGCATAAACTTAAACATGATATGCACTTATTTTTTTCTTCATTAGAAAGTAAAGTGAGAGCATAAAATAAATATGAGATGCAACTTTATTATTATCTTTAAAGATTAAGTGATGGCTTGAAATATAAACATGAAATGCAAGCTTGAAATTTAAACATGATAATGCAAGTTCATTTATTTATTCTTGAGAGTTTAGTGATAACATCAAAATAAACATGCTATGCAAGGCATAAATGTAAACATGTGTGCAACTCATTTTATCTTAACTAGAGCTCTTACAAGACTTTAAAGGAACATCATAACCTTAACCCATTATGCATCTTAACAACATAAAGTGAGCTTTAGAGTTCTTAGCACCAAGACTTCAAAGGAGCCTTTGGTTTTGAACTTCATCATCAAGCTCAAGAAAATGGACACAAAGCTCAACACTTTGTCTAAACAAAATACAAGAACTAAGTCATATTCTTTATTTTATTGCTCATGGGCTTCAATCTAGAGTAAAACTCTTAGAACGGCCGACCAACTTTAAGGTTGGCAAGGGTAAGCTTAGAGCTCTTTGAAAACATATGATTAATTTTCTTTAACAAAACTTTTGTGATCTACTTAACATTTTTAGCAAACTTTGTTCAAACCAAGGAAGAAGAAACCGAAAACATTAAGGGAAAAAGGAAAAGAAACTGAAATCTTAGAGGAAGGAAAGAAAGGAAAACTGAAGCATAAGCAAGGAAAAGAAAGAAAAACACAAGCATGTATGGTCCAAGACCAAGTTGTTTCAAGCTTTAGAGGTTTCTCACATGACAACAACAAGTCATTATCTTGAAACCTCATCATCAAGCTAAAGTTTCCTTCATGAAAAGGCCTCATGGCCGAAAAGAAGAAAAGGAAAGGAAAGCTTTGAAAACCAAGAGAAAACTAGAACTTTTCTTGAAGAAAACAAGTAAAAACCTTAAAACAAAACCCCTACCTAAAGAAGTCTTGAAAGAAATGAGAGGAAGCTTGTGTTCTTGAAGGATGAGAAGACAAAATCTTCTCTTGGAGGAGGAGGAGGATTCGGCCAACAAGTTTTCTCAAGGAAGATGATTTTTCCTTAAGAAAGCAAGCTTGGAAATGGAAAGATTAAGTGTTTGAGAGGTGGTTTGAGGTGTGGGAGTGGTGGTTCAAGGTTGTTTGTGGTGGTTTGTGGTGGTGGAAGGATTCTTTGAGGGAAGGAAATAGAAAAGCAAGATGAAGAGAAATTTGAGAGAAAATGCAAGAAAGTGCAAGAAAACTAAACTTGGCAAATGATCTAAAGTGTAACCAAGTTCTTCCAAGCTTGGTATTTATAGAAAAATGAAACTTTGTGGCTGATTTGGGGAGGGAATGGCTGACGGTTTTCAAGGCCAAGGGAGGAGGAAAATATCTCTTGATTGGTATGGTTGTGAGTATGGGCAAGGCATGGTGAGGTATGGCTTCAACTATGGTCCAAAGCATGGCTCAAGGCATGGTCTTTGAGTGAAACAAAACCAACATGTGACATAAATCAAGGGTATGCATTTCAGCCAGATTTACAGCCAAAGGGGGAGGAGAAATTGTTCATGTAATTGTGGTTTAGTGATGTGTTTAGGTGTTTCTTTGATTAAGGTTTTGGTTAGGAGTTTGTAAGAAAGTGTTTAGGTGAGAAAATGGTTAATTAAGGTGGTTCAAGACTTGATTAAGAGAGTAATCTTGCTAGATTAACAATTTAAAATCATTTTCTTGGTCAAATGAGGTATGGCACAATTCCTTAATTTAAGGAATTGGAGAGAGAAAACACTATTCAAGATTCCATGACTAGGAATCTTGAATTAAAGAATGCAATTAGAGTTTAACTAAGCAATCTTAGGTTCTAATTAACCTTAATAAATTATTTTGACTCTAGATTAATTATCGAAATAAATTAATCTTCGATTAGAGCCTAATATTGCTTAGGTTTGCTTAATTGCGTCATTAGGCTCACTGTACACTTGTTAGGGGCAAAATGGTAATTTTGCACTAAACTGGGACTTTTTGCTCAACTAAACATCAAAACCACTTATAAACATCATTTAAAATCTTTTGGTAAAGTCCTCAACCAACACATAAAACGATGACAAACAGCACAGGGTATTTTTGTAATTTCTGCGTCGAAACTCAAAAATGAGATTCTTCTGCTCTATTACCACACATAACACATATAATCCCCTATCAACATCAAAACATCCCCTTGAGGATGGCCGGGACCGGCGATCTCACTTTCCAGTAAAATGACCTTAGGGGCATTTCGGATTTGTACACGGGAAAATTTGGGCGTTATAGAGGAGGTATTGAAACTTAGTTGTTTATTTTTCTATTTTTATTTTATTTTAGTTTTTATTTTATTTTATTTTTTATTTATTTACGCTTTTAATTTTCTGCTATTTAATTTTTTCTACCAAAAAAAAAAATTGTTCCCTTGTATAAGGCGTTCCCGTCACCTGGAAATTTGATATCTCTTGATTCTAGATTGAGAGAACCTTAAGAAAAATTACAGCAAAGCATCAATAAGTGGAACCATCTAAGCATTATAATCCTCTGTTCATGTTTCAAGAAATACAAGTGACATAGGAGATAGGAACAAGATAGGAGCTCACTACTCTTGACTTTACCTAGCAACCCTGGCAATTACATACCTAGGCTTGACAATGACTTTGAGATCAAGGGGTACATGGTTCATACTGGACCCAAGTTCCATGGGCTGCAGGAGAAGATCACCACCAGCACTTGAAAAAGCTTCACTTGGTGTGTTCTAGCATAAAACCCAATAGGGTGGAGGTGGATGATGTCAAATTGAGAGCATTCCCCTTCTAGAGGGTGCCGCAGAAATAGGTTCTTTAATTTGCCAGATGGAATTGTAAATAACTGGATGGATGAAGAGACTTTTCCTAGAAAGATATTTTCCTACCTCTAGAATGGCTTTTGTCAGGAAGTATCTCGGAATTGCAGACTGATGAGACTCTACATGAATATTGGGAGCATTTTAGGCTCCTTTGTGCAAGCTGCCCTAATCATCAATTCTGGAGCAACTCCTCCTTCAGGATTTTTATGAGGGGTTAGTACCTGTTGATAGATGTATGATAGATGCTGCTAGTAAAGGGGCACTCCTGGATAAGACTCTAGCATATGCCCATAATTTAATTGAGAATATGGCTGCAAATTTTCAACAATTTGGTTCCAGGACTGGAGCCAATACAAGAAGCCTTCATGAGCCAGAGAATCCAATATTGACCCAAACTTTACAGCAACTTTCTAGCCTCATGAGCAACTGATGGCTAGCCAAGTAGCAACTCAGTGGTTCCTAAGGTCTGTGGCATATGTACTTCACATGACCATCACACTGATATATGACCAGCTTTGCAAGATGACTCAACTATCTGAGTAGGCAACACACCCCTTCCAGAATTCACCTCAAAATTAGGCTGGCTAATTCCCATTTGGGAACACATATAACTCTAGCTGGAAAAATCACCCTAATTTGAAGTGGGGAAATAACTCTTAACCAAAGGCCAACCTTCATAGTAGAAATACTTGGCACCTCATTAGAGGCAACCCCCCTGCACACCATCTTCAGATCCTACAATGACTAAGATAATAAAGATTATGATGGAGCAAATGCAGGAAATTTGAAGAGAAAATGCCTAGCTGAGAGGAGGTGACTCAGATGAAAATAATTAGAACCAGTAGGCCTTAACTACCCATTTACCTGCTTAGACCGTGCCCAATCCAAGAGGAAATGTTTGTGAAATTACCCTGAGGTCTAGGATGAAAATTCCAGAGGTAGCCAGGCCTGAGGAAGATCAGCAAGACAAAACTAGGTCCAAAGTGATTCTGTTGAGCATCATAGCACTTAAAAAGGGCTCACACTCAGCCAAGCATGCAAAAAGTAAATTGGGAATGGAAGACCCTCGAGTGAGCACCACAGTGCTCAATAGAGGCCACCAAGATGAAAACTTCACTCCTCCACGCTATTCCCTTAGAGGATCTAGCCAGAGAATATGATGTATCATAATTGGATCCAGAAACTTGGGAAACCTTTAAAAAAGTGCAAGTGAACATACCCCTATTGGATGCAATCAAAAAAATTCCCAAGTATGCTAAATTTCTTAAAGATCTATGCACTAATAGGAGCAAGATGAAAGGCAGGAGGAAGAGAAGATGACCATGGAGGTAAATGTCTCCTCCATCATCAAGTCGGGCAATCTAGTACCCAAGTGCAAGGATCGAGCACTTCATAGTCCCTTACACTATTGGGAACTTGTACATCACAAAGGCCCTGGCTAACCTTGGAGCTGGCATTAATGTTATGCCTAAGTCTCCTACCAGTCCTAAACTTTGGAGAACTCAACCCAACCGGGTTGCAAATTCAGCTTGCCAATCTCAGCATTACGACACCAGGAAGTATTGGAATATGTTCTGGTACAAGTAAATGATTTAATATTCCCTGTAATTTCTATGTGCTTGAAATGGAAAATGACACTAATGTCAGCCAACATACATTAATCTTGGAAAGACCATTTTGAAAACTTTTAAAACCATGATTAATGTTTATGCTGACACATTATCCATGGAATGTGGGGACATGAAAGTCCAATTTTATTTATTTGATGCGATGAAGTACCCCTATGAGGAACACTCCATGTTTGGCATTGATGACATTGACTCTTTAGTTGATGATGCTTATGGAAATATGCTATATAAAGATCCAGATGCTCCTCTACCTTATCTTCTGCCATGGGATATGATGTGCCTACTATTTTAGAATGTCCCAAGTTTTCAAATACAGGTACTCCACATGATAGCAGTCATCGATTTGCCAAGTGTTGCATGAACCGCCCATATTGCAAAAGAAACCTTGTGAAGGGCAGTGGATCTTATTGTATGAGCCCTGGGCAAAATGATGGCTGGAAGGCCGAAGTCTAGATAGAAAGGACCATTCCTGATCAACCATGTGCACTTTGATGGTACAATTGAGTTAGAGAACTCAGGATGGTTTAGTGCACCATTGATAAGCATCAATTGATGCAACTCCATGAGGCCCCTATGGATCTAAGGGCTCAGTTGGCTTATCTTTGGGTTGAAGCTACACACCCTCCATGATGGAACTGACCGTCCAACTTAGGGAGGTTAAAGCAAAGTGTTGGGTGGGAGACAACCCATCGTGAGGTTTTTCTTTACTCTTCCCTTTTATTTTTCTTATTTATTTTCATTTTAGTTTTGAGGCTTGCATCATATTTGTTTTTATTTGCATTTTACACCATCCCTTTGGCATCTTAGAAGTTATATGAATAGGCTCACACCACATGCTCCTTATTGACTTTATTTTGTGTTGCATTGGGTAGATTCATTGTGTTGATTAGATTGAGTACATGCACTATTACCTATGAAATTTTGAGGCTCTTTGATTGGACCATCATGTGCTATCCTTGTTTGTTCATGTGTGTTTCCTTCTTTGGATTTGTATTCTAGAATTTGCTTAGGGTCTTGCTTGAAAATATGTTTCCATGTGCATGTTTGAATATGATTAAGGCATTTTTTTTGTTTATAGCCACTTGTTCATATAGTCAACCTTTGCATGTTACCATTGTTTAGTCCCTTTGAGCCTTATTGCCCATTATTTTGTTTTAGCACATCCTTAGCCAACAGTGAAAAAAATGAAAATTCCTAACCTTTTAAGCTTAGAAGAGCATTTGTGCAATCTTATATGTGCTTGAGCATAAGTGTGGAGGAAAGCATGAGGACATGTGCCAATTTAAGTGTGGGGGAGGAACAATGTGTACAAAAATAAATTTAGCAAGTGGCATACCAAGAAAAATATATAAAAAAAAATTTCAACCAAAAAAAATTTCTAGAAAAGTTAAGGTTGAAGGTGTGCCACATTGCAAAAGAAAGGTCTGTAATTATGTTAAGTTGGAGAAAGTGTACCTTTAAGCACTTGTGCTCTTGGTGTATACATTTGCTCTCCTTTGACTAGAGGCTAACCCATTGGCCTATATATTTAACCACTTTCACCTAAACTCCATTACAACCAAAGGTAAGTCCTCTTAATTTAGTATGCATGTGTGTGTCACAAAATGGATGCAAGCTTATGGTAATGCATTTTTATTTGAGGTGATTAAGTGTACATCATAACCCAAAACACTTGAGTGAATGAGTGGAAAACAGGTAACCTTGGGAGGATTTTTGTACTTGATCCATGCATCATATATGAATTCTACTCTGTGTGCTATGTTCTTGTTCATGCCTTGCTTGTTGTAATTTTCTTAATTGTTAGTCTGAAAGCTTATTGTTATGCCTTTAGATTCATTGGATTGGTGTATTGTCATTTAATTTCATGCATCATGCAATTTATGTTAAGAGTCTAGTGTAGTCCTTGTATTCTTCTTCATCCATGCCTTGGTTTGATCTTAATTTCACATGAGGACATGCGAAAGCTTGAGTGTGAGGGAGTTTGATAAGGGGCATTTATGCCACTTATCTTACTACCAAACTTTAGCTTTTTGTATGAGTTTTATTGTGTTATTAATGTAATTAATTAAGATTTTGATTTATTCCTCATTGTGTAATTTTGGAAGAATTATTGGCTTTTAAATTGATTTTAGAATAATTTGTAATTACACCCTATTGCGTTTAACTTGTCTCTTGAGTATGGTTTTGTGCACAGGAGCTTTGGATCAAGTGCAGTTTTTATTCCTATAATTATTGTGGTGATTGCTATAATCTTTATTGGGATAACTAAATTGGCGATCGTCATTTAGGAAAACCCTTTAGACATAAATTGATAGATCTATTAGTTTATGTTTGAGGGAGAACATTAGAATTAACTTTCTGATTGAAGTTAGGCTATAGAAATTGGTTCATTAAATTAATGTGATTTCTAAATAAATTGAGATCTCCTTTATTAGTTAATTACATTGACCAAATTCTAGTGGTCGATTGATCATTAGTAGAATTGCCAGGAATTTATTACTAATAGCCACCAATGGGTTTAATATTTGGTTAATGATAATTAATTTCCAATCCTAGGAATACCTTGCACTAGTGCTTTCTTCACTGTTGCTATTATCTCGTTGCTATTATCTTTTAATTTCAATTTCTATAATTTCATTATTTAAAACCCCTAATTTTCCCAACTAAGTGTTGAAGTCTCTTTGAGAGATGACCTAGGTTGTGCCCTTTACTACATTTTTTGTGCAATTTAGCATTAAAATAAATTTCTAATTTGAGAAGGTAGGCGAGCCTTCGTTTAGGAACCTACCATGTGTTTGATGAAATGTGTGTCTAAATGATAGATGGATTCTAGGCCTAGGAAATCCTTGTGCTAGTGTTTTAGTTAATTATTAGTTATTTCCTTATTTTAGTTTATATTCTATTTTTGTTTGATGCACTCATTGATAAACCCTCATTGTTGCATAGTCTATTAGTTCACCAATATCATTGGGAGATGACCAGTTGCGTACCATTATATTATGTTTTGTTGCAATTCAGTTTGAAATAAATTTGTTAATTTGTTAGAGCTAGAACTACGACACTTTAGTCTGTACCAATTACATTAACATGGACGAGGTCTAGCAATCTGAAGGATAGAAAGTCGACATGATGGCATTAAGATCGAGAACAATAATGCCTTGGAGAAGAAGCATGACAAAAGATCCAAGAAAGAAGAGTCCTAGATAAGAAAGAGGTCAGGAAGATGGAAGGAGGTCTTTCCACATCCCTAGACCTCATTCACCAAGTATACCCTCCTTAACACAAGAAGAGAAACTATTGTGAAGCAAGTATACAGTTCTCATTAAACTGCCAGATGTAGTTGGAAGGCAAGCAGCACCCCTTAGAGCATCTCAGTCCAAATGGTGTGAATTCTAGAGAAATAACTAGCCGAAGTAGAAGCAATCAGAAGCATAGATCCTAAAGCCAAGGATATGCCCAAGATCCGAGGATATGGCTAGGATTGACTCCAAAGTAATTTAACATTGATTGGCCATATATCCTTAAGCTAAGCATGTGGCACAGAAAAAGAAAAAGCTCAATCCAGAGAAGGCCACAATAGCAACTGCAAGACTTAGAAACTCCTCAAAGCATGATTCATCAAAGAGGTCCATTTCACCATAAGGCTAGCCAATGTGGTGATGGTTCCAAAAAGCATAGGAAAGTGGAGAATTCATGTCGATTTTACTAACCTTAATAAAGATTATCCCAAGCTAATCTATTTCCTAGCATTTACAAATTCGTTGATATAGCATCAAAAGCAAAGCGCTAAGCATAATGGATGCTTATTCTAGTTATAATCAAATCAAAATGCACCCTATTGGCAAGATAAAGATGGATTTCATCACTAAGAGTAGAACTGCTATTACAAAGTCATGCCCTTTGGGTTGAAAAATGCAAGTCAACATACCAAAGATTGATTAACAAAGTGATCAAGGAGCAGATAGGTTAGATCATGAAAGTATATGTCGACAACATGGTAGCAAAGGCCCCAAGAAAGGTGATAACTACCAGGATTTAGTTAAAATCTTTAGCAAAATCTGAGCTTATAACATGCGTCTGAACCCTGAGAAGTATGCTTTCAAAGTACTAGGAGGAAAGGTCCTCAATTTCTTATTAACCTAAAGAGGAATAGAAGCAAACCAAGAAAAGTGCCAGGAAATCTTGGATATGAAGAGTCTAAGCACTATCAAGGAAGTCCAAAAACTCATTGGGATGATAGTTGCCCTCTCATGATTCCTATCAAGGTCAGTAAAGAGCTTATCCCTTTTTTCCACATTCTGAAGAAGTCAAACTTCATATGGAGTGAGGAATGTGAAGTTTCCTTCCAAGATTCAAAGAAATTATTGGCTTAGCTACCAATCCTTAACAAATCTAAGGAGGGAGAACCCCTATGGGTAACCAATAAAGCATTGAGCTTGGTGCTAATCTAGATGATAAAGGTCAACAGTTTACTATGTTGATAAGGCTTTACAAGGTGCCCAACTAAGATATCAAAAAATATAAAAGCTAGCTTTTGCCCTTGTCATCACAGTTTGGAGACTCTGACCTTATTTTCAAAGCCACCACATCATAATCATCACTAAACATGTAACGCCCCAATTTTTCTTTTTGAGTACAAATGACCAAAGTGCCCCTAAGGTCATTTTTACCCGAATTTCAGGATAGCTGACCCGACAATCCTCGAATAGGTCAACTCAATGTTTGAAGGGGATTATAACTGCAATGTTTGATATCTGAGATGAAAATCTCGTTTTCGAACTTTCGGCTCAAAATGACCAAAATACCCCTAACATTTTACGCGGGTAAAAGTACCGTTAAGCCGGAACTTTTCCAGAAAGTTTGGAATGATGTTTATGAGTGGTTTGTGATGGTTAGTCGGGCCCTGGTCTCGAGTAGTTTTAGTGCAAAATTACCATTTTGCCCCTAGAATAGTGTACAGTGAGCCTAATGATGTAATTAACCAAACCCAACTAATATTAGGCTCTAATCGAAGATTAATTTATTTCAATAATTAATCTAGAGTCAAAATAATTTATTAAGGTTAATTAGAACCTAAGATTGCTTAGTTAAACTCTAATCTCATTCTTTATTCAAGATTCCTAGTCATGGAATCTTAAATAGTAAATTCTCTCTTCAATTCCTTAAATTAAGGAATTGTGTCTATGATCTAATTTGACTAGAAAATGGTTTTTAATTTATTAAGCTAGCAAGATCACCCCTAAATCAAGTATTGACAACCTTAATTAACCATTACCTCACCTAAACACTTTCTTACAAACTCCTAATCAAAACCTTAATCAAAGAAACACCTAAACACATCATTAAACCACAATTAGATAACAAAACCTCTCCTCCCCCTTGGTTGAAATGCTGGCCGAATTCATCCCTCCCATTTGTGTCTCATGTTGATTTTGTTTCACTCAAAGACCATACCTCAAGCCATGCCTTGACCATACCTAGCCATACTTCCAATCATGCTTTTGAATGACAAATTGTTGAAGATATTTTCCTCCCCTAAGGCCTTGAAACCGTCCTTCCCTCCCCCATTTCAGCCCCATTGTTTCATTTTTCTATAAATACCAAGCTTTAGAGAACTTGGTTACACTTTAGTTTATTTGCCAAGTTTAGCTTTCTTATAATTTTCTCTCTTTTCCTCTCAATTTCTCTTCATCTTGTTCTTCTTCCCCACCACTAAAAAAACCTTTCCAGCAACACAAACCACCACAAACAACCTTGAACCACCACTCCCCCACCTCAAACCACATCTCAAACACCAAACTTTTCCATTCCCAAGCTTACATCTTCAAGGAAAATTCATCTTCCTTGAGTTCCTCACTTGGCCGAATTCTCATCATCATCTAAGAGAAGATTTTGTCTTCTCATTTCCTCAAAGAATCAAGCTTTCTTTCATCTCTTTCAAAGACTTCATTTGGTAGGGTTTATTTTCAAAGTTTTACTTGCTTTCTTTAAGAAAAGTTCTAGTTTTCTCTTGGTTTTCAAATCTCTTCCTTTTCCTCTTTTTATTTCAGCCTTAGAGCCTTGTGATGAGAAAAACTTTGGCTTGATGATGAGGTTTCAAGATAATGGTCTTGGACCATATAAGATTTGGTTTCCTTTTCTTTTCCTTACTCAAGATTTTGGTTCTCTTTTCCTTTTTCCCTATATGATTTCGGTTTCCATTCCCTTATTTATACAAAGTTTGATAAAAATGTTAAGTAACTCACTAAAAGTTTTGTTTATGAAAATTAATCATATATTTTCAAAGAGCTCTAAGCTTACCCTTGCCAACCTTAAAGTTGGTCGACCGTTCTAAGAGTTTACTCTAGATTGAAGCCCATGAGCAATAAAATGAAGAATATAAGCAGTTCTTTTTATGTTTGCCTTGATAAGTGTTGATGTTTATCTCTTAGTCCATTTTCTTGAGCTTGATGATGAAGTTCAAACCAAAAGACTTCTTTGAAGACTTTGTGCTAAGAACTCTAAAGCTCACTTTATATTGTTAAGATACATGTTGGGTTAAGGCTATTAATGTTCCTCTAAAGTCTTGCATGAGCTCTAGTTAAGATAAAATAAGTTTGCATTCATGTTTAAGTTTATGCTTTGCATATTATGTTTATTTTTGATGCCATCACTAAGCTCTCAAGAATAAATAAATGAACTTACATTTCATGTTTAAATTTCCAAGCTTGCACTTCATGTTTATATTTCAAGTTATCACTTAATCTTTAAAGATAATAATGAGGTTACATCTCATATTTATTTTATGCTCTCACTTTATTTTATAATGAAGAGTAAAATAGAGTGCATAGCATGTTTATGATTATGTCATCACCTAAATACTCTAGAGCTCAAAGGCTTGCCCAAGTATCATATATAAAGTTTTAGAAAATGGAAGCATTTCAAGAATGCCATTTCGGCCTTGTGATGATGATGATGGACTTAATATGAGTTCATCTAATCATAAGTGTCCATAGCCTATGTCTTAGAATTTTTCTAAGCTTAGGTGAATTTAAAGAATATTATGAACAAGATTTTATGTCTTAAATCTATTTCATGAAAAAAATAATTTAGCTACTGACCTCACCTATATTTATATGATTTTAATGAGATGAATTGGTTTCTAAAAGAGTTTTGAGTTCCTAAAATTATTTCAAGAGAAAACTAGCAACTTATATGCATTTAAATCATGAAATTATGTGATTATGTGAGCTATACTTTTTGGTTCTGCTTTCATTTGTTTGGCCACTATATTAATTCTATTTAATGGAGTTAAGATGTGTAAAATTATATTTGAGTGAAGCAAGGAACGATTTAGGGAAGTTAGGAAAGAATAGATAACTAAAAAGGACTTAAAATGAGAATTCTATAACACTTAGACACAAGAAATGTAAATTCTGTTCCAGCATAATGGAACTTAAGGAAAATGGTTTATAATTAGTGAATATGTGTAGGAATCCCTAATAATTTTTTTAGGAATTGAATATAGAGCCTTAGGCGAAGACGGAACTTAGAAAGGGTCAAAGACGTAGATTCTAGAACCCCGTAATTGAATAATAATCATCGTAACTAATCTGGGCAATGCCGTTTGAAGGTGTTAGTAAGCATAAAAATTAGATAGAATTATAAGTAATGATCATTTAGGTGTATCCAAGGTTTATAATGGGCATTGAGATAATCAGAACACAAGATTAAGACCCATAAAGGTCAAAGCATAAGACATTGCAAGATAGGAGATATAACGTGAGTAAGTGACCGAGTGTGTAATGCCTTGATTCCTGTTCTAAGTGCAAATGATAAAATGCCCTAAGGTCATTTTTACCCGAATTCAAGGACATTGAACCGGTAATCCTCGAATGGGTCAACTCAATGTTTGAAGGGATTATAATTGTTATGTTTGATATCCGAGGTGAAAATATCATTTTTTGAACTTTCGGCTCAAAATGACCAAAATACCCCCTGTGTTCTATGTAAAAGGTGCCGTTTGAGCCTGGAATTTTTCTAGGAAGTTTAGGATGATGTTTTTGAGTGATGTTTGATGTTTAGTTTGGCCTGTTGGTCCCGAGCATTTAGTTCAAAATTACTATTTTGCCCCTAGAACAGTGTAAGTGAGCCTAATGACGCAATTAAGCAAACCTAAGCAATATTAGGCTCTAATCGAAGATTAATTTATTTTGATAATTAATCTAGAGTCAAAATAATTTATTAAGGTTAATTAGAACCTAAGATTGCTTAGATAAACTCTAATTGCATTCTTTAATTTAAGATTCCTAGTCATGGAATCTTGAATAGTGTTTTCTCTCTCCAATTCCTTAAATTAAGGAATTGTGCCATACCTCATTTGACTAAGAAAATGAATTTAATTTGTTAATCTAGTATGACCACTCCCTAATCAAGTCTTGACACTCCTAATTACCCAATTACCTCACCTAAACACTTTCTTACAACTCCTAACCAAAACCTTAATCAAAGAAACACCTAAACACATCACTAAAACACAATTACATGAGCAAATTAATTCCCCTTTTTGCTGCCCAATCTGGCCGAATACATGGCCTAGGAGAAGTGCCACATGTTGTTTGATTTCTCACTCAAGAGCCATGCCTAGGCCATACCTCAAACCATACCTCACCATGCTTTCAACTATGCCTTTGCCCATACCTTGTAAGAGATATTTTCCTTCCCAATTGACCAAGCAAGGCCGTCGGCCATCCTCCCTTGTGCAACCTTCATTGTGCAAAATTTTCTATAAATACCAAGCCTTGAAGAACCTTGATACACTTTAGATCATTTGCTAAGTTTAGTTGTCTTGCACTTTCTTGCATTTTCTCTCAAATTCCTCTTCATCTTCTTCAACTTCTTCTTCCTCTCCAAGAACCTTGCCACCACCACAAACCATCACAAACAACCATAAACCACCACTACCTCACCTTAAACCATCTCTCAAACACTCAAATCTTCCATTTCCAAGCTTAGAAACTAAAGGAAAAATTATCTCCTTGAGTTCCCTTTGGCCGAACATACCACCACACTCAAGAGAAGATTTTGTCTTCTCAACTCTTCAAGAATCAAGCTTTCTTTCTTCCATTCCAAAGACTTCCTTAGGTAGGGGTTTTGTGTAACACCCTAATAATTAACCCAATAAACCTAGTTTTCTCTTAATTAGACTTTACTCTTTGCTTTCGTTCCTTAATCATGCTTTGAAAATACTTAGTGAAATTACGAGCATTTTTTTTTTTTAAACATAATTGAAAACGTGAGCCGCGCATGTGAGAAATGATAAAGCATTGAAACAACATATCATGGACCATACATTTGGTCATCATATTATCCATAATTACATTTTCAGATATTTTCCTTTTTTTTCTTAAACTAGTTATTTTTTTCCTTAAAGATTTTGGTTCCTTTATGGTTTGAACAAAGTTTATAAAAATTAAAGTAGATCACAAAAGTTTTGTTAAGAAAATTAATCACATGTTTTCAAAGAGCTAAGATACCCTTGTCAACTTAACTGGTCACCTTTAAGAGTTCACTCTAGATTGAAGCATCAATAAAATAAAGAATATGAAGTTCTGTAGTTAGACAATGAGCTTTGTGTCTATTTTATCAGCTTGATGATGAAGGAACCTTGTTTCCTTGAAGTCTAGGTGCTAAGAACTCTAAAGCTTGTTATGATACATAATTTGAGGTTTCATTCATTTAAAGTCTTGCGTCTTATAAGCATCTAAAATTAGCATTCATGTTTATTTTAATGTTTTGCATATATGTTTATTTTAGTTATCATAAAAAACTTCAGATTCACAAGAATATGCACCTTACTTAATAAATCTCAAAGCCTACCTATTTACCTTAGTTCATTTTGATTTGGGAATACCTCAAGGAGAGCACTAAATAGAATTCAACCTTGTATTTCATGTACTTACTTCCCATGTTTATATTATTTCATCACTTTTCTGATAACAAATATGCATATCATGTTTTTACCCCTTTATTTTCTAAAAGAATCATAGGTCATATATTTTGAGTTATGTTTAACTTTTGCATGTTATATTTTTACAATTCTTCATTCATAATCATCATAACATTTTCTCATTTATAGTCTTATGCTCGATATAACCAATTTTAACATTGCATTTATGTTTGATTCCGATGAAAGGTGGGTCAAACTTTCACTAAAATACCAAAATCTTTAGCTCACATGGAAACTTTCCAAATCTTTCCAGGAAAGAATATGTTTTTAATATTTATGTTTATTTGTCAGCAACTTTAATGCAAAATCTTTAATCAAAACATAAAATACTTAATGAAGCATCAAACCAAACATTTAAGCATCAAATTAAATTACATAATTCCTAGTAAAATTCTTACAAAGTTTTAAAACTCTTTTAGAACTAATTCTTTTTGTTAAACTTGAAAGAAGTCATAGGACTTTAGGCCTAACTTAAACCATGGGACCGATTTATAACTTGAAAGAATGTTCATAATTAAATCTTTCACTTAAGATAAAAGGAGCAAGTCTTGAGCTTAAGAGATTTATGATATCTTAGAATCATAAACATGCTATGCAACCTTATTTTAATCTTATCATTATAAGGTGATAACTTGGAATTATAAACATGATATGCAAATCCATTTCTTTATCTTTAAGATTTAAGGTGATGACTTGAAAATTAAACATGATGCAAATTTATCCATAGGTATGAAGTGAGGACTTGACTAGAAAGCGGACGGTAAACCAAGGACCAAGAAAGGGAGAGATTATTATTACATCTTTTTAAGCTCCAATCTCAGATCTTTCTAAAAGAATTTATTCTTTTTCATTAAAGCTTTGCTTGATCTTTGAGGAGTTCTTAAACTTTCCTCATTGATTCTTTTCCATTCTAAAATTTTCTTTTATAAAATAAACAGATGCAACCTTTATTATCAAAAGATTAAGTGACAACTTGAAATTAAAACATGAAATGCAAACTTGAAATTTACAACTTGAATATCAAGAAATTCTTCTTGAGAATTTTGAGAATGTAACATGGTTATGCAAGTACATTTAAACATGATATATTTTAAACATTTACTTGCAATTTAACTTTAATTATCTAAACAACTCATTACTTAGAGAAACTAGTGAAAAATACATCTTACAAGTAAACTCAAGTTATAAAATACATCTAAAAATACATCTTTAAAGTTCTTGCTCAAGTCAATTTCATCATTTAAATATTACTCTTTAAAGTTTTGCATCAAGTGGAACTCAAGCTTTAGAGGCCTAACTTGTGATGGATTCACAACCCACCTTCAAGGTCCTCATCATCAAGCCAAATCTTAGTCCACCTAGGCCATTTGGCTGAATTACAAAGAATAAGGAAGAAGAAAACAAATGGAAAAATCTAGAAAAATCCATGAAATCATCATTTTGAACTAAGAACAATACTTAGCAAAGCATAGAAATAAACTTAAAAACAACTCCCTACCTAATCTGATTTGAAGGAAAGGAAGAGCTTGGTTTCTTCAGTGAAATGAAAGAAAATATTCTTGAAAACTTTCATAAAGGACAGAGAGGAGGAAATGAGCTTTTGGTGCTCCTAAAACTAGAATTTGTGTAAGTTATGAACTAAGCATCTAAACTTCTTTTTCCATGCCTATTTATAAGATTTTTGGTTTTCAAATGGACAAAAACAAGGAAATATGTACAACAATAATTTCAGCATTTACATTCATTTGTGGGAGAATTGAAGTTCCATGTATTTTTCATACCATTCATTCATTGCAATTGGAGAATTTTGGTTAATTGTCTAAAATTATTTAATAATTTCGTGCATTACAGCCTTTTAGGACTTCAATAAAATATGTAATTTTGGTGTAGAAAGCAATTAGAATTTAGGTTAAGTTTAATTTTACTAAGAATTTGGGTCGTTACAAGAATTCAAGAAATTTCAAATTTTTTCTTGTTAAAAATTTCAGGAATTCAATAATTACTTAAAAATTGCCAAGTTTGTTACTTCACTCAAAATTTCAAAATTTTAACGGTTCAATTTTTTTGGTCATCAAACTTAAAATTAACCCCCGAGAAAATTTTGGTTAATCGGGCTTAAAACAACATACACATTTTATCTCATTAACACACAAAATTCCAGAAAACAATTCTCATTTTGAACAAAATCAATCCACATTCTTTTCCAATTTCACATACAGAAAACCCATTTTAACATCCAAACACAACACAAAAATTCTCTTCAATATCAATTTTAACCTTATCATCAAAATTTTGAATTAGGGTCCAAAACTTGAAAAATTGCACGAACGGCTCTAAACCCTAATGATAGTTAAAATTATGGAAAAAATGCTTATAATATTTCCCTTCCTTAAATTCCCTCCCATAAACTTCCTAAAAGCTCGGATTACATTCCTCCTTAAAAATTTCGCCCTCGAAACTTTCGGTTAGATCTTGTAGGTTATGCTGTTGAATAGGTAACAATTTGTTTTTAGTACTTTGACTAGGGTGCAAGCTTAAGTTGTTAATCTTTGGGTGGTAAGTACATTAGGTCATCTCTTAAGTACATGTTCTGGGTTAGATGAAGGGAAATGATAACTGGAGACATGGAAAACATCATGAAGGTTGGACAGACTTGGGTGGGCTATACGGAGGCTACATATCCTATTTTGCTAAGGATTTCAAATGGACCAAGAAATCTTGGGCTCAATTTCTTTACTTTCATTGCTCGGCCTATGCCTGTGGTGGTGATTCTTAGGAACACATGGTCCCTTCTTGAAAATCTAGCGGTTTTCACCGCTTGTCCGCATAGTTTTCTGTCGACTTTCAGGTGAGAATCTTATCCCTAATCTTCTTGATTTGTTCCGTCGTTTCCCTCACAATATCCGGTCCAAGTAGACTTTGCTCTCGGGCTCATACCAACATAGAGGTGATTGACACTTCCGTCCATAGAGGGCCTCGTATGGTGCCATACCGATACTTGCATGATAACTGTTGTTATATGCAAATTCAATCAGTGGCAAGTACTTATCCCAACTCCCTCTTTGATCTAAAACACATGCCCTCAACATGTCTTCCAAAGTTTGGATAGTTCTTTCAGATTGACCGTCCATTTGGTGAGCCGTGCTCACAAGCTTTGAACCAAACGCCTTCTGAAAAGCTCCCCAAAATCGTGACGAATCGTGGATCCCGATCGAGATTATCGACGGACTCCATGTAATCTTACTATCTCCTGAATATATACGTGCTAACCTATCCAAGGAATAAGTCACCTTAATAGGTAAAGTGGGCTGATTTAGTCAACCGATCCACTATTACCCAAATGGCGTCATGATTCGCTTGGGTCCTGGTAGTCCAGTTACAAAATCCATGGAGATACTATCCCACTTCCACTTGGGGATTGATAGGGGTTGCAACATTCCAGAGGGTCTTTGGTGCTCAATCTTCACCTTTTGACATACCAAGCATTTATTCACCCATGTGCACACATCCTTTTCAATCCAGGCCACCAGAACATCTTCCTCAAATCTTGATACATCTTGGTGGCACCAGGATGAAGGGTGAAATGGCTCTTATGGGCTTCCTCCAAAATATCCTTTCGGAGGTCACCACTAGCAGGTACACATATACGACCTTCAAACCTCCATAAACTATCATTCCCTTGGGTAAAACCTTTCAACTTATCAGCTCTTACCGCCTCTAAGGTCTCTTGAAATTCTGTATCTTTCCTTTGGGCTTGAGCAATTCTTTCCTTGAATTCACTCGTCACACTAAGGTGACAAGCTCTTATGCCCTTAGTGGTCAAGGTCATTCCTAGGTTGAGGTCTCTAAATTGCTCAATTAACTCAATCTCTTTCACCATCAAACGGGACACTTGTAAGGATTTCCTATTAGGGCATCAGCTACAACATTAGCTTTACCTGGATGATAGTTTAACCCGAAATCATAATCTTTTAAAAACTCCATCCACCTTCTTTGCCTCATGTTTAGCTCTTTTTGATCAAAGAGATATTTCAAACTCTTGTGATCAGAAAACACCTCAAACCTCACTCCATATAAATGGTGTCTCCAAATCTTTAGAGCAAACACGAAGGCTAACTCAAGGTCATGGGTGGGTAATTTGCCTCATGTGGCTTGAGTTGCCTCGATGCATAGGCCACCACTTGCCTATCCTGCATCAGTACACAACCCAAACCCTTCCTCGAAGCATCAGGACACTTCGAAGGCACATTGGGGTTGGGTAACACTAAAAGGGGTTGAGGTTAGCTTGTGTTTCAGCTCTTGAAAGCTCTTTTCACTCCTGGGTCCATGAAAAAGAGGTGTTTTTCCTAGTTAGCTTAGTCAAAGGAAGGGAAATCTGGAAAATCCCTTGATAAACCGACGGTAATAACCAGCTAAACCTAAGAAGCTCCTTACTTCAGTTACCGTGGTTGGTCTTTCCCAGTTTACAACCGTTTCCACCTTACTAGGATCTCAGCAATTCCTTTCTTAGATACTACATGCCCTAAAAATTTCACCTCATCCAACCAGAATTCACACTTAGAAAGCTTGGCATATAGTTTCTTTTCCTTTAGGATTTCCAGGACTATAGTTAGGTGGCGTTCATGCTCCTCGTGGGTCTTAGAGTAGATGAGAATGTCATCTATAAAGACAACCACAAACTGATCTAAATAGGTCTAAAGATCCTATTCATGTAATCCATAAAAATTGCCGGAGCATTGGTTAATCCAAAGGACATTACTCCAAACTCAAAATGGCCGTATCGGGACGAAAGGCCGTTTTTGGTATATCTTCATCTCTCACCCTAATCTGGTGGTAACCTGACCTCAAATCAATCTTAGAAAACACTGTTGCCCCTTTAAGCTGGTCCATCAAGTCATCTATCCTAGGCAAAGGGTATTTGTTCTTCACTGTCACTTTATTCAATTGCCTATAGTCAACACACATCCTCATACTCCCATCCTTTTTCTTCACAAACAACACAGGGGCTCCCCAAGGTGACGCACTAGGCCTAACAAACTTTTTCTCCAATAAATCTTCCAATTGAGCTTTTAACTCGGTCAACTCTAATGGGGACATCCTGATGGGGCTATGGATATGGGACCTGCACCGGAAGCAATTCTATGGAAAACTCTATCTCTCTCTTGGGGGAAACTCTGTATCTCATCTGGAAATACTTCGGGATAATTCCTTACTATCGGTATCTCATCGATACTTTGCTCAAAGTCTACATCACTAGCGGCTAGGAAAATATAACCTTTACTCTCACCCTTACCACAGTCCATTTCAATGTTATGTAAAGACTTATGGGTTTCTTAGGTCTAATGGGAACAGGAAGAAAAGTAATGGTTTTCTCATAGGCTTAACAGGACACGGTTGGCTTCAAGCCAATCCATGCCAAGAATCACATCTAAACCTTGCATGGGTAAGCAAATGAGATCTAAAACAAATGATCTATTCTCAATAACAAAATGGCAATCTAAACAACATTTACAAGTCCTAACGGGTTTTCCAGGAGGGTAGAAACAATAAGGTCAAAAGGAAGCTCAGTTATATGCAAGTTAAGGGTTTTAACACATGAGTGGGAGATAAAAGAATGGGAAGCGCAGAATCATATAGTACAATTAAGTTTCTACCATACATATTACACTTACCTTCCACGAGATTCCGTGACTTTGTCGTTTCTTCAGCATTAACGGTAAAAACCCTTCCTTGATATTGCGGCTTGGGATTGGGGGTTGGCGGGTTCCTCTCCATGCATTCTCGAGAGTAATGGCCCTTTTCACCGATAGCATACATTTGTTCCGGCTCGACATGGCATGCTCCCATGATTCTTGCCGCACTTGGGACATTCCATGGATGGTGGGGGTCGTGGAGGTGCTGCTGGACCCTTTGTGGTGCTTTCCCTTGTTGTTGTTATTGTTGTTGTTGTGATTGTTGTTGGGGTTGTTGTTGTAGCGGTTGCTGATAGCGGTTGTTGTTGTTGTTCGGCCTTCCTTGTTGAAAGTTCCTTTGTGGACCTTGGGGTCTCGATTGAGGTGGGAATGGAGGTCGATTTTGCCTCTTGAACTGTTGACCTTGAGGTGTCAGCTTTTGATGATTTGAAGTACCCAGCTTCTCTGCCCTTTCAATGATGCGGCATTTGTTGACTAAGGGAGAAATCCCTAATTTCCAAGTGCGCAACCTCCACATTAAGTTCTGCCTTTAACCCTGACTCGTATTTAATGCATTTCCAATACTCATCAGGGTTACCTTGGTACATCCTTGAGAACTTAATGAGTTCCTCAAATCTGGCAGTATACTAAGCCACATTCATATTCCCCTGGACAAGTTGCATGAATTCAATGTCCTTAGCATTTCTAACCGACTCCGGAAAGTACTTCTCGTAAAAATGGACCTTGAATAATTCCCAATCAATGTCCACTTCGGTTGCCTCCAGGAGTCTTCGAACACCAGTCCACCAGAAGGGCATCACCCTCAAGCATGTGGGTGGCAAAAGTGACTTTCTCCTCGGAACATGGAACTAGCAAAGACCTTCTCAATATTCCGAATCCATTCATCTGCTACATTAGGATTCAGGGTCCCTTGAAAACAGGTGGATTCGCCTTACGAAATTCCCAAACGAGCATGTTCGGGAATTTCATGTCCTTGATTTATATTAGCTTGACGATTCTGATCCATCCGTTCCATCATCATTCTCATGGTCCTTGCTACGTCGCGAAGTGCTTCAGCGGTCTCATTATCTTGGTTATCCTGTCGCGCTCCAGTCTTGTCGTCGTGCCATTGGTCCCTATACACACAAAATAGCAACACTGAGGTGATCAGCCCAATATTCCATGCAAAGTGAGCAAGTTACCATGGCACTTTCAACATACAGGAGTCATGTATTTCTAATCCTCAAGCTCATCCTAATGATAAACATCTACACATGACATTACTAACGTATTATGCTTTAGAAGCATAGCTAGTCCAATCCTCAGGCTCCTGAGAAGAAACCTCTGATACCAAAATGTAACACCCTAATAATTAACCCAATACACCTAGGTCGTATCTGATTAATTACTAGACTTTACTCTTTGCTTTCGTTCCTTAATCATGCTTTGAAAATACTTAGTGAAATTACGAGCCATTTTTTTTTTAAACATAATTGAAAACGTGAGCGCATAACGTGATAAGGATAAAGCATAAAATAAATAGACATATCATGAACAACACATCATATTGGCTCCATCATATGACATCCATAATTACATATCACATAGATATTTTGCCTACCAACAGAGTTAAGCTAGTGTAGGCAATCTAACAAAACATAAATAATATATGGATGGAAAACATCCATTAATGGCACCTAGTAATAACACTTCAGATAGGAATAGATATCTGAGTTCACGCTAAGATATACGTTCCTCAAGATAATAAGCTGGGTCACAAGATCACGTGCATCTACCAGGTGAGAGCATCAATCACGAACATCACCATCACTTTCTGAAGACGAGATGGAAAGAAAAAAGAGGGAGTGAGAAACTTATAAAAGAATCTCAGTAGGGTACTCACCTCATGATGCATTGTGTCATCATCATCGTCCCCAGGAACCTCGGGTTATTATGAAATAGTGAGCATGCTAAGATTGATTTATTAAGTTTGAAAATATACTTTACCGAGGTCCATTCATTTTAATCATGCGTCTTATAATGCATCATAAACTTAGCATGTCATGTTTATAATGAACTTTTCCTTTCATATATAATAACATAGTTATGCATAAAATCACATCATATTCCTCATCATCATTTCATAAATACTATGCATAGCAGAACATCATATTCACATAATGCATTTACTTAGTTTCTTAGGTGACTTAAAGTTACTTTCATCATCATTTTCCTGGGCCACCCTATACTCCACCCTTTTGGGAGTAATCTAGGTTATGAGCTCATACCTTGCTAGTCGTCACCACATACTTATCCCTTTTGATAAGTAAAATTCCCTCTACCCTTTTGAGAGAACAGACTAGGGGCAAGAATCACCTTTTCACCGCCTATAGTTTGATGGGTCCAAAGGATCATTTTCTCATATATTTTGAGTCACCTTTAAGTCTTTGCATGTTATATCATAATACAATTCTTCATTCATAATCATCATAACATTTTCTCATTTATAGTCTTATGCCGAAATAATATATACCAACTGTAATCATGCATCTAGGAGATTCCAGGAAAGAGAGGTGGGTCACAATGGACACGCTTAAATACCAAATCTTTCCTTAGCCAGAATCTTTCCAAATTGCACTCTTTAGGAATACACTTTCTTCCAGGAAGAATATGTCTTTATTTCATGCATAAGTTTTCATTGTTTGCAACAGCAACTATAACATACAAACCAAGGAATCAATCAATGACACCAAATTCTTAATAAGCATCAAATCACATTTTAAGTACACATAAATTACTAGCTTCCCATAAAATTCTTACAAAGTTTTAAAACTCTTTTAGAACTAATTCTTTTTGTTAAACTTGAAAGAAGTCATAGGACTTTAGGCCTAACTTAACCATGGGACCGATTTATAACTTGAAAGAATGTTCATAATTAAATCTTTCACTTAAGATAAAAGGAGCAAGTCTTGAGCTTAAGAGATTTATGTGATATCTTAGAATCATAAACATGCTATGCAACCTCATTTTAATCTTGTCATTATAAGGTGATAACTTGGAATTATAAACATGATATGCAAATCCATTTCTTTATCTTTAAGATTTAAGGTGATGACTTGAAAATTAAACATGATGCAAGAAACTGAGCGCGGTAGTCCGCATAGGAACCAGGAGAAGAGAATCTTAAGAAACCGAGCGGCGGAATCCGCACTGGACCGGTGAAGGGAGAGAGAATTATTATTACATCTTTTTAAGCTCCAATCTCAAGACTTCTTAAAGAATTAATTCTTTAACTCCAATAATCTTATTTCTTTGCTTGTGATACTTGGGCAAGTCTTTGAGCTCTAGGATCTTTAGGTGATGACATAAAAATAAACATGTCATGCGTTGATTCTTTTAGCCATTATAAAATAAAGTGAGAGCATAAAATAAATATGAGATGCAACTTCTTTATTATCTTTGAGATTAAGTGACAACTTGAAACATAAACATGAAATGCAAGCTTGGAAATTTAAACATGAATATGCAAGTTCATTTATTCATTCTTGAGAATTTAGTGATGACATAGAAAGTAAACATGGTTATGCAAGGCATAAACTTAAACATGGATGCAAGTTCATTTTATTTCTTTACTAGAGCTCCTCCAAGACTTTAGAGAAATATAAATTCAACCCAATATATCTTAGCAAGACAAAGTGAAAAATACATCTTTCAAGTTCTAAACTCAAGATCATAAAAACATCATAAAAATATTATTCTTTAAAGTTTTGCATCAAGTGGAACTTTCAAGCTTTAGAGGCCTAACTTGTGATGGATTCACAACCCACCCTCAAGGTCCTCATCATCAAGCCATCATCTTAGTCCCACCTAGGCCATATGGCTGAATTGTTCAAAGAAAAAGGAAGAAGAAAACCAAATGGAAAAACTAGAGAAAATCCATGAAATCATCATTTTGAACCAAGAACAACACTTAGCAAAGCATAGAAATAAACTTAAAAACAACTCCCTACCTAATCTGATTTGAAGGAAAGGAAGAGAACTTGGTTTCTTGAGTGAAATGAAAGAAAATATTCTTGAAAACTTGAAGAAAGAATTCAGCCAAGAGGAGGAGGAAATGAGAGCTTTTGGTGCTCCTAAAACTAGAATTTGTGTAAGTTATGAACTAAGCATCTAAACTATCTTCAAGCATGCCTATTTATAGAGATTTTGCAGCTCATAAATGGACAAAGGAAGGAAGGAAATCTGACCAAAAATTAGAGAAAAAAAATAAGGAAGAAAAATCATTTTGTTTGGTGGCTTAAAACATGGAATCATGTTTCCATGTTTTCATGATTCTTTGTTTTCATTCTTTGGATTTTTGTGTAATAATTTTCTGACTTATTACTCAATAATTTCGTGCATTACAGCCTTGTGGAAGAGGATTTTGTGTGTTCCATGTATTTTTTAGGTGTAGGCAAGGTATTCATGCAATTTAGAGAATTTACGGTTAAGGGTTTAAGTGAATTACTAAGCAATTTGGGTGTTTTAAGCAATTTTAGGTTCTAATCAATCTAAATAAATAATTTTGACTCTAGATTAGTAATTAGAATTTAATAAGCTTTAATTTGAGCCTAATATTGCTTAGGTTTCGTTAATCAAAAATCTCAAAATTTGTAAAACTGACAAAGAGGGGCAAAACGGTCATTTTACTTAAAAATTGCCCAGACCACCCGAGCTTAACCAATGGTTAATCATGGCTTAAAAACACCTTTTAACACATTTTAGTGAGGTTCGGGTCGGCACGCAATTGGAGTTAAAAAAGTAAGGGCGTTTTGGTCATTTCGCGTCGAAGCTCAAAATTAGGATTCTTCTCCTCTATTAACACACATAACACAAACAATCCCTTATTAACATCAAAACATCCCCTTGAGGATGGGTGGGGCCCACGATCCTCATTTTCTGAGTAAAATAACCTCAGGGCATTTTGGTCATTTTACACGTACAGAAAATTGGGGTTTGCAATACTTGCACGAATTGCTCCTAACTTCTCTTCTAACGTTATATTCCTTTATTAAGGATTGTTTGGTCTCAAATTTTATATAATATTTACCTACGGTAATTCGGTAATTCCTAATGATAGTAAAAATTAGTAAAAATTGGGGCGTTACATTTTGTTTTAATGTTTTTACTTGTTTTCCTCAAGAAAAGTTCTAGTTTTCTCTTGGTTTAAACTCTTTTCCTCCTTTCTTTTTCATTTTAGCCAAGAGGCCTTTTATGAGAAAAACTTGAGCTTGATGATGAGTTTCAAGATAATGACTTGTTGTTGTCATGTGAGGAATCTTTAAAGCTTGAAACAACTTGGTCTTGGACCATACATGCTTGTGTTTCTTCCTTTTTCCTTGGTTTCATTTTCAGTTCTTTTCCTTTTCTTTCTTAAATGGTCTGGTTTCCTTTTCCTTTTCCTTGAAAGATTTTGGTTTCCTTTGCCTTGGTTTGAACAAAGTTTGCTAAAAATGTAAAGTAGATCACAAAAGTTTTGTTAAAGAAAATTAATCACATGTTTTCAAAGAGCTTTAAGCTTACCCTTGCCAACTTTAAAGTTGGTCGGCCATTCTAAGAGTTTCACTCTAGATTGAAGCCCATGAGCAATAAAATAAAGAATATGATTTAGTTCATGTATTTTGTTTAGACAAGTGTTGAGCTTTGTGTCTATTTTATGGAGCTTGATGATGAAGTTCAAACCTTAAGACTTCCTTGAAGTCTAGGTGCTAAGAACTCTAAAGCTTGCCTTATGATACATAATGGGTTGAGGTTTCATGTTCCTTTAAAGTCTTGCAAAAGGGCTCTAGCTAAGATCTAAAATAAGATGCATTCATGTTTATTTTAATGTTTTGCATAGTATGTTTATTTTCAAGTCATCACTAAAAAACTTAAAGATTAAAACAAGAATATGCATCCTCACTTAATAAATCTCAAAGCCTACCTATTTCAACCTTAAAGTTGATTGTTGATTTGGGTAAATACCTCAAGGGGCCTAGAGCACTAAAATAAAGAATTGAACCTTGTATTTCATGTTTACTTTCTTGCCTAGCATGTTTATATTTTATGTCATCACTTAAATTCTAAAGATAACAAATGAGTGCATCTCATGTTTATTTATGCTCTCACTTTATTTTCTAATGAAGAATAAAAATGAGGTGCATAGCATGTTTAAGTTTATGTCATCACTTTTGTATATATTTTCCTATTGAGTGCAAATGACCAAAATGCCCCTGAGGCCATTTTTGCCCAAATTCAGGGTTTACCCTATTCTGAATGGGCTAACTCAATGTTTGAAGGGATTGTACCTGTTATGTTTGATATCCAAGGTGAAATTTCGTTTTTAAACTTTCGACTCAAAATGACCAAAATACCTCGTGCTCTACATGGGTAAAAGGTGCCGTTTGAGCCCAAATTTTTCCAGGAAGTTTAGAATGATGTTTTAGAGTAATATTTGATGTTTAGCCCCCGGAAGATCCCGAGCAGTTTTAGTGCAAATTATCGTTTTACCCTGAACAGTGTACAGGACATTAATGAGTAATTAGTCGAACCTAAACAATATTAGGCTCTAATCGAAGATTAATTTATTTCGATAATTAATCTAGAGTCAAAATGATTTATTAAGGATGATTAGAAACTAAAATTGCTTAGTCAAATTCTAATTTCATTCTTTAATCCAAGACTACTAATCAAAAAGTAATGAATAGTGTTTTTCTCTCCAATTTCCTTAAATTAAGGAAACTTGTCTACAACCTTTTTGACCAAAAGAATGATTTTAAAATTGTTAATCTAGATTAAAACAGCCCCTAAACCAAGCCTTGATGACCCTAATTAACCTTTATTACACCTAAACACTTTCTCACAAACTCCTAACCCAAACCTTAATTAATGAAACACCTAAACGCATCATTAAACCATAATTACATGGATGATTTTTCCCTCCCTCTTGGCTGTCCAGATTTGGCCGAATTCTTCTGCCCAAAATCCATCAAATATTGATTTCAAATTTCATCCAAAAAGGCTATGCCAAAGCTAGGACTTGACTACACCTAAGCTAGGACTTAAACCAAGCTTCCAAGACAAGCTTTAGAAGATATTTTCCTTCCCTCCCAAGGCCAAAATTTCAGCCAGCTCTTTCCCCCTAAATCAGCCACAACATTTCATTCTTTATAAATACCACACCTTGGAAAGCTTGGACACCTTTTTTATCATTTGCTAAGTTGAGTTTTCTTGCACTTTCTCTCATTTTCTCTCATTTTCCCTTCCTCTAAGTTCTTTTTCTTCCTTCCTCAAAGAACCACCACCACCACCTTGAGCCACCACAAACCACCTCAAACCACCACTCTCATACCTTAAAACACCTCCTAAACACCAAACCTCACCATTTCCAAGCTTGCATCCTCAAGGAAAAATCATCTTCCTTGAGAACCTTTGGAGGCCGTGTAACATCCTCCCAAGTACATCCCCATTCTTAAACTATGATATCATACTCGAGAGATGTTACTTGTTAATTAGCGGACCTCTCTTAATTATCTATAACAAGCTCGATTTACGTATCGATAACTAAGCGTAATTCTATTAAAACATCTTACAAGTAAACATCAAGTTTATTAAACATACAGCTAAAAATACATAAGGAAGCTCCTCTATGAGCTTTAGTACATATCTGTCTTCTAATACATTTACATACATACTCATTTCACTAAGTATAGCAGAATAAAATAGTAACTGATACTACAGCAATCTACACTCCTTTGCATAGGCATCCCATCCCCTGGCTTAACTTGGAGGCGACAGGGAAACAAACACATAGGGGTGAGAATATTATAAAATTCTCAGTAGGGTAGTTTCCCCTATATACTACACATAGGAGGCATAAGCAATTCATGCATATACAATATTCATACAAAATCATACACAGAAATCTTGAAAACCCGTAGGTTGGGGAACTAAGGATAATATCACAATAATCGATCGAGTAATAATATGTATAATCAGAAACTCCATTCCTCATATCTTTCTCAATTTTCTCAACATAGGGAAGGCTTATTCTCACAGAGATATACATTCACAATTCACAACTTCACAGAGGACCATAGACCAGGACATGAGCTCATTCCTATTTGAGATCAGAACTTCATTTTTTTCCATTTCCTGATCACTCAGGTCTATGCCTAGCCCAACGTCTATCGACTCATAATTTTTCTAGGGAAGTCCTTCTTTTTGCCTTCCTTCTCAATTTTTCTAAGCCTTGTTTTGTTTCCCCATATGTTTCAAACATACACAGGAAGATATGTACATACTATCATAGAATTTCAGCCATTTCCACATCTCATTATCCTGGGAGAATTGAAGTTCCAGGCAACAATTTATTACCATACCAAACAACCATTACAACCTTAAGGAAAATTTCACATGACACTTCAATGTGTCTAAAACAACCTGTAAAAATTTCAGGGCAATCAGAGTTATATAACCACTTCAATAAAATAGGCAAATCTGGTGGTCAGAAGTCACAAATTCATAGTCCAGACTTGTGTTATCAGAATATTTAACCCTAGAATTTGATGGAATCAAGGTACAAGAAAATTCACAGAGGTATTTCAACATGTTATTAGTCTTGTGTAAAAATTTCAGGAGCTATCTCAATTAATTACTATGATTAAAAATTCGGGCAAGTTTGTTACTTCAGTCTCAACAATTTAGACAGCAACAGTTACAATTCGGTTCCTAATTTTTTTGAGTCATCAAACCTTAAAATTAACCCCCAAGAAAATTCGTGTATTTAGTTTAAGGGCTTAACTACAACATATAATTTTCATGGCTCATGAAACCACCCACAAAATTTCCAGAAAATTCGTGAGAAATTCTGATTACAGAATAGAAATCAGTCCAGCAACCTGGTTCCAATTTCACTTGAGAGAAAACCCATTTTAAAACCATCCAAACACAACACAAAAATTCATACATCAATATCAATATGTTAACCATCAGTATCATCAAAATTTTCAGAATTAGGGCAAGCCAAAACAGAATTGAAAAATTCCACAAAAAGGCAGCAGAAAACCTACTTTGAGAGCTCTTGAGCTCTATGCTCCAAAGGATGCTCTAGAATGCTTTTGCTTCACTTCAAAGCTTCCCCACCAACATCAAACCCTTCCTTTAACCTCTGATTGTGTTTCCTCAAAGTTGAAAAAGTGATGGATTCAAATCATAATCGGTTAGATTTGTAGGTTATGATGAATAGAATAAGTTTAGTGAAGAGAGTTTGTGGTTTTAGTGACTTTGAGCTAGGGTTTTGCAAGCTTGAAGCTTGTTAATGGAGTTTGAGAGGAAGAACAATGGAGGAGTGGTTCTTAGAGAGGTCTGGCCGAAATTATGATGAAGGGAAATGATAAGATGTTGATATTTTGAGTTTAGGGCAAAATACATAGAATTTTCAAGTCCAAAAATGTTTTCTTTGAAGATAATCATTGTAATTTTGTGCAATTCCTATTGGTTAGTCATAAAGGTGTAATTGTGTGGCACATCTCAAGCCACACACTTGTCCTCCTTAGGTGGCAACTTGCTCTGCAAGTTTCATTCGGTAAGAACTGTACAGAAAATTTGCCGAACGGGTAAACACCGTACCATTAAACCGATATTATCCGAAAATTAATTTTAAGTATAAAATTATCATTCCAGATATTCCTAACCTCATTCCCATGTTTTCCTAATTTCGGGCACCTCTGGGCCCAAATTAGGGTTCAGCCCGGTGGGCCCATGGGGCCGCAAGGTTACTATTCATTAGCCCTAAATTTTTTTCTTTTATAGGTCATTGGGCCCCTCATTAGTGCCCAACTGTTAGATTTTTGAAATTACGACTAATAAAGCTCAAATTAATTTTTAAGTAAATTTTTTTTTGGGTGTTATAGGCCGAATCCTTGTTGCTCACCAAGAGAAGATTTTGTCTTCTCATTTCCTTGCAAACTCAAGCTTTCTTTCAAAGCTTTCAAGATTTCACTTGGTAGGGGTTTTCTTTCAAGTTTTCTTTACTTTCTTTGAGAAAAGTTTCTAGTTTTCTCTTGGTTTCAAACTCTTTTTCTTCCTCCTTGCATTTTCGGCCATGAGGCCATTTTATGAACACAACTTTAGCTTGATGATGAGGTCTCATGGAAATAGTGTGATGTTTGTCATGGGATAAACCTCTAAAGCTTGGATCTTGGTCTTGGACCATATACAAACTCGATTTTCCCTTTACTTTACAAGTTCAAAGTTTTGGTTTTCATTTTTCTAAGGCTTTGGTTTTCCTTTTTTTATCTTGTTCAAGCTCTAGTTTTCATTTCTTTTCCTTCTTGGTTTTGGCCCCTTTGTTTTGGTTTTGAGGAAAAAGGTTTGCTAAAAATATTAGAATGGTCCTTTGAATGTTTGTTGTGGTTTTTGCCACTAGGATCATTTTCTTGAGCTTGATGGGGTTCACAACCTTAAGGCTTCTTTGAAGTCTAGGTGCTAAGAACTCTAAAGCTTGCTTTATGATACACAATGGGTTGAGGTTTTTATGTTCCTTTAAAGTCTTATAAGAGCTCTAGTTAAGATTAAAAAGGAGTTGCATTCATGTTTACTTTTATGCTTTGCATAGCATGTTTATTTTCAAGCTATTACTAAGTAACTTAAAGATTAAAACAAGAATGTACATCATCACCTAATAAATCTGAAAGCCACCTATTTCAACCTTAAAGTTGATTGTTGATTTGGGGTAAACACTCCAAGAGGCCTAGAGCACTAAAATAAAGAATTGAACCTTGCATTTCATGTTTACTTTCTTGTCTATCATGTTTATATTTTACGCCATCACTTAAACTCTAAAGATAATAAATGAGTGCACCTCATATTTATTTTATGCTCTCACTTTATTTTCTAAAAGAAGAGTAAAATGAGTTGCATAGCATGTTTAAATTTATGTCACCACCTAAATGGTCTAGAGCTCAAAGACTTGCCCAAGTATCCTATGTAAGGTTTTCAAGAAAATATTGGCATTATTAAAGAAGCCATTTCGGCCTTGTGGTGATGATGATGGACTTAATATGAGTTCCTCTAATCACAAGTGCCCATAGCCATGTTTTGAAATTTTTCTAAGCTTAGGAGTACCCAAGGAACATTATGAATGAGATTATATGTTTTAAATCTATTTTATGAGCAAATTAATTTAGCTACTGCCCTCATGTATAATTACATGATTTTAATGAGATAAATTGAGTTCTAAAAGAGATTTGAGTTCTTAAAAACCATTCCAAGAGAAAACTAGTAACTTATGTGCTTTTAAGTCATGATTTTATGTGATTTTATGATTGTTTCATTTTGGTTCTGTACCTCCCTGATTGGCTACTGTACAAACTGTTTTAAGGTGATAAAATGTGTACATTTATGCTTGAGTGAACTAAGGAACGTTTTAGAGAAGTTAGGAAAAAAATAAGTAACTAAAAAGGACTTAAAATGAGAATTCTAGAACACTTAGAATTGGAAAAATGCAATTCTGTTCCAGCATAATTAATTCAAGTGTAAATGGTTCATAATCAGTAGGATATGCATAAAAACCTTTCATAAATGATTGGGTATTAATTACTAAGCTTAAGGTGATGATAAGGACTTAAAATAGGAATTCTAGCACACTTAGACATGGCAAAATGTGATTCCGTCCAGCAAAGCTAAATTGAGGAAAAGTGAATTATAACTTAGTAAACATGCCTAGGAATCCCTCATAATTGGTTTAGGGATTGATTATGAAGCCTTAGGCGAAGACGGATCTTAAAAAGGGTCACGAACGGAGATTCTAGAGCCCCGTAAGTATATGATATTTTTCCTGCCCAAACTACATAATGCTGTTTGGAATTTTAAGTGTGCCTAAATCTTAGTAAGAATTATAAGTAATGATCCCTTAAATGGAATAAAGATGTACTATGAGCATTAGAATGATTGGAACTTAAGTTTAAGACCCGTAAGGGTCAAAGCATAAGACAATATGAGATAGGAAGTGTGATGTGAGAATGAGACCAAGTGAGTATGCTTGTGATATGAATTAATGTGTTAATATCATGAGTATGAGAATATATGGATTTATGATATGTTGTTGTGATGTTTTCGGTATGTTATGAGCATAATGCATGAGACTATATGATACAAATGAATTAGAGAAAGTATGTTGTTATGATTGAAAAGTTTTCTTGATGGAGGATCTTGTGAGATAACATGCATTATGTGAGTTATGTGGCAAGACTCAATTTGAGGAAATTCGTGGTGAGTCGTCACGCTCGAATTTCCGTCAAATTTGAGGGACAAAAAGAAAGTTTTTGAGGAATATGAAGTTTAAAGTTATATGCCGAGACGCATTTCTCCTGCTACGTGAGGAGAAAGTAAACCCGTGGGGGTATGGACGTCGAGCCATACCGAAGCGGACAAAGTCGCTGGCTTAACCAGTCGATGCGTTTCGAAGAATGAAAGTATATGATGTTTAAGGTGACACACCGAGACGTACTTCTCCCTTCCTGAGGAGAAGGTAAAACCGTGAGGGCATAGACATCAGCCCGCGGACAAAGTTGGTCTTAACCAGTCGATGCGTTTCGAAGAAGGAAAAAGTCCCATGATGGGTGATCCTTAGGCCCCTACCCGTCTCTGGAGTCGGGATTATGATGATTATGTTTATGATTCGCTTATCAAGAGGATAAGTAAGAACTAGTGATGACTAGTTAAGGTATGATCTCATAGCCTAGTTTAAGGGGTGCGGTTACTATATTATTGGTGTCACAAGTATGAGAAAAGGAAAGATGTTCAAGAGAAAGGTTACATGCCACTTATATGTTGATTGATAATTGTTTGATTTACCTAAAGTACTACCATGCATCCATGAACTATTATGTTGCATACATGTATTAAGAATCATTATAAAAGACATGGACCTTGGATAAATACCTTTGTGAAAACCTCATAATGAACTTATGCATGCTTAACCTTTTCATAATAAACCCAAGGTTCCTGGGACGTAAACGATGACACTAGGATAGAGGATTTCCCTATGAGATTCTTTAGCAAGATTCTCCCTCTCTCTGTTTTCTTTCCGTTACGTCTTCAGACATCGATGTCGTCATTCATGATTTTTGTTGATGCACCCGTGTGGAGCTGCACTACGATCCGATCATCAGTCCTACCACTTCGAGGGTCGTTGTGCCATTCGCATTTGTGCATACATGGGACGCCCGTTTGCCTTTCCAGTCTCCAGCTTCAGATTCACTCCGACCTCCCTTTGGCGACGATATGATCTTTGAGAGGACGCGACCCGTGACGAGAGAACGTCGCACCCGTTCGGCATCTTCAACGGTGCTACCCCGAGTACGTGCCTCGCCCGAGACGTTCGAAGACTGACCCATTAGAGGATCCTCCTTCTCATCCTTTCTCGAGGGTTCCCCCCCGTACCCATGGATATCGGATGGGTAGCAAGGAGACGTGACGCAGCGGAGGTTAGCACGACGTCCGGAGGTGTGCCCTCATCGCGGGCATGCTCGCCCATCCTTCCGCCTTCACGCATCCGAGGAGCTTGCACAGTTCATTGGATATATACCACCGAGGGATGGGTAGGAGTGTCATCCATGGCTCGAGGAGGGAGAGTCTTAGTTGGGCATTTATCTTTTGGGGTTGTTTCATGTATTTGTTATCATTTGATATCATTGTATTGCAAGCTCTGCCCACTAGTATGGGTAAGACTTTATGCTTCTGTTATATTTGTTATGATGTACTAAACTATATTATCTAATGTGATGAAGAATGATGTTTATGATGGATGTGTTCTTTAATGTTTATGTTCTGTATGTTTTATGTATTCTTCCGCTTCACATCGTTTATATGTCACGCCCAAGGCTTGCATTTTGTTTTATATAAATCATTTCAAAAAAAAATTTACCTGATTTTCCGCTAAGTTAATTTCTAAAAGAGGTTTTAAAGGATGTAATGACTAATAATTAATCTAAGTACGTCCTAGGCGTATTGGGTTAAATATTAGGGTGTTACAACTTTAATGCTCTAGAGCTCAAAGACTTGCCCAAGTATCCTATGTAAGGTTTTAAGAAAATGTTGGCATTTTAAAGAAGCTATTCGGCCTTGTGGTGATGATGATGGACTTAGTGTAACTTTATTTTTCCCATGTACAAATGACCGAAATGCCCTGAGGTCATTTTACCCGGAAAGTGAGGATCACGTCCTGGCCATCCTCAAGGGGATGTTTTGTTGATTGATAGGGGATTCAGTTCGACGCTTAAATTACCAAAACGCCCATGTGGTTGTTTTTCATCGTTTACGTGCCAGAGCCCAACTTTACCAGAAGATTTTAAATGATGTTTATAAGTGGTTTTTGATGTTTAGTCGAGCCCAGAAGGTCCGGGCAGTTTTAGTTTGAAATTACCATTTTGCCCTAAAACAGTGTACAATGAGCCTAATGACGCCATTAAGCAAACCTAAGCAATATTAGGCTCTAATCGAAGATTAATTTATTTTGATAATTAATCTAGAGTCAAAATAATTTATTGAGGTTAATTAGAACCTAAGATTGCTTAGATAAACTCTAATTGCATTCTTTAATTCAAGATTCCTAGTCATGGAATCTTGAATAGTATTTCTCTCTCCAATTCCTTAAATTAAGGAATTGTGCCATACCTCATTTGACTAAGAAAATGAATTTAATTTGTTAATCTAGTATGACCACTCCTAATCAAGTCTTGAACCACCTTAATTAACCATTTTCTCACCTAAACACTTTCTTGCAAACTCCTAATCAAAAGCCTAATCAAAGACACACCTAAACATATCATTAAACCACAATTACATGAGCAATTTCTCCTCCCCTTGGCTGTCCAGATCTGGCCGAAATTCAGCCCTCCCATGTGTAGCACATGGTGAGTTTGTTTCACTCAAAGACCATGCCTTAAGCCATGCCTTGCCCATGCCTAGCCATGCTTTCTACCATGCCTCACCATACTTCCATGAAACAATCTCTCACCTCATGGAACATGAGGTCAAGGCCTCCCTCCCAATTAGCCAACATGTTTCATTTTTCTATAAATACCAAGCCTTTGAAGACTTGGTTGCTCTTTGGATCATTTGCCAAGTTCAAGCATTCTTGCAATTTCTCTCATTTCCTCTCAAATTCCCTCAACTTGGCCAATTTCTTCCTTCAAGTTTCAAGAGGATTTTCCTTCTCCATTTCATCAAGAACTCAAGCTTTCTTTTATATCTCTCAAGACTTTAATAGGTAGGGGTTTTGTTTTAATGTTTTTGCTTGTGTTCTTAAGAAAAGTTCTAGCTTTCTCTTGGTTTCAAACTCTTTTCTTCTTCCTTTTTTTTTTCAGCCAAGAGGCCTTTTTATAAAGAGAACATGAGCTTGATGATGAGGTTTCAAGATAATGACTTGTTGTTGTCATGTGAGAAACCTCTAAAGCTTGAAACATCTTGGTCTTGGACCATACATGTTTGTGTTTCTTTCTTTTCCTTGCTTATAATTTTCGATTCCTTTTCCTTTCCTTCTTGAGTGATTTCGGTCTCTTTTGCCTTTGTTTGAACAAGGTTTGCTAAAATATTGAGTAGATCACAAAAGCTTTGGTAAAGAAAAATTAATCACATGTTTTCCAAGAGCTCTAAGCTTACCCTTGCCAACCTTAAAGTTGGTCGGCCGTTCTAAGAGTTTTACTCTAGATTGAAGCCCATGAGCAATAAAATAAAGAATATGAGTAGTTCTATTTGTGTTTGTTTTGTGAAAATGTTGATATTCTTGTTTTAATCTACTTTCTTGAGCTTGATGATGAAGTTCAAAACCAAAGTCTTCTTTGAAGACTTGGTGTTAAGAACTCTAAAGCTCATCTTCCATTGTTAAGATACATGTTGGGTTAAGGCTATTGATGTTCCTCTAAAGTCTTGTAGGCTCTAGTGAAGATAAAACAAGTTGCATTCATGTTTAAGTTTATGTCTTGCATCTCATGTTTATTTTGATGTCATCACTAATCTCACAAGAATA